>CM029531.1:10573656-11173656 GCA_017141395.1 Laodelphax striatellus | reverse complement strand
ATAATGTATCTCCTTCGAAATTATTAAATAAGAAGAAATAACAGACCATCAACCCAATTCCTCCTGTATTTCACATGAAAATGAAAAAAGTAAGATTGGAAACTCCACTTCCCACACTACAAAACATACTTGCTACTGAAGCTCACTTTACTTGTTATTTAAGTTATGTATACAATCCAAAAATATTGTGGATGACATTTTCCTAAGTAGCATCAAGATCAACAAAAAGTAAAACTATTTTTAGAAGAAGAAATTACTATAAATTTTATTTTCATAGACAAAGCTCTATGTAAAAATAATGAATTTTAAAACGTCCCTACCCTAGAAAAGAGAAAAGCCACATGGAAGCTAAATGGATAGAAGCTTATCTAATAGATTGCCTTCACAGTTTACATCTCCCAAGAAGGAATCTTTTATCGAAAGGAAACCAAATAAACGCCCGCCCCAGATAAACAGTCAGCTGTTTATCTCATCTGCTCTACAGAAAGCAACATTTTACTAGCAATCATACATTTAGCTGGATGGAGAACTCATGTTGCAAGAAAAAATACAGCAATTTTTCTTCTGAATCAAGCCACTACTATTCAGTATGATTTGATAGAATGCCTGGTTCAAAATTAAATGCCCTTCAAGTATTCACTGTAATTTACCTATGTAACACTCAAATACAGAGTGCATTAACAAAAATAAAAGCTGGTTGGATTTAGCAAACGCTTGTAAACAATAGCTTACATTAAACCACATAATGAATAGATTGCACTGTACCAAGCTGTCCTTGCATTTGCACCCTCGTGTGAAAAACTTCATTTATTGTCTTTGTCTGGAACATTAATGTTTATTTGAAAAATCGATATTCATCTACAAAGGATAATAAAGAAGCAATAATGAGAATGAGGAAGAATATAAATTATGCAAAAGTTGCCTGCATGTTTTCGATCATACATTTTGATTTGTCTAGTAAGGCTAGGCGTACACCGGTTAGTCAAGACAAGACAAGACGACATTAGTCACGTTTAGTCACAGTAATTCACATAGCTGCTTATGAAGCAGCACACACCGATGCAATGACTAATCGGTGTTTGTTGCTTCATAAGCAACTATGTGAAGTACTGTGACTAAACGTGACTAATCTCGTCTTGTCTTGTCTTGACTAACCGGTGTACGCCTAGCCTAACAGTTCAGTTCTATTACCCTAGTTATATTTTTTTCTAGTTACTGTATTATCTAATGTAATGATGAATGATCGGAATATCACAAGAAATCAATAATCCTAATATTCTGATTCTATTATTCAAATAGTTATAGGATTCTATTAAATATTCTAAAATCAAATTTTAAAACCAAATTCAACATCAGTTAGATGAAAAACTCTCAGGTAGGTTGCAATCAGACTGCCCACAAGCTGCCATACATTGCATCAAAATAGAAAACATCGAAAATAGAAGAGCAGACCGCAGCTTCCATGAGGCTGCGCCGACGTGAGTCGCCTGCAAGAAGGAAAGGTGAAGGATATTTTTGGAGTGTTATTTCAGTAGAGGACAAGAAGGCCTCAAAATTGTGTCTATCTGTTTGTCCAGGCAAGTAGGCGGATGCTCCGCCATTCAACAGCCTCTTTCATCACCAAGCGCATATGGCAGCATACAAAGTTTGTTCCTCAATCAACAAGAAAAGTGCACTTCATGCAAACGTAACCGACCAATCAACGATGAAATAATAGAAATCTTTTTTTGACGACTTTCTTTAATAGCCTGGAAACAATTAGTTCAGAAATACTTTCAACAAATAAAAAACCTAACTCATTTTTTACCAGTGAAACACAAAATTCAGTCTACGATAACAATGGATGAGTGTTGAATAAATCCTATTCCTAGACTTATATTCCTAGAAATATATTCTTTAGATACAATAAATCCTAGACATCAAAGGTAAGGAGATGGAAAAACTAATTAAAAAATCTAAAATCCAATATTTAAACAAAAATCAACGGTTCCCTGCAAACTTAATGAACTAGACCTACCAAACTACAGAAATACTAAAAAGCCTGGCACATTTCAATAGAAACCTGAAAACTATTACAAAGAAATTATCAGATTCTACAGAGACATTGAATGGAAATTTTTTGCTAATTAATTTTTCTTTGTCCAAGATACAAATTATAAAATAGAACATTTCTAAATTGTAAGTACAGTAACTTACTACTACGTATACAGTGGGTGAAAAATTTGTAAACGGCTTAATATTTCTTATACAAAGATAATTTGTGGTAGGTGACATTGGGAATTGTACTCAAATTGAAAATACTACTCTACTGTGACTTTGAAAATTTTTCTTATTAACTTTGTGTTAGAAATACTAAGCCCTTTCCAAACTTTTCACCCGCTCTGTATATCAACAACTAGAACTTGTGGGACAATGGAACATCTAGGATGAAATTTACCAACAATACAGCAATATAATCGTACATGTATTTTGAAAGGAGTTTTTTACTGGAAGTCCTCACTGAAATTTGAAGCTACTGGTAAGAAAAAGACAAAGTGGACGAACGCCAAATGTAAGCCTCTCCTAGAAGGCATTCAAAACGACAAGCTGGAAAAATAAACACTCAGAATATTTTAGTAGACTAGCTGTCACAGAATTTCAAGACGATTCACAAGGGGCAATAGATCCTAAATTTAGTACCGCACAAATTCTAGTAAGCTACCAGCGAATAAAAATTCCGTCAATTCAGATTCTCAAATTAAAAGTTGATTCATTCCACGTTCCACGCCACATTCCATTGACCCCTTACATTCTAAAATTTATATTTTTTCCTCTCAATATTTAATATTTATTATTAATATTTTCTCTGTATTAAAAAATTGAGAGCAACATGGAATAAAAATGAGCAAACAATTATAATTAGAGTTGTAGATCTAATAGTATGGTCAATAATAGTTTTGATAAGAAGTACGTCACTCAAAAACCATGGCTTTTTACAAAGGAATGAAATCAGGCATTTGATAAGATTAAATGAAAAATCAATATTTGTTAAAAATGGTATAGCTATTTTGTGGTATATTTCTACTGTCACTATTATATGAAAACACGTATACAGTAGTTAATACTAGGCTACTCAAGGAGGAATATCAGTAGTCACAGTTTTCCAACCATAAATATAAAACATTTTCATGTTTCCATTTCCATGTCAAATGGGAAACATAATAAGCACGAGCGTATCTTCAAAAATGTCAGTTTGATTTTGCCAGTATGTTACTTTCATATTTAGCAGGTTATCAAGTATGTAGGTTCTATATTATGTAGCCTATGCAGTTAACGGAAATTTTGGCTTCCATAATTTTTCAATTTAGGTATTCAACATGTTTTGAATGTTGGACTCCTACTATCTCTTTGCTATTCATGTTCTCCAAAGTTGATCATTAGGTTGTACTGATCCTCATACGTAGACTTAATTAATCTCAAACACCCGGCATCAATCGGCAAATCTAAATACAGCTAGACTTGGCAACGTAACGAAGGAATTTCGCTGTAGCCCAGGCTTTGAAGCGTACAATACGATTGGTGCTGGTGGGAAGTGGTAGGGCACAACAGGCCGGGGACTCCGACTCAATTACACAAATTAACATTTATTCTTGAAGTTGTATGGCAGAACGGTTAGCAGTTGGCACCGCCAACGCTCACTTGCAATTTATTTTCTCTAGGCATCTAGTACTGACCGTTGATGTTCAAAAAGATTTGTTAGTGCTCTGGAATCGCCACTTTCAGGTTCCTGTTGCACACACCATTAGTAGCCGCAGTCGGGCCATTAACTAATAGCAACAAGTTGACCGTTGCATACTTCAACTGAATAAACAAGTGGATATGAGGTCATTGGTCAGTGCCCACGCACTAATTGGGGGTGTAGGCTCCATGAAACACTGCTAAGTAGAAAATCGTTAAAAGTAATTACAGTACGTAATAGAAAAAGTATTTTGAAGATTTTCAAGTTTTGGAGTAAAATTATGTATTCTAGATGAAATTTTATTTATTTATTCCTTTATAACATTACAAATACAATAAATTTTCAAAATTACGCAGCAAAAATAAAAAATCACTATGATACAAATTAGAACATAAGGAACTACTTCCCCAAAAGAGCTAGCTCGAGCTTGGGGAAGGATAAAATTTGTCAAATGTTCATTTCTACTACATATTTCTATAACAATTTGAACTCGACTTTTAAAAAGAAAGGAAGCAGCATGAAAGCTGTCTTCTAACATTTTCTTACAATCTCATCATGACAAAGCCGTTGTTAAACCTATTTTTCTAATCAAATAGCTCTAGATTGTCCCTGATAAGATACCTCAGCAGATTTAATATCATTAGCGATTAGCTTGTGTTGGGACAATCAACCATATTGACACTTATGCATGTGACAGATCTCTTCAACAAGAGATCAGCAAGATCACCGGTTGAAGTAATAATGTCATCTGCTTTGCAGATTATAAACAACATGAATCTCCCATAAGGATCCTTTTTGAGCCTCTGAAGAGGAAACCAATTGGGGTAGGACGAAATTGAAGAAAAAATACCCTCTCCATGGAGTTTCACCAATATAAACCAAGTTTCACGGCAAGCAGTCCAACGGTTCTCAAGTTTACTTATTTCAAACATACAGATATATACAAACATCCTCTTTTATAAGTATAGATTATACATTACCTAGATTTGGACTATTTTTATTAAATGGAAGACCATATTTGAGCAAAAAAATACAAACTCACTAATAAAAATTACAAAGAAATTATTTTCGTTCTGTACAACAGCAACCGTTTCGGTCAGCTAATAGTAAGTGTCTAGTTGTTTATGACATTGAGTCATCATTACATCCAGAATCTTGACGGCAATTGCACAATTAAAGCTTTCAAGCGGTTGTAGGCGTTGAAATTGCAGGGCAAACGTGGAAATGAATTCGGCCGTCAGTCGCTGACCTCTGGGGAGGCGCTCGGCACATGCGCAGATGGCGACATTGGAATTGCGCGCGCGCCATAATAATTTTGGACAAAGTTGAGTGGGACGATTTACAAAAATGTTTGAAAGGAGACCATCATCGAAAATATAGTACGAATATCACCGCCCAAACACTGGCAGGCGGGCGCCTAAAACTGTTTCTAATATTATTCAGACAATATCAAATAATGGGTTTCATGCTGAGAACCAGTTCAATGTTACAGAATTGAAATGCTATCCCACATTTGAACACAAGGCTCTTATCAAAAGTTCACAACACTAAGAACTATGAAGAGGTGGCATTGGAATAATTATGGAGCATTTTTCCAAGATGTACATTACTGAATACAGTAAAAAATATAAGAATATGCAAAGCCCTGGAAAATTGAAGCATAATTAGAAAAAAGGTAATAGATGTTGATTGGGCACCCCCTCCAACCCTTATCATTCAAATATTCAATAAAACATGCCCACATTTTCAATGTTCAAAATTATATCATGATTGCGTTCATGATAATTCGATAAATGAGTAGTAGTTACATAATTAATCATAAATAATTGAATGTGTGATTGCAAAAAAATAGGAGCCAAGTACCCGAGTAGTAATTCATAACAGGTATTACTATTTAACTTAATAGAACACTTGAAAAAGTACTGTAACCAGAGCAACAGTTGCTTGCTTTTTTTCAAGAAAATGAAGCATTAAATGTTGGTTTTTTTCTATTTTAAATTTTGATATTGAATTAAACATATTTGATATAAAGTTGATATAATTTGAAGTGAATTTACTCTCTTAAAAAATAGTATGAAACTAATAAATCTTCACATTTTAAGACAAAAAATAAAATTTAGTAGAAACCGGTACCTCAATATTTTAATAAATTTGTGATTTTGACAACTTCTAGTCTTTTTATTCAGTTTGCTAATATTCATTGTAGCAAGGGCTGTTCTGGCTCTTACAGAAAAATTGTAGAATGGAATAAATATCATTAGAGTGGAACCATCATATAAATGTGGAATAATTAGAGTTGACTATTATTGATGTTGAATTTAATTCTTTGAAAACATTTGCTATCACATTTGTAACAGAAGTTACTTGTTATGTGGTATCTCTGCACCAGTAATTGGCTAGCTTTGGTCAGCTGAAAAATTCGACAGAGTGTTGGTACAGTATCTGCATTCGCGGCATGTACTTGGCTGACAAGCTTGCGTTGTTGGCAACACTGTCTTGGACGTCTTTGCTCTTTTCACTCTTTCATGGGCTATTCAGACATTTGCGGGCCATTTGAAATGCTATTAATAGTTGAGCTCTGTAGGCGCGTTCGATTGTAAGAGTAAGCAATGCTTACAAGTAGCCTACTGTATTGTCCCAACTTATTCGTTCAGAAAACAATAATTGACATGACCTACTCACAAAATTAACTCGTTTATGAGTGGATTGTTTTTGATGTCATCCTGACTTGACTGAAAACAAGACCTCTCCAATAACGATTTTAATCTAAGTCAATTGCTCAATTAACCTCCTATTCGGCCATTTCAAAAGAGGAGTTCGCCAAGCTTCGTCATTGGTTCCCGATTCCCTGCAGTTGAACTGCAATAAATGATAAAATTAACCGTGGAAAACATCACTTGTTTCCCAATCAACAGCCTGAAACAAAACATCCATTCAAAAATACAAGCTAAGTACGGCCGACTGAGCCCACACTTCACCCCATAATACCAGAAAATATGGTTGAGACATCAGCTACTCAATGAAGTGAGGCATGCTTGATCCATCGTCAGCAAGTAAAGTGTTTCCTTTTATTATTAGAGCAATAATACAGTTTACAGTTAGATTCTTGACAAGCAAATTGCAAGCTTAATTCGTCGGACCCCAAGGGAGGTGTCCAACCTGATTGGACACAACTCAATCTTCGAAGAAATTTGATTGAATACAGCTCAATCATATAATTGTAAGTATATTTAATCGTATGTCTATATAATCAAATAAGTTGTTAAAGCTTATGCTTTGTTCAATCAATCAAATACTGAAATTCCTATAACATATTATTTAACTGTCATACTCTAGAATTCAAGCCAATATATTTTGTAATCTACATGAAGTAAATAACCTAATCTAATCTTCATTTTCCAGACTCAAAATTGTAAATTGTATTTTATTGTGAGTGATCTTGATTTGAAGCAATTTTTGAGATTTCCATCAGGTTCCTGCATTGTAATTAAAAGAATTTAATATAATAAAAACTACTCTTATTGCTAAGTAATAAGAATGTATGTTTGACTATAAATATTCTATTTATTAGAAAAATATTCAAATATAATAGTAATATTTGGTAATTTACTTTTTATGACACATTTTCATAT
Source organism: Laodelphax striatellus (assembly GCA_017141395.1). NCBI lineage: Eukaryota > Metazoa > Arthropoda > Insecta > Hemiptera > Delphacidae > Laodelphax > Laodelphax striatellus. The sequence continues at coordinate 11,166,306 of CM029531.1, read as the reverse complement.
CCTGTAAAGGGCACACAAAGCACAAATGATTACATTTAAACAAAATATTGTAACAATGGAAATGAACTGTTAAATTGGGACCAAAAATGACATTGGATGAATCAACAGCTTTATTGTTGAGACAAGAGATGCAGTTGTAGTAGCAACTTCATTGATTTAACCTTCAATCACAAATGATGCACTCATATATCAAGCGAGCCAACTCTGCCTGTTCCTACATTGGAAGCGAAATGCCTTTTCTGATCTGTTCCGGAGAAAACAGACACATTTCATTCACATCGCAACACAGAAATAATAGGAGAATTCCCTCCTGTATTAGAGGAGGCTATGCTCCTACTCTGGAACTTTTCTGAACCAGTGTAGAAGCACAAAGGAGTGAGTATCCTACTCCCTCCTCTGTGCTAGAAGTTTATAATATACAGCACATCATAAGGAGCATTTTTTCTTCAGACCAGACCAGGAATTGTTTGTGTTGTTTGCATGTTTTGAAAAATTTATTCATTTAATTCTGACTGCAATGAAGGAGCTCGGTTCAAAATCGTTTAGTCCTCGATAAGCACTAAGTCACATAACACAAATAATAACTACTTTCCTCAAATGAAAACCATTACCATATTGATTCAAAATTGTATAAATATTTTCATGAAGTGTGTTATGAAAATTGAAAGACGTGTTGTTGACAACAGGGGAAACAACAGCGCACAAAAAACAAAACAACACCAACACTAGGCCCGGTGATAGATGTGAAGTTGAACAAAAATGAAGTTTGTATCGGTTTAATCTAGGAAGGTGAGTCAGAGCTATAAATAAATCGATAATCGAAAGTAATTTGCAATATAGGCTGCTATAATATAAATGTGAAAGTAATTGAATTTATAGGTTGTGAACGTGCTTCTAGCTTTTATTGATCAGAGAGGCGAGAAAATATGTGTTCAATACCTACTGAACACTTGATCTTATTCTCCATTTCATAAACTCCATATAAACAATCATAATACTGTACATCAATAGCCTACTGCTTGTGGGTGCATGAAAATCAAGAAACCAACAAGGCCTATTTCTAGGCTTACCATTTCTCCGGGATTAGCCCGGTAATGCCGGGATTAATATGTGTCTCAGGGGAAATCTCCGGGATTGATTTATCTCCGGGATTTTTAAAATATAGGGAGAAACAGGGAAAATTTGTATACTAAATTGAAATATTTATACTACCAATTAAAGGGGATAAAGTGTTTTTGGAGAAAGTGGTCTCTTCAGAAACGTATTTAATGTAGAGTTTTCATTGAAAGAAGAAAAAACATTTTCAAGTCAAAGACAAACCAAATTTGAATAATTGCATTAATAGAATAATTATTATAAATAATTTATTAATCAAAGCCTTGTTCAATTTTTATTCCTTTGAAAGTAGAACTTTGATGATTTTATTCCATTTTTCTCATTTCATTTCTACTTGAAGTTTTATGAATATTTTTGTTTTAAATTTTTTTTTAAATAAAATACAGAATATTCTAAAATATTTTAGAATATTAATAAAATAAAAATAAAATTCATTAATATTATGTAGTGAAGTTCAATATTGAAATAAGGTAAAATTTAGAAAAGCTTGTTCAACTATTCAATACCCCTTCTCTAGTTTCTGGAAAATTGCCGGGATTGGGGTCAGAAAAATATGGTAAGCCTGCTATTGCAGATGAAAGATGCAGATGAAATTCACTGCCAATTAGAAAAAAAATCGAATTTCAACAAAACTTGACTCGAATTTTTAGATTATAGTAGCATTGTGATTAATGTTCAGTGATAAATACAGTAGGCTACAAGCTACAACCTCTATTTTTGCAGTTCTTATCAACTACAACATGTTATTATTTCTAGGGAAAATTGAGCAGAAATGGAACTCCAGCTCATTTATTTCTTATTGATCTATTTAGCTCATGCTGGAGCTTTAGCTTATTTATAATTTTCGATTATTTCTTTGAGCTGATTCGATATTGCCTCTATTAATATGAAATGAATTAATGCATAAAAACTATTTGATTGATTGAAAAACCCTCCCACGAAGAGGAAATCGCAGTGAATGTTTTTAGAGGACCGGATGCATCTGCCAAGCCGGAAGTCTAGATCCAGATAGGGGTTGTTTGGCAATTCCTACTCGAGCTTCGATCCAGAGAGACGACACCGGAACCGTGATGAAAAGATTCAACTGCTTCCGCTCTTGTCTCATAAATCAACCATTAAAACAACATAAAAACTCCTGAAAACTGAATCGATTGATCTTTCATAGCAGTTCGTATCTATTTCACCAACATCAGCAAAGAAACTATATTCATGATTCATGACATTTCAATAAAAAAATCCAGATATTTCGTGAGTAATCAATAATAAAGTATATATTTTATAATAAATTATTATGAGCGTAAACTCCGCACTGAGATGACCAAGCCCATTAATCTCAATTTTTCAGATACATTACCGTAGAAGTTTTGGAAATTTTCAAACAATTTGAGAAACAATATTGTAGTTAATACCTTTACAATTAATTATTTATGTTTGAAGAAGTTTTGGAAATTTTCCAACTATTTGTGTGGAATATTGTAGTTAATACCCCTCTAGAATAAATTATTTATGAGTGTCAATACCACACTCATTAATCTCAACTTTTCATAATGTAGGAGTAAAAGCATGATATTGTGAGAATTTGCACATAATGAGATGGCATACAGTCAATTATTCATTCAGACCTTATTATTTTCAGTTTGAATGAACAATGAAATTATAAGTATCTAGTCAATTAGGATGTAGATCTGCCTACATTGATGAACCTACGTGACAGCTCTAATCGCCAAGAATGAAAAATAAGTTCAATGTAAGAGGATTTGATGAGCAACACAATAAAAACTATAATATGATATGTATACTCGAATTAGGTATTGAAGAATTGTTCGACAGCCTACGTTCAAAAAGTTATTGTGGGCAGAAAAATCTCTCTCACTGGGTCAATGTTCAACTACAGGATCAATTATAATAACAAGAATACGTAAATAATCAAGGAATTAATAATGATCAACAACTTTGAACAAGATTAGAGTTGATAAGTTGTAATAGAAATATCAAAACCAGTGAAACTTTGATCATCTTGAAATTATTTGAGATGGCCTATAAATTCTCAAAGCACAGTTCATTTATTATTATAATTATTATTAGAGTCAATTAAATTGCTTTTCAGATATTCACTTCGAAATAGAATAGATCAATGCTGTTGAATACATATTGATTGATAGAAAATGAAGCAGAATATCAATAATACAAAAGGATAACTTCAAGTTGAATGCTTAACTTCCCGGTGATTTCATGTAAATTGTACATTCATGCCAGTTTAATTCATCAAATTGCAAGCCTTGGACATTGGACACAAGTGTACGCTGTAAGGGGGGAAATTATTCGTGAGACACGCTTCATTGCATTACAATAACTAAAAAAGACTATAAAAGTATACGTGAATTGGGGATTGAAAAGTAGGCTTAATATGAAGTTTCACAACAGTATTGTTTTAAAATTAGATAGAGAATCAAAGTTTTGGAAAGTTTCAATTAAATCCGTGGCCAATCAACAATAGCTCTCTGTGTGATTGTAAATTACCTGATAGATCAATGATATTGGAAGAGAAAACGTCATGCGCCCTCCGATGGAAAACCCCTTGATTCACTATGACATCACCACTGCTCCCATCCCATCCCCGTATAAAAGAGAGTAATATAGCAGGCACAGGCACAAATACTCATTTCAAACTTAATCTCTGTTACAGAAAGGATTAATAACTGAGGTTGATTATGAAAAATGATTGCAAATAGAATATAAGTTCTCTTTAGTGAGATAAAGAAACCATACAGAATTTGCATGTATATATTGGATACCTATTCATCAACCAGTTTTTAAAATTTTGAATTCCTAATCACTATAATAATTATAGCAAATATTAAGCAACAATCTTCTTATCAATATTTTTTTTCTCACTGATTTACATATAAATTTAGCATCATTTTTTGACATTCAGTTGGAATTTAAATTGATAGTCTACCCAAACTTTTGTGTATATATTAATCATAACTAAGCATAATTTTACATAGATTATAGAATTTTGTGACAACTTACATTTTTATTCACCTCACCATTCAAAAACTTACACACGTGAACATATTATAGACAACCAATGGGTTACGTGCAAGAATGTGTATTAGTTTCGTTAGTGGATATAATTTATTCTCTTCAATAATTAAATGCAGAGTGTTGTACACACCACAATTCCACACATACGGTACTCGAATATGTTTCGATTCCGATCTCGTTAAATTATAAACATTATCACAATTTTATCATAGTAACAGTAGTAATGCAGCTAGTTTTATAAGAAAGGTTTACCAAATTTTTTAGGAAATTTATAGAATAGTGGAATATACTACAGTATTTTAAAAAGTGTTATTTTATTCAGGGGAGAGTACAACGACTCTCAAGAATTTACAAGGACTTTAACACAATAATCAATCAATATAATAATGACCTTAATATATTATTAGATAGGCCTATTAATTCAATAAATCATCTATTACATTATCACTTATTAAGATGATTTTAGAACAAGAAATTACAAAAGATACATGAGTGTATTAGATGCCCCCACTCTTATATGTTTTGAATTTTATATTTAGATGTTTTTGAATATCAAGATTAAAAATGATAAGGGGCGCTGGAATATAAAAAGCAATGATTCCCTTCTCAGACAAATTTAATTAATTGATAACGAATTAGAAGCAAATAATCTTTAGGGCTAGTTACACAAAAGCCAAAAACATTTAACCACCGTGAAATGACGTCATCAAATCGTTGCATTTGCTACCATAGTGATGAAGTCATTCTACAATTAAATGGTTTTTAGCCTCCGTCCTACCCACCCCCAATGTGGTAGTATTGATAGATGTTGCGCAATGGTATCATACAGTGATGTAAACACAAAGGAAGAGACTGAAAATTCAACCCCAACCACAAGGGAAAAATTGACAGAAGTGATTAGCAGTGAAAATCATTCTGAAAATAATGGAATTTCATCAAATAGATCAAGATATTACGAAATAACGATTTAATAAGATGAATTTCTCAGACATTCCAAGACAAAAAAGAGGGATGAATGCTTCCCTAACCCGTGTATCTGCCGTGTTCTTTCTCCGTGAAGACTTTCATCCCATGTTCTCTATTATAATATCTGAATCGATGACATTCAACTTAAGAGATACATCTCATAATGAACATTATTATTGAAATTAAATTAAAAACAAAATAATGATTTGATATTCAATATCTTGGATACACTTAGCAGTAGATGAGGATTTAATAAGCAGCCACTTAGTGAGCACCTCTCGATTAGCCAGTACTTGGTCAAGACAATATGAATCAACATTTTTATAGATCGAACGAACAAACACGTTTATCGTCATCAAAGAACAAAACAACCAAATCATCCTTACCTTGGCACTGATTTGGGAGGACTACGACGGGCGGATGCCATTTTAGAACAACACTACTCAAAAAGTTTTCAACAATTTGTTCATTTGTAAAATAAAATCAAAAGTTTTGATTGAATTTAGAGTTTTTAGATTTTTTTGTTTGAGATAAGGGTAGGTTTGGCACTGGTTAGCAGGAGTGCGTGCGTGCAAACTCCGATCGAGACGCAATACGCACGACGGTGGGCCTATAGCAGACAACAGGCACTTTGACGCGACTCAGCATCCTGGCCATGGGGCTAGCACTTGCCCTGGTCCAGCCGACCATCACTATACGCTGTCTCCTGAGATCCGAAGTCATTCTTCTCTGATACCACCAACAACACTATGAAGAACTCCTTATCGACGAGAGCCTTCCACAAAACGATGAGATCCCACCACTTGCCTTCATTCTAGTGACACACGCCAGGGTGGGGATCGATCTCCCCTCCCCCACCCACCATCATCCAGCCAGCTATAGATCGGGTCTGCATCTGCGCAGATGCGGGATGCTGTGGCCACCCTCCCCCTCTCAACAACAGCATCCACCCCATGAAAGATACTCACACTACACTCTACTAGCTGTTATAAATAGCGCCAGTGCCGCCGAAAGGGCAGGTGAACATGCGCGTGTCCTCCAAATCACAGCTGAATACAAAGAAACAAAGCCTGCTTCTTCATTCGATATCGGTGAACTCGTCGAAATTACGCAGCGCTTTAAAAACAGCCCCAACAAAGGATGTTCTCCAGTTACCATTGAATAAAGGATTTTGAAAACTGGGGAAAAAATTCAACCTTTGATTATAAATGAAAAAATCTTCAAATGGATGTAAGCCTTGGTTACTGCCACAAATTGGAAAAACCCACCAACCAATATGGGACAATCGGCGGTTCAATCCTTTGAGTGTTTCCCCTAAGTTTGTAATCATAGTACAAGATTATTAAGACATGTTGATGAAATTTCCACACAATATTTCAAATGATTCAAATTTTCTAAATTAACCATTATATGACCGGCCCCGCACTGCTTTATCTCAGGGGTGACATTTTTTTCTAATTTTATTGAAATTGAATATTGGGTTTTGTGATTAAGAAAATCAATCTATTTAGCCAATAAAATTTTTGGACCAATACAGCGTAGGCTTATGTAAATGTATGTAAATAGTATTCAGTATTCATATAAATTATTATAAGGTACCAGAATTAGATAATTGTAAAGGGTGGCGCCATAATGTAGCTACAGCAAATTTAATAAATATAACCAATTCAACAAATTATTATAATGTACCGAAATTGATAAATAGCAAAGGGTGGTATTTTAATGATAATGTAGCCTATATATTACTGAGGAAACTGATTGAGAAAACTTATTGGTCACTAGTAGGCCTATAATTATTTGTCAATCACCAACCATATAAATGCTTACACAGTTGATTTTTATAATGATCTAATAATTCCATGATTTCAATTTGATATTGGATTTTTTTGTGTAGTCTACAAGACACTGTTAGCAAATGTAAATATTATTCCAAGGACTTAGGAGTAATGAAATTACCAAATTATCAGCTCTTGAAAGTGCAATAATTCGAATTTTCTTAAATATAGAAATAATATTTCGTTTCATAAAGCACTTATTTTAAATTGGGGAGTTTTACTTTTGTGACAAACCTGCAAATGATTCCTTCGTTCGAATTCTGTTTAAAAGAATTTATAGGAAAACAATAATATTCAACAATACACAAAAAATAGTAAGTATAACTTCTGATAGTACAGAAAAATCCATTACGATGAGAATAATCAGTGTGATCACCCAATACTTTGAAAGAGTGAAACATCCACATGAAGATTTGGTAGATATTGAATGACTGATCCCAAAGGAAATAAAATAAGATTCAATAAACAATTTATTGAATGTTAGAACCTTAGTGAGGCACCCCGAAGTATTCTACAAGCAAAACATACAAGAAGTGTCCTTGAAAAATAACAATTTCCTTATGTTTCCCGTAATCTTTCATTGTTTTCAAAACATCTTATTTTCAAATCATCCTTTTTTGTGGTCCTAAGTAAATTGGACGAATGAAGCGGTTGGAGATTTGCAACTCCTATTGAGATTAATCACTTTTATCTATTATGATAAAATATTATTGAAAAAAATAAATAAAACTGTTTTTTTAATTGTCAAGGTGAGTTAACATACCTTGAATTTTTTAATTTTATTGGCAGAGTGGCTACTTTTATTGTAATTCATAAAACTTATGGAAAATTAGATTCTAAAGTTGCAATAAAAACCAAAATATACTCGACCCTCACAAATCTAGCCATTAAGTAGTCAAAACACAAATTATTATTCAAATTTTCTTGGTCTTGCGTCCTTTTTATCCTAATTTTCAACGTTTAGGAGCATTATGGAGTAACATGTGAGTGAACATTCTATCTTTAAAATAAATGTTTAACTAGTTTTATGAATTGAAAATACTGTTTAAACTAAACAATAGAAGAGTCAAGTTAAACTACTTTTAACATATAAAATCATGTTGGCATATTTTTTCAATTATCTCAAGAAAAACTTTTGCATTCAAGATGCTTAATTTTGAGGACATAAACTGTTCTATAATTCAAGACAATAGGAAGTTTATACATCACAGAATTGGAGGTTCTTGTTCATCGTACTACTGTACTTTAATCAGAAAGCAAATATGTTGTTATAAATTGTATTTACTTCTAGAAGAAGTTGTGAGTGAGTGCAGTGTACATGAATATAATACAAGAATGAAAAATTAATTTAAGGAGCAACAGTGTGGCAACAGTTCTTATCAAAAGAAACGTAAGGGCTATGGAAATGAAGAGTTGCTTTATAATGTTGATGAATTTTTAAAATACTTTTTTATGTAAATTAATCATTACTGTAACCTTGAAACTATGTGAGTGTTTTTTGACAATAAATGATTTGATTTGAGTGAATGCATTGGAGATGCATAAATTTGTCTCCTCCACAACTTCTAATTTTGTTTTTTATCCTTTCTCTCTTTTATATTACTTTTCACTTCTTTCTTTTCCTTTCAATTTTAATTTTCTTCTTCTTTTCTCCCACTCCACGACTGACAGCACAGCAGATGCAAGAAAGGAGGAGTACAGCACTTCATTCAACTCACTGTTCGTATACAAACCAAGCTGTTTGCAAGCGCTGATAATATATAATCAGGAATTAGCTAGACTGAATAAAAAGCCTTGAAGTTTTCAAAACCACATACTTTGAGATACCGATTTCGGTCGTTACTCCAGTATCAATCTCTGGTAAACTCTGTTTACCAGTACAACTGGTATCTCGTTGTTCTATTAAATGTGTGGTTTTGACAACTTCAAGTTTTTTATTATACAGTATGGATAACTACCACATCACTTTCACTACTACTCAGAAAATAAGCTAGGTCTTTGTATATATTAGTATAAGCACAGAGGAAGTAAATCCTCCACAGAGGAATTATCTTATAATGAGGTAAATCCTCCACAGAGGATTTATTAAGGATTTATCTCCTCTGTGCTAATACTAATAATGTAATGAAGGTAATTTACCTCCTCTGTGGTATCAGTATTAGCTTAGTATTCAATGAAGAATTTTTCTGGCTCCAGCCGGCTTTTGTAGGCAAGCGCTTGCCAACTTCTTTTATAAAATTACTATGTATTTATACAAGAATCTTTGAACATAATAGCCAAGTTTGAACAGGAGGAATGAGCTTTAATAGCCTACTTAATAGTCTCAAATACTTTATGAAAATGGAGAAAACTTGACAGGTTCTACACAAAAATGTTGACATGGCATGGAGGAAATTCAATGTCAGGTTGATAGACAACAAATTCTCAGAAGGCATCATGATCCCTGGTAAAGATTGCAGAACCTGATCATCCCAAGATTCATTCAAGGAATCACTGTTCTTTTCCAATGTTGGCACTGAAGCTGTTCAACCTTTTGTCGGAGAAGATGAATATGTTGGGAATGTCTGACTTCAAGAGAATAAGGTTTTCATTCAAGATACTGTACTCAGTGGATGCTTTTCATCCACATCAGGTTCTTCCAGGACAAGATGACATCCATTCACATAAAAAAAGGCCCAAAACAAGTTGACAGTCTTGACACAGGCTATCGAGCATCAATTGGTTAACGGCGACGAAGCGGTAGCCTAATAATAAGGTACTCCTACTGCATGGAAATGGACAGAGTTGTTTGAGTTGTAACATAATTAAAATATGGGATCTGTAATCATTGATTAATTACAAAATCGTCAATAACGATAATTTGAAATGTAAAGCATACTCACGTCGCATCCAAACATGTATTCTCTCGAAGAACTTTTTCCATTTTTGAACTGTAGTATAAAGCGTTTATAAGTTATTATTGGATCATCTTTTAAAGATTGAAATAACAACCGAATAGTTAAAAGCTTTGAAATCACATAAAATAGTAACGTAGTTAAGTTAGTTTAAAAAAGATTTGACACAAAACAAAATCACATTATTTTGTTCGTTACAAACAACACGGGTGAGTGGAAAACGAAATTATTGTTTTGAGAATCCATGTTGACCAACTGTACTATCATGTAGCAGAATAGCATATTTTCAAGCATTATTAACAAAATTAAGTGATAAATGATGATAAAGAATTGAGTGATGAGTTTTTCGTATTATTTGCGATATATTTATGCAATTTATTCTAATATTATTGTTTCAAACAAGTTTACCATTTTGGCTATTCTGTTCCAGCTGTCCAGTGTGTGAGTGTCTTCTGTCCTGTTTCTGTTGCAGACTTCAGACTTGCAGACATTACTAAATTTTTCTAAATTGAGACATATGACAGTGTTTTTCGGTGTTATTTATTGTTAAATGTTTCATAAACTCTTGTTTTATGATTGTAAGAGAAAATGTCATTCATAAAGTTGAAATAAGTATGTTGAACTCTTTCGAAATGTACAAGTTTTTATCTTAGGTCATTGTTTCAAATGAACACTTTTCATTCATTAACCTATTGGATTGAACAGTGAAATTCACTTGTGTTAACTTTTTTCGAACTTATGTTGATCATTTGAGCTTTTAATTCTAGTCTTGATAGACTTCACAATCTGTGATCAAACTTATCAAAGGTGAGCAAATATAGTTGATATATTTTTATTAATAAAGTTTAAATTCATTAGGGTAGGTATAGACTATTGTTATAGATTGTAATCCTTTTGAGTCAACCATATAAGTACCTCACAATGTTGTTTAATGTTTCTAAAACAGTGTTCGGAAACTTCGAAGTTCAAATACCTTTTGTTTTCAAATTCCTTGCAAACCAAATGCATTGTCAGCAGTGGGTACCAAATGCAAGTGTAGCATGTTCCACAACATCAATGAGATTTCTTCAAATAATTTGATTTGGTGTACTAACATTATGTAAACAACGTGTTCTATACAGTTAGAGATCCAAATATACTAGGCTATTTAGCCTATTATTGTTTTTGTTTACTCACCAGCACAGTTGTCAGACTAGACAGCGCTATGCTATCTATGAGTATGTCTCCTCTATATTCTCTCATATTAGCTATGCTGACATAAATATAGTTGATTATTCATATTTTTATGCTCATTTACTCATTGTTTAACTCTAGCAATTAGTATTGTTCCCAGCATTGGCAATGAAGATGTTGCTACAGTTGATGTTGCCCTCTTCTCTTCAGACTCTCAGTTCAGTCAGGTGGCTGATTGAAAGGAGTTACTACAGTGTGAACGAGTTACTACAGTTGTTACTACAGTGAAAACTTGAGTATCCTGTCCTCAACACCGCCATCTCTTGTCAATCAAGTGACATAAATTTTAATTGTAGACATTAGTCAAAGTATGACTATTCAGTATTATGTGTCTACGACGCGATCTATCCCGGAATGCCTGGGCATTGGTCGAGAAATTGGAAATAAGGGAAATATGTGTTCAGGCTAAGAGAATTGTTACGATATTATTATTGCTTGTTAGTTTGAGATTGAATTCAGTAATATTGGATTTTTAGATACATATGATGTTATTACTTCTAGTACATAATACTGTACCATAGAGAGAGCATTACGCAAGTAGATATCTCATTGGTTAGGGAACGTTGTTGAGATTTTTGGCCACGTCAAGACTGGACCGTTCCTGTACGGTCTAGCTAGGGTCGGTATAGAGGTCTCGCCATTTATACACACGGTCGCTCACACCATGGAGTCCTCAGAGATATCGCCACCATCTACCGTTCAAAACCCGGCCTTCACTCGTCAAATAAGGGATGAACTGTCTACTTGTGTAAAGCTCTCTCTATGGTAATACTTTTTTTTTATCGTATGGCTTTTTATCGGTGGGGAGACCCTTACGGGTAGGTTCCACCTCGCCTTATTTTTTTGTATCGGTCACCCATCCGAGAGCAGTCTTGAATGTTTGTTACTTAACCATATGATTACTTAGCAACCGCTCTCACCGAGTGACCACTAGGTAATACTGAATGTGTATGTTAGTAGTGTAAAACATTTTAGTATTTTTTTACTCAATTATGTTGATTTTTTGTTAAAGATTGACTCGGTGTGGGGTTGGGCGTCGCCGCCGCTGCGACTGCAACTGGCCGGGCTAGCGCGCTCCAGAATGGGCGAAATGGTGGTGGGGGGCGGGGGCGGGGATCAGGCGCCTTCGCCCGCCCGCCTGGCGCACACCTCCGAGAAGCATCCGCGCGGCACGCTCACCGAGCTCAACGTGCTCAGGCGGCATCGCGAGCTGTGCGATGTTGTGCTCAATGTCGGACCGCGCAAAATATTCGCGCACAGGTTGGTCGATTTATCTTATTATTTAACCTTATTTCAATATCAATTATTTTGAAAAGTTGAGACTCGCTAAAGGTGCAAATACACGTTGCATAGTATGCATGCAAACTTACATAGTTACAATTCAATTGAATGGGAAAAGTCGGTTCACACGGACTTTTTCCATTTCATTGAATGGGAAAGGTTGATTCACGCGATGTACAGTAAGCACGAATAGGCCTACTACAGTCGAGCTACGTTTTGAATAGAGGTGGCTGGAATGCTAGGAATGTAGAAGCTGGTCGAGTGGGGGTAATTAAGATAGGGCGGACGCAAGCGTGCGCGAGAGAGAGAGGAATAGCGTGTGAGAGAGACAGCTCCCCGCACACCTCATACCGTACCTTTATTCTCTTCGTAGCTCCACTGTATGCAACCTGTATTCGCACCTTTAGAAATAAGTATAAGAATTTTTTATTTGCCATTAAATACAAGTAGGCTTCTTCATTGGTCATGAAGTGTCATAGGCGTATATTACGTTTATGGATTTATATAATCTCACACATTCTCAAGTCTTGAGTTACTAAATAAATAATGAGTTCAGTGACCTTAGTCAACAACTATCAAATAGGTTTCAAAATGTATGTATAATCTATATAATTGACGAAAAAATAAATCCAATGGAAGTGAGTAAATAATAAATTTAGAGAGAAAAACAGATGAACAATTCAACTGGAGTAGCAGTTTTATAAGTCTATGTTGGTCAGAGGGCATAATCTACTTACTATCCCCTACTCGAATACTACTTTAACACCCACTCTAGTACATGGATCTCCATAGTTGAGTGGGTTAATTTCAATCAATTTTCTTTTTTATTGATGTTTGTGATGTTTTATAAATTTTCTAGTCAATATTTTAAGAATGTATTCTTAGATTTTAGTTTTTGAAGGAACTAAACTTTATTTAGACAGAAACTGTGATTTGTTTTTATCCAAAAATAATTCAACAGAATTTACGGAAATACATTTTGTAACCGTTGCATTGTTCCAGTTATTTGATTTGGTTGAAATAGAACATAAAACACTAAAATATATTGTAATACTAAATCATCAAAACTAAAGATATTTAATTTAACTTAAAATAGTGTAATTGACAATATCTTTTAGTGTTTTAGTGGAGTTCCACAACATATAATTGTACACCAAACAATTACAATACTGTAATTTGATTTGGTGTACTAACATTATGTAAACAACGTGTTCTATACAGTTAGAAAGTTTATAAAGTAATTGCTTCAGCAGTTACGCCTCTACAATCTCTTTTAAAAATCAATGAATCTTTTGTTGTGTAAATAAATTACACCGGGTCAATATTGACCCGACGATAGAAGTTGAGTTGATACTTGAATTTAATCAATAAATATGTGATTTTTTCAGGGTGATCCTGTCAGCGTGTAGTCCATATTTCAGAGCAATGTTCACTGGCGAACTAGCAGAGTCGAGGCAAACAGAAGTGACAATCCGCGATATTGATGAAGTTGCTATGGAATTGCTAATTGATTTCTGTTATACTTCGCATATAGTCGTAGAAGAAGCCAACGTTCAAACTCTATTACCAGCAGGTAAATAATGGGAATTTCTGGGAAATAATAGATGGATGTTGATAACTTTCAAGTTTTCATCCAATTATTTGTAAAGACTTGTTTTGATTTGTTTATGAAAAGACTTGGTAATTTTTTCTTGTTTTCAATTTGTAAATAGTGCCTATTAGAACTGACCTTTGCTTTAATACCTTCTTCTTCATCCATTGCCCACACTTGCGGATCGATGGCGTCAATTTACACACATTGTCAGTAGATGATGGGCCTCTAAAAGTTGGCTTATAATAATGATGGCATAGCAAGATATTGTATGCAATGTTACATTTTATTTAAATTTATATAAAACGAGTCTCACTTGAATTTAAATTTGAATTTCATCATGAAACTTTATTGAACACAACCTGAAGCATATTAGGAAGCTGACAACGTTAAAAAGAAATCTTATTTGTGAACAATATTTCGTCTCAATTAGAATTGGTTTATTCTTCATTCAATTTTCTGTATTACTGAAGTCACCCTCCTGTTAACTTTATATAAACTGTCTGTTTTTCAGCATGTTTACTCCAGTTAGCTGAAATACAAGAAATTTGCTGCGAGTTTTTAAAACGGCAGTTGGATCCATCCAATTGTCTAGGAATTCGTGCTTTTGCAGACACACACTCTTGTCGAGAGTTGTTGCGAATCGCTGATAAATTCACACAACACAATTTTCAGGAGGTAAGTTTCATACTTGAATGCTTATACTCCTTCGTCAAATGTATATACTTATGCTTATACTGCTACGTCAAATGCTCATACTGCCTCTAAATCACTTTTGAATTATTGTATTTTTTCGTGCTAATTCAAGATTTTCTGAGGTTCGTGACAGTATAATCATACTTGAAATCGTTTTACAGGTAATGGAAAGCGAAGAATTCCTATTACTTCCTGTGTGTCAGCTTGTCGATATTATTTCTAGTGATGAACTGAATGTAAGGACTGAGGAGCAAGTATTCAGTGCAGTGATGTCTTGGGTTAAATACAACGTATCAGAAAGGAGGCAACACTTGTCACAAGTAAGTTAGTTATTTCGTTATATTATAGTTATAAGTATGCAATCATGTATCCAGATTAATTGTTATTTCGCTCATTTATTGATCTTTGGTGATCAATTTTTGATCACATAAGCCTTGAAAACCAAATGACAAGTTCATACGTATTCCGAATTCATGAAAAGCTCAGTATATACTATTTTGTAATTTGATAATTCTCTGAAATAATCTTTTTGAATATTATTCTTAAAAAATTCTTCATTTGATCCATTTTGTTTACTTTACCTAATGAGCAATTTATTTTTAATCAAATATTCTTTAAATTGATAAGTTTAGCAGCTCTCACTAGGACTACTGATTCTAAATACCAACAAAATAATAATTACAATATAACATAGATATGATGAGCTATTTGTGCACTATTTATTAAGATTCAGACTTCAATAATTTGTTACGGTTTATCATATACATAGTGATTCAAAAAGAATACCACAACTTTAAAACTTTGTATTTAATGAAAGAAATATGATAGAACCTTCTGTTATACATCATTTCAAAGAGTAATAAAAAAAGTTTTTTTTCACTCACAAAGAAGTTCAGAGATGTTCAATAGCAATACAAGACCCCTCCAGACACTCGAGCAATATCAACCCAAAACCTCCCTCAAACTCTTTCCACTATCAGCATAGCCTCCAGTTTGATAATCTGCTGTTATTTCTTGTTTCAAATTATCAATATTCATCATGATTTGAAACAAGACTGTTACGCCTGACATGCTTTGAGGAAGGTTTTGGATTGATATTGCTCGAGTGTCTGATCTGAACTTGTTTGTGAGTGAAAAAACTTATTTAAATACTCTTTGTAAAGATGTATAACAGAAGGTTCTATGATGTTTCTTTCATAACATACAAATTTTTAAAGTTGTGGTATTCTTTTTGAATCACCCGGTATTATAATTTTTTTCAGGTCTTACAACATGTACGTCTGCCGCTTCTTAGTCCGAAATTCTTAGTTGGCACAGTGGGCTCTGACCTTCTAGTGCGAAGCGATGAGGCTTGCCGTGATTTGGTTGATGAGGCCAAGAATTATCTGCTGTTACCTCAGGAGCGCCCTCTGATGCAGGGACCCCGAACTAGGCCGCGCAAGCCAACAAGGCGGGGTGAAGTGCTTTTCGCTGGTAAGTTATGTTTGAGTTCAATCATTCTTTAAAATCATATGTTAAATGGTTTATAAATCTTGAGTAATTTTGGAAATTCAGAAGAGTTGATGTCATGTTGCTTACTTTGTCCCAATGATGTTTCCTAATTATAGTAACTATTGAGAAGTTAAAACCTATTATGTTTACTTCATACTATTCAAAACTGCAGTTGCTCTTTAATACTCATCATTCCTGGAAATTATCAATTATTGAACGCAATAGTGCTACAAGAGTATATCCGTGGTAGCTGAGATATGATTGCAGTATTTAAACATTATTACTCTTCACTTTGGAATTGTATGTTTTTTGACTTATAAAAATTATTTATACTCATTTTGATTTCTGTTTCTATCTTTAATTAAACTTTGATTTGAACAATGCACAGTATATTCATTATGTGATTTAAATTAAAACATTTCTGTTATCCATCTATTCGTCTGTGTTCCCGACGATGATAGTTAATAGAGGCTCTTATGTTTACCTTCAGGGGTTTTTATGCCTGCGTTTCATGAGATTTTATGAAAAACTCACGATAGGGCATAAAAGCGCCCATCTCCTCCAATGTATTTAAAACCTTTGCGTTCTTTATCGTCCGTACAAAAATGCATGCATAAAAGGATTCCTTGTTCACAAGTTTGTCTGTTGATTTTTTGCAATAAATTTCAATTCTCTGTATTTCAAACGATTTTAAAGAGTTTATTAAAAACGCATGACAGGGCTTAAAAGCACCCATCTTCTCCAATTCATTTATAAATGCTGCGTTTTTCATCGTCCGTACAAAAATGCATGATTCTGATTTCTATATGATTCTGTTAACTAGTTTGTCTTTTGACTTTTCTGCAATGAGTTTCAAGTTAATTTGTCAGTATTTCTAATTTGTTAATTGTTATTTCCAGTTGGTGGGTGGTGCAGTGGCGATGCGATTGCGTCGGTGGAAAGGTTCGACCCGCAAACGGTCGACTGGAAGATGGTGGCCTCAATGAGTAAGCGGCGCTGTGGTGTGGGCGTCGCCGTTCTCAATGATCTCTTATATGCCGTGGGTGGCCATGATGGACAATCATACCTCAACAGTATCGAACGGTGAGCATTGTATTGCTTACAATTTCTTACTTTGAAGTTTTATGTAATTTTTTCAAATGAAAACATGAGACAAGATGTATCGATTGATAAAATTAACTTTGAATTGAAACATGAATCCAATCTTCTCACATAATTTAGAAATTGTTAATGTGCACCAAATTCCAAGAATTTTTGTAACTAAGGAAGATTTTTATGAAATGTAAATTCAAATAATTATGTTCGTTTATTTTATTATGTCGATCAAGATTCAAATAGGCCTATGTTAGCTTCCCATTACATTGATTAAAAATTGATGAAATTTGAAATTGATTTACATATTTTTATAATATAATCATAATATAAATTATATTTGTATAATAATTCTTCACCTCATTGTCTACATTGTTATTAAATCATAGATTTACATACGGCTGCATTGTCTACGTACAAATCATAGACTTATGCGAGCATCAAAGAAACTATTTCAGCAACAAATACCGCATTGTTGGACAAATACAAAACTCTCAAATAACATAATCTGAAATCGATGCTGTTTTATACGATTAGACTCATTTATTTATATATTTTTTCAAATCAAAGTATGCAATCCATCCCAGAATTGTGCAATCTAATAGTCACTCTTTATGCTGTCACTCAATGTAATAGTCGCTCTGAAGCCAGAATATTGTCGTTGAAGAATCGATTGTTCAAGTATCTTCTATCTTATACTACAATGCGTGGAAGTATTCAAGAACTGAGGTCGGGTTTATGAACTCGGGTCTTCTTAGTCCGGTACTAACGTTAGTCCCGGACTCAGTTAGACGAGGACTATATTATTATGGGCTACTATGGATATATTTGTAAAGTTATCGATATTGTGTCTTTGGATTGTTTAAACATTGATAGGCCTATTATGTTTATAACGACTGTAAGTAGATACTATAAATACTACAATGCGTGGAAGTATTCAAGAACTGAGGTCGGTTTTATGAACTCGGGTCTTCTTAGTCAGGTACTAACGTTAGTCCCGGACTCAGTTAGACGAGGACTATAACAATAACGTTTATAGGCTACTATGGATATATTTGTAAAGTTATCGATATTGTGTCTTTGGATTGTTTAAACATTGATAGGCCTATTATGTTTATAACGACTGTAAGTAGATACTATGAAACTAACTGTTACTTTTTCGTGTTGAAGGTATGATCCACAAACGAACCAGTGGTCTTGCGATGTGGCGCCGACAACCTCCTGTAGAACTAGTGTGGGCGTCGCTGTTCTTGATGGCTTTTTGTATGCCGTTGGCGGACAGGACGGAGTTCAGTGCTTGAATCATGTCGAACGGTAAGCCAAACTTTTGCATTCCACTTCATTATCTTGATAAATTTCAGTAATACATTTGATCTATCCAAATTCTAATAAAACTTCCATGGTAATGGGTGATGTTCTATTGATTTCTTTTTTAAATATGTTTTTACATGTTAAATACAGCATTTATGTGCAAAAATTCAACATACCATCCCCCGTTACCATAGAAACGTTGAATGGAAGTCATTCGCCATCCGCCAAATTAAAAAAATAGTACTATACGCTTTCAACATCCAGAATCCAAGGAAAGTACTCAATTAACCAAGAACCACTTCTTGGAAAGTATCCAATTTAGGAATTAAATTGAATCTACATGGATTCATGTGAAAATCCAAATGTATTGTTTAATCTATTTCATAATTAATTGACAGTTATCAATGAGGATGAGTTGATTAGCTAATTGTTTCAAGTTGAATCAAATTATTTATGGTTGATGAATTGACCCATTTATAAATGGAATTTCAATAATATTGTCTGAAACAATGGAAGATGAATAATTATCTGACTTCAGGTACGATCCGAAAGAGAACAAGTGGGGTAAAGTAGCGCCCATGACAACCAGGCGACTAGGAGTGGCTGTGGCGGTTCTAGGTGGCTATTTGTACGCCATTGGTGGTTCTGATGGCCAGTGTCCGCTCAATACAGGTAACAGCTATGTCCACACTTGGTCGATTCCTGTGCATCACAGCATGCTACCAGTTCGTAAACATTATGTAGCATGCTGTGCAGCACACAAAAATCGACCATGTGTGTACAAAGGAAATTTTAATCTCACTTTTATAATAGTCCTTTTCCCTCCATTGATGGTTCAGTTTGATGTAGATTAATGAAGATTTCATTGAAGTATTGCAGTGCTCCTCAATCTGTGCTCCAACGGGATTCCACGAAAGTCGACGGAAACACACGAAGTTGTCACGTCGTTGAAACATCACTTGAGTTCTTCAATTTGTCATTTGATTTAGATTATAATTGATGTAAGGAACAAGATTGATTGTTTTTTTCTTTCATAAAATATCAATAAGGTAATCTTAAAATCTTAAGTGTAATTTGTCATTTGATTTAGATTATAATTGAAGTAAGGAACAAGATTGATTGGTTTTTTCTTCATAAAGAATCATGTGCTCAACGGGATCAGGAACTGTAAATGATTTCAACTTCTAATAATAATGCAGTATTGAAAGATCGTTGCAATAATCTCATTATTGGAGAGTAATCTTATGTCGAGATATAATACTTCAAATCAAATTTCATTGTTTATTACATAGAGGGGTGCAAGGTGCAAAAGTAGATATACAGTAATGAAATATTGATTCAATATTACCATTTCGGACGAAAACGGTTCCAGTGGATGACGAGGCTTAGAGTGAAACAGAAACAGAAAAATTGTGACTTTGAAAGATATGGAACATAACCTAGATTTTGGACTGTTTTCTAAATTTGAAGAGTGACAGTTTTGGGCTTAAGTCTGTTGAACCTTTCATTTAGTATTATATGTAGCCTACATTATTGAATAAATAAATTTTCCTTCACAGTCCTCAACTGTAGTTAAGAAATAACTGTATATCTACATTTGCAACCCTCTGTATACTTAATGTATATTTTATTTACTGGATTAAGACTAGAGAAAGCTATGATGATTTTTCATGTCAATAAGAATTGCAGTGTTTTCTGCAACTACAAGCGTAATTTGAAACCAAATTATTGTTGCAGTGGAACGCTACGACCCTCGCCAAAACAAATGGACACAGATGCCTCCCATGTCGACGAGGAGAAAACATCTCGGCTGTGCTGTGTTCAACAACGTTATCTACGCGGTTGGCGGGAGGGATGACTGCATGGAATTGTCCAGCGCGGAGCGGTTCAATCCACTCGCCAACTCGTGGTCCCCCATTGTCGCCATGACATCACGAAGGAGTGGGGTGAGTCACTTGATTCAAAATTGATTTTTAGAGGTTGATTGAATTAGTTCCAGCATACTTGAATCGTAGATGCTAATGAAGTAATAACTTGCAGTTCTAAATCACCACAAAATTAAATGAAAAATGAATTTTTCATCCGGGAATCTTTTGTTCAAGAAAATAAAAGATGGAATTATTTCGGAATGGTTTGTAGCCAGATATTGCGACTGCAATCAACTTATTGATCTTACACTGACTTTGAAAAAACCTCAAGTAGAAAACAACTTGTCTTACATCATAGTGACGACCGTTTCGTCCTGGTGTTGGACTTCTTCAGTTTATTCTTCAAAGTCAGTGTAATTTCTTCAATAGAAAAAATAATGGATATACAACACAATAAGTTCTTGATCGATCTAATTTTTGATAGAAGATGATTAAACATATAAATCTTTTTCGCTCACTGGTTTTCAAACTAGAATCAATTGAATTTCCTTAAAAGAACAATTCATAAATGTTATATATGTGTGGTTTCAGGTTGGATTGGCAGTTGTTAATGGTCAATTGTATGCTGTTGGCGGCTTCGATGGAACGGCCTACCTCAAAACAATAGAGGTCTACGACCCTGAACAAAACCAGTGGAGGTTATGTGGTGCAATGAACTATCGTAGGCTAGGTGGGGGCGTAGGAGTGATGCGAGCTCCCCAAACAGAAAATTATTTCTGGTAACAGTCTATTCTTCCAATCGAAATGGAATCCTTGTGTTCACACATAATGAAATACAGAATTTAATGACTCAATCGGCTGTTGCACAGTGTAATTAGTGTTCAACAGTTGCAAAATCAAGTCTCGTTAATTTTAAGTAGAGCTTAATATGTACATTTAAATTGTGTATAGAAATTCTCCCTCTATCCCCTAAACGTGATAACTATACTGTATATCTTTATGCACATTTGATTAATTTGAGCACTATAGACGAAACTTTGAGTAAATCATATAATGCCAATATTATGATATCTTCGATTTATAAGTATTTATTTATTTCTGTTGAAATTTGAATGCTTTATATTCATGATCTGAAGATTATGGCATAACTTTGTTCAGTACTGTATGTGAAAAATTGTTGAATTGTAACATTTTCTGCTGAATTGTTAATTAAATCGCTATTATGTCAAGATGCTACTTCATTCGATCTGCTTTACCAATTCTTGTTTAATTTATTTGAACTAGAGCTATAGGCCTGTGCATAGTTAAAAGTTCGATTCACAAATTTCTCGCAGAATAATCTCACCATGAATTTCTTTTACCTTTAAGAATGCGGTGAAATAGCAAATCGTTTTTGTTTATGCTTTGCAAGACGTGTTTCTAAAATTTCAAGCAGTAAACATGAATGGTTGAAAAACATCGCCCTCACAGCTCCAAATTTTTTATTGGTCACATCAGCTTTTAAAGAATTGATGATCTAAAACATCTATGTATTTGGTTTTTTAATCTTGGATTCAATAAAAGAGTTTGTTTTATGTCCAGGAAATGAAATATCGAGGTTCTTTGTCATCACTGCAAGTAGCCTACTATCAATCAATAAAATAGCATTTGATTGTCTAGTCTAGTAGATTTTCGAGAACTCAAATTTAAAGACGAGGAATGCAATATACATGGTCCATCAATTAATTTCTGACTTACTATTTTAGAAAATCAGGAATTCCATTGGTGGATCAAAGGTGAATTGATTGATGTCTAGACTAGAGTCGCCCAACGGTTGAATCGACAAACATATAAATACAATATACCTATACTAAAAGGCTGAAGGCCACTTGCATCAAAGCTTTATTTTTCAATAAAATCATTGAGGAATAGACAATTTTATCTCATTCATTCACCTGCAATAAAAAGGTTTTAGCCAAATATTAAAATGCAATTCTGTCAATACGAAATTGAATATTGTAGATATTGATATTGTAATATTTGTAGATATTGAATATTGTTTGATCCAATATTACTTCACTCCAAAATAGTTCAATAGGTGTAACAAACCACCACTACACTTAAATTCTATTTTTAATGAAAAAAGTATACATTTTTTCAAAACTAGAGGTTCAAGGTTTGAGACCTAAACAAAACATTTCTTAATAAGTATTATTTTATTATTCATTTATTCTATCTAAAACAACAGAACACAGATTAAAATACCACAATACAACTCACATTATAGATATGAAACTTTTTTTTGGCTGTAGTGCAGTATAATGGACTTCTCTTAATAAAGTTATGTTTCAAACAGTTTAGTTATTTAGATTGAAGATTATAATATTTACGTTGATTTACGCTGTACAGCCTCACAGAATTTGTGGAGGCAGATCTTTCTTTCATGTAAAATACCGTTTTGAGTTTTTCTTTTCATTTTATCAACTAAATATGAGTAGTAAATTTTGTAGACTTATGACAATGCCTATTATATTTATTATTTAATGGCAGACAAAATCATTTCAAGAGAAGTTCATAATTTTATACTGCACTCCTCTATTAGGAGGACAGTATATGGACTTCTGTTTAGAACAATTCAGCTGATTAGATTGAAGATTATAATTACAACAGAAGTCCATAATATACTGCACTTTTTCCTTTTCATAAATACAGTACATCAAAGCACTCAAGCACCAATTAGATTTTAAAACTAATAATATCAATATTGACGTAATTTATCAAGATTAAAAATGAACATTTTGTACATACTGTATTTCGAGAATATAAAATAGGTAATAAAGTGGTTTTTTTGTGAAAAAAAAGGGAATGGGTGAACTGTTATTGGTATCTTAATTGTTCGAAATTTTGAGCTTCTAACATTCGTACAGTTATCCGAACTTAATTTATATTATGAATACGAATCAGTAATTACTGTGAATGATTGAAGACATTTGGTGTACTAATTGATAAATCATGAACAGTTAGTCTTAAAGAACAGTTGTAGAACCATTTGAAGCAGTCTTAATTCCTTAATTTTGTACCATAAGGTCCTTTATTTGGTGGACAGTAATTGATAGTTGATATACTGCTAACTAGGCTACTATCGCATCAACAGTTACTTTATCTCCTATCCTGAGAAGCTGGTTACTTTGCTAGCAATCACAATGTCGTCTTATAAAAAAATTATTTTTGTTCAATCTACAGATCACAAACTCTGTAGTTATACAAATCACAGCCATGAGTTTCCTTCAAAAGAATTTCCACGAGCTCCAAATTCTTTAGGTTACCACCCACGAATCCTTTCTTCATATTTAGAACCTCGCCTGCTTTATTTCCTATACTTGTTTCCCTTGACAAAGGGATTTCTCCAGTCTTGCTTTTAATTGGTCTTCTAAGAACTGCACTTCTCCTAACTTCGTCAAAACTGCTGATATCTGTAGAAAATAAAAATACCTGTCTAGTTAATGGGACCGTATTGCAAAATGCAAGTTGAAAAATAAAATTGTCAAATAAAATCACGATTGAAATGAGACTATGTTATGGAAAATATCCAAATACGACTCTGAGTGGGTAATGCGGATGATGATGATTATGAATTAACTACTGATTCAAGTGCCGCAACTCTTCATTTTAAAACTTTTACTGGAGGGGGGGGAGGTGATTTCAACAGTTTGCAATATTGGTCTGAAGCTTTCATGGATGTAATAATTAGCTCCTGCCTGACAGACTAATCAGTTTCCTAAAATAAATAATGGAGTGTCTCTACTCTCTTCACTCTACCTCAATGAGGATTGATAATAGAAATTTTGCATAGTTGGGGAACTTGTTTGAATGATGATTTTTCTCATTATTGTTAGATTAAAACTACAAAAATAATCTTTTAGTGTTGTAGATAGATATACTGTATAACATTTAATACTGTATAAAATCATTTGATAGACTACAGGGAAACATTAAATAACACCAATGTAATACCTAGAACAGAAATACTGAGACAAGTAGGTCAAATAAATAATATTTACTTTAAACTTATCTATTTAGGTGAATGACCTTTTAACCTAATAAAAATTAATGAGAGCCCTCAAACCGAAATTAAAAGCGATAAAACCTATATTGTAAATAATTTACCTATTCAATCTTCTCCCATAACCATAATAAATTCGAGTTGAATTACCTTTCAAACATATCATACTCTAATATTCATTAAACTAAAAAAAAAAATACTGAAAATAAAATATTTATAAAACTCTATTGAACAATGTTTTGTAATATCAAAATCATTACTCTAAATAATGAATGTTTTTTATCCACTTCTAGAAATGTCAATTTGAAGAGACAGCAGTTTTTTCTAGATTATTCCAATACTGTTTTTATTCAGGCTAGTTGAGATAAATTATTCTAAACACTAGGATTTTCTTCACTTTAGATTATGTGATAGAAGACAATCAATACAAAATACAATCAATTATACAAAAGAGTTTCTAAATATTGAATATGACGATTTAGAAATAAAAATAGGGAAATGAACATTTTCTTAATGGTTAGACAAACAAGAACAAGAACGACAGTGAGAATGAACACCATCTCAATACCAACAAACTGTTTCAAAGTACTGAAAACCTACATAATATAACCATATCAATACAATTTATATTATTCATGTTAAGAATTCGTTAAAAAACCATTACTTTACACGTAATGGCTCATCATATTGCATTTATAAGAATTAAAGTTATCCATACTTCTGGACTCCTGATGTGGTGGTGGTGGAGGTACTTCCTGGTGAAAGCCATCCGTTATGCATTCTGGAAAAAAGTAATAGCTTTAGAACTCAATCAAATCAAATCATTCTTTTTTTTGACATAACAAAACACTGATTTTTTTCATTCAGTTTTATTTTAATTTTGCAAATTATCAACTATACATCAAACTAAAATCGAAAACAAAATTAATTTACTTAACAATCAGACAGAATTTTCATTAATAAAAAGTCAAAACAAAAAATCGAGAGCTAAACCACAATTCCGTTTAAATATTCTGACAGAACAGAGATCAACCCCTTAATACCTTCTTCATCCATTACCCACACTTGCGGGATCGATGGCGTCAAGTTATCTCATAAAAACACACTACACAATCAAGATGGCAGTGATGGAAAAATCATGAACCTCAATCAAAATTCAAGGCATCCCCCATAAATTCACTGATGCTATAATAAGTTAATAAGCCTTCTGCCTCAGCAACTTCTTCATGGCTCTTCCCCCAGATATATAGGGTTCTACAGACCACGATCCAAGAGTTATTGATAATCTAAATTACCGGTTTATAAAATTTGCTGCAAAAGCTTTGGATTCTAACAAATCACTATGATTAACGGACAATGAAAATTATTTCGCTACAGAGTTAGGGTTATCATTATTTTTTCATATTGAAGTTATTGAGGTGTGGGTAAGTAATGTACCGTACGTAAGTACAAGATAACAAGGCATGATTTGCTGAAGAACCTGTAAAATATGAAGAATACAATCATAAACTAGACTTGAAAGATCATTGCATCGTACACCGTGCTATTGATATATTGTATGTTCACCTCTTTCCTGTTTTACAGGACCTGTAAAATTTCATGAAACATGCCCTTGGATTTGGTGTTAAAACTCCAGGCTTATAAGAATGATGCCGTTAGTGAACAGGGTAAAATTACTTCTTTTAGTTGTATGCAACATAGGATCAGCAGCAGATAAGAAATCAATAAAGGTCTATTCCTAAATATCAGTTGTTTCCATCTCGTCTCAGTTCATCTCGTTTTAAGCATGTGCGTCAATATGCCCAGTGCCCTGTGATTGATCCGTCGTTATTGACGCTTGCGCAGAACTATCCGAAATAGAACGATCCGGATACTGAACTGATAAGTGAGAATAGTCCTTTATACGGCACTCAATTGTAGCGATTTCTTCAACAAAATGCGCCAGCACATCAAGAAATCAATAAAAATGCTTCAATGTTTAATACAGATTGACAAAATTAATTGATTATTCAAGAATTCAAGTGGTGTTACAAGAAGTTGCGAGAGCAACACAACACCAATAGATGAAAGTTTGATACTAGACCATTCAAGAAAAAAGTATTGTCACGTACGGTAGTAGATATTTAAAGTTAGTAAAATTGGATTTATAAATTGACGTTCTAACATACCTTGCCTCGATCTCTTTGGAAGAGTTTCACTAGAAGTTGCAAGTGGCCTCTTCCGTCTTGCGTCCTCAATCAGGCGATCGGTGCTCAGATGACTCGCCATTCCTTGGTTACCGAAATCATCATTTGTGTCCATATAACATTCGTCCTTACAGTCTGCTCCAATATTACTGGTGTCTGCTGTTGTTATCATGTGATAGCCATAGTAACCATTTGATGAACCATGAAAATTAGGTACAAAATTGCCAGAAATATCCGATCCTGATGCACTGAATTGTTCAGCATGGATAGAATGCTTGCTTTGGTTTGTTTCAGGTTTCATACTATTGACTAGAAGTTCATAATCATTTCTCATACCTGGAAAGTTCATTTGGCCTGAGCCGCATGGAGTATCGTGATTGGAAACTGAAGGCATGATGTATTATTAATGTTTCAAAGGAAAAGCTTTCGGAATTTGTTATGCAAGTCAACCTAATTTGCCGTTCGCCGCCTTCCGTGTTTAGTTTACAAAGGTTATCGCGTTTTCACAACACAACAACCCAAACACAGCCACCGCCACCGTTAATAGTCAGAAATACCAACTTAATCATTAAAAGTTAAAACTGCTTTTTTGTCAGTCGCATTTTCAACAGTAATTACATAGAATAAACAAATGAATAATTAAATAAGCGATATATTCAAATTACTTTTCATGATGAACTATTAATGGGTTTCATCCCAGATGAAAAGATGAAAGAAAACAAAGGCTAAAAAACAAAATATGTCTGTCAAGTCATGTGCTCAATCTAATCAGCTGATGAAATTTAATGGGTGGCGTTTGATGGAGTTTTTGGGATTTGAGGTTATAAACTATACTTGACAAGTGATAGTGATAGATAAAATATTAATCAATGTAAATTGGGGTGCAAATATAAATATAATTTGTTTATTATCACATTTAAAGCGCTTATCCCAATTGTAGTAATGGCTGAACAATCCACTGTAAGTGTACTAATATCGAACGATTAAAAAACCAATTATTTCATAATAATTCTAGTGTAGTCTGTTGAAATGATAGACTAACATTATGTTTATCTATTCTGTCAATATCAAGCTGGTCACGTTAATGATGCATATCAAAAGGTTCAAAAGAAACTCTACTATTTGAACTGATATGGAGGCTACTGTACCTGCATGTAACAAGAAAAAATTACCGTGAAAATCTAAAAGTGCTGATACTAAATAATTTCCCTAAATTTTTCCCAATTACCATAAATGAATAGCTTAATAACAATTATTGAAAATTGGAGATCAATTCATTTCTCATCTTACTCAGCTCGCCAAGACGATGATGAAATTCTTGGTGGCCGAATCAACCTAACGGCCTAGCGCGTGCTTATGGCACACCTCTAGTCATGATCCAAATTTGCTTAAATGGCAGTTGTGCATACTGAGAGGAGTTGAAGGAAACTAAATTATTTAGAATACAGTGGAAACAAAAACTTTTATCGCCTTGGCAGGCTGTGTGAAACGAGCTTCTATACTTATATTATAAGGCCTCTTCAGATTCTCGCTGCATATAATACATAGAAACTTGGACCTCCATTTTAAAAATTTTGCCTTAGTTCTTGTATTTGAACGAAATTACTCAAATTTCTCTGTAACTTTTAGCAAATTTTAGTTATTAAAAGTTACTCTACTTAGATTAATCTACTTAAAATATGATATAATTTCAATAAACAGGTGAAAATGTTTGAAAAATCATGTTTAAAACTTTAATTATCTGTTTCAGGAATCTCAGGATTTTGAAGTATTTCGCTCCATATTCTATTACTGCTTTTTCATTCTCATTGTTCCACTACTTACATTCTTCTGTGCCAAGTTCGTCATATTTGAACGTGAGTATCCCACATTAGCCTACTTATTGAGCATAAGAGTCATATACAAGACGGCATTGAATATTGATGGTCCCAGTTACTTTCCATGAAGAAGCAAAAACAGTCTTGAATTTAAAAGCAGAATGATAACGCAAACTGATTAATTAAAAAAAATAATTATTGGTTGTTTGTTAGTAGGGATGAAACTATAAGCTAGACAGAATTGGAATCGAACTCATGACTAGTACAACGATATCAAAGTGCAGTCGCGACTTGCAATTCTCCAAACCATTAAGCCGGCGTATCTCTATTTATCTTAAATGAAACTACACTTATATAGATTTCGCACCGAACAAAAAAGTCTAGCCGTTTGAAATGAAACTATGAGAAAAACCAAACGTTATTAATATAAAAATATTAGTTTGTAATCTTCAAAATACATCTGCACTCAATTCATTCCAATTCCCCAATAACAACTTATAATTTACTTTAATTCCTCCTCATGATTTCAGGATCGTCATCTAAAAAGTAGCTTGAAATTTTGCTAGAAAACGTGACTCCACAAAAACCGTTGAACAGTTACATTGTAAGGAGAGATATATTCTGAGAAACACAATTTCACATTAATGATCAAACCTTGCAATAGTTTCATGCAAGATGAGGGGATCTTGGATTTCTATGTCTATTCTAACAATACATAATAAATTGTTGCTTATTATTCGTTATCTTTCTGAATTAAAAACAAATTTGATTTCTCATTAGAAAGAGATTATAATAAGGAAAGTAATAAATTGGTTATTGGATGCATCATTTCAACTATCATTGTTTCTAAAACAGTCTTTGTTTGTTTCAGCTATTTTTGGATCCACTGTGAATGGAAGTGTCTACTCAGCTATTGTCGCAATAGTTACTGTGCACATAGCATTGGGCCTCTACATCTACAAGGCTTACAGTGAACCAACAAAGCAAGTGAAAAAAGATTAACAAAGGCGTTTGTTTTTCCAATTATCACGGACTTTATAATGAATTCTATCATAGATAGAAACTTATGTTTTTTAAGAACTGTCTCAATTACCCCTATTGGGGTTTGTATGTGATAGTAGAACTAATTTAAACAACAATAATGACCTATGAAACAAGCAATGGAGATAACATTCAAATCTTTTCAGCAAACTAGATTTTCAAAAATTCTCAAAGAGAAAGACATCTTGATTGGAAATACTTGAATTTCTTGCTGTGGGAGATGTATTTATTAGCTATATACTCTAAGGTAGTATCTCTTAGTTTTTGCACAGTAAAGTTTAAGTGGATTTAAGTAATTATTTCAACAATTTAAAAAATACAATTATAAAATTTGATATTGTTAAAGCCTTTTTTTTAACATATGCTCCATATATTATTATGGTTTAGAATGACTTCTAATTATAATGAATCGATTCATATTTAAAATTTTGTAGGAATTGTTTTAAATTAAGGAAAAAACAATATAACATAATTTATGTTATGAATAAAACTATAAACATTAATTATAAAAATAATACACAACATAACATAAACATAATTTAGGGAATTAAAATTAAATTGAGGAAATTCAATTTTTCTTCGATTCATATTTAAATCGAATAAGAAAATGAATGGAATATTCTGTTAATGTGTACAATCCTCTCTCAAACATTCGATTAACATAGGAAATTAACGAGACAGCCCTGAAAATAAATGATCACATCACACCGTTAGATAGTCTATTTGTGCAGTTATTCATACTTAGTAAGCAAGGCCAAAATATCTAAGAATCCAAAACAGTGAATGTTAATCACAAAGTGTAAAATGCTTGCTTTATATCATATTATTGAAGAGAAAATAAAAGGTTCTTATATCGTACAGTACTTAACAATCATCAATTGAACTCTTCATGACTTGTTGAATCAAACATTGTCCTTTCACTTTGCTCTATTGTAAAAAATATTGAAAATGTGTTGATATAATCAATAAAATTCTTTCGGAATAGTCATACTCAACTAACAAGTCCTTGGAATGAAAACATAACAAAATCCTTTTCCCAAAAGCCCAAGTGTCGAAAATTCTCAACGTTCACAGAATTTTTGTTGTCTGTCCGTGTTTATTTTCGTACAAACTCTTACCAGCAAGTTCAAAATGAATTTCAGACCGAATTTCCGGGAGTACCAGTGCCAAACAAGTCGACAATAAAACGTCTGGTGGATAAATTCAATGAACTGGGGAATGTAGCTGACAAACAGCGGTCTTGAGCAGAAAAATCACAAGGGCAGAAACCCTCTATCACTGCCAATTTTCAGGAATGGAATTTTAGTTTTTCGTGGAGGATGAAAAATTATATTTTTGCTCTTTCAGAAGAAATGACCCCCACCCCTCTTAGCGAGTAGATGATTGCCTACCTGACAGTAGGAGATGGAGATTACGGTGATGCTCTGTAGAAAAGAAGAAGAGAGAAACAGTGAGAGTCGCGAATGCGCACTAGCCTGTTCCCCCTTTACTCCACTGTAACATAAGAAGGTCGCAACTGAAATAAGTACATAATTGCTCTGTACCGCCCTGTACTAAGTTTTGCGTTATTGTCAAAGCTATAACACAGCAACCCCTACTCTTGCTGTTCTGCCATATAAACCAAGGTTTATAAGATTGTATGACTATTCTCTTGTTTTACTTCTCCATCCCTTGGGCTGTTTTCTATTGATAGTTGAGTCACGAAATGGGTTTGGAGCGAAGTAGGCTCTGCGGTATACGGGGAACAGTAGGATCTGGTAATATGGTGATGCTCTGTAGACAGACGAAGAGAGAAACCGTGAGTAGCGCATGCGCACTAGCCTGTTCCCCTTTACTCCACTGACATTTGAAACCGATTCTCGAGACTCAACCATAGACTAACTATACTGTTGTCTGTGACTCAACACTGTTGTCTGTTGTTGTCTGTGACTCAACTATCAATAGTATATTTTATATTCATGAAAGATGCTTCACGTTTTTAATCTATTGTTTTTAATTTTTCATGTTAAGTGCGTAATTTATATATTTATTTTACAACTAGAAACAGAGTAATTGGCAACCTTGGATTTATTACTGCAAAAATGAGGTGGACGTTTTTATTGAAGGTCCCTGTGTATAAATAGATGAATAATCAGGTAACATAAGAAATTTCTCTTATTGTATAATGCAGTAACCCAATAATGAAATGTCAGAGTCGTTTTAATTTCAAAATATCATTGTTCAAAATAATATTGCTTCATCATGGTTACCTACGTAATGCTGTGGTTGCAAATTGAATACGGTAATATTTTCATTCTTCACAAATTAAAAAATCAGCTCTTTGCTAAAAAACAAACTACAGTTATTTGTTTACCATAAATAGAGTAATCAAATAATAGCAACTGTTGTAAAAACCAGTTGATCAAACTGTTGTAATGAACAGCAACGATCTTAAATGCCCTATTTATCTGATAGAAAAAAGAATTTCCTTTACCGTATTACAATGAATAGGCTACTGGAAATTTTCAATTATGAGATTTGCATTCCTGCGTATAGTATTTTCAGGTTGATGATTGAGAAACAACCATGGAATTGTCATGTAGTTTGATTTGTGAATGGATGAATAGTTTCCACCAATGAATACGCAAATATAATAAAAATTACTCCATTTATTAATGTATAAAATAAACTTAAATTTAGGACAATAAGCTGCAATCTGATCACATTCCTGGTATAAGCTCAACAAATAAATTTAATAAAAATATACAATCATAAAAGCTATACATTTATTAATTGTTTGGGAATATATTATGTATATTTCAAAATTTTCGATGGTTATGAGGTCATGTGGGGTTTTCGTATTATGAAAGTAAAATAACTTATGCCTTGACACCTATATAAGTAGTGGCTTTCCCAGTCTTTTTGATTGTTTCTAAAAGCTCATCAGCAGATAGAGTTGATGAAACCAAAACTTTTTGGCCTTTCAGGTCGATTTCAACGTCATCGACACCTTGCCCTGAAATTAATATGAGAAAAATCACATAAAGAAATTTAAAAGCTCTTAACAATAAGAAATTTTCGGTACAGTGACCGTGATATACAATATCGCTCATTGATATATAATAAAACATTATTATCATTGCTCATTATTACAATTATAATACTATTTTCATTGTGTACAGGAAAAGAAAGAGCCAAGTATATGTGAATAATATAAGTAATAATATATATAATTAAATAATCAATAATATAAGCCAAGCCACGTCACGCAATGTGAATGCAAATTGAAGATGTTTTTTCAATTTGAGGTTTCGTACGAAGAAGGTTGGAGAAAGATAGGTAGTCTCTTTCATATGTAGACATCTTAATTATTGACAGAAAAATAAACTGTATTAATGTATCGTTGAAAGCTAATACAATTTAAAAAGAGCATTTTCAGCTAAAAATGGCAGATTAATAATTCAGCTATTATCTAAGTATAAGAGGTTGCTTGGTTACTTAAGATAGTGATTTCAACAGTACAAAATTTCGGGGTTGTTCCATAAAATTATCTTATAAAGATAAATAGATAAATTAAAAAAACGTATTGATAGATTGGATATTAGCATGTTTTATTCTCATCCCAATGTATTTTCCCAATGTATTCTCATCCCAATCTATCAATAAAATTGTCTATGTCGTTTTAGATAAGCTTTATTTCTTGAAGCACCAAAGAAAATAATTCAGTATTCAATACAAGCCTTAATCTTCTTTAAAAACAACAAATCAACTTACGCTACAGTCAAATACAAGATGAATGATTGAAGAAAAATGTTGATAAAACATAAAAGGTCAAAAAGATGTAATAACTTGAATGGCTCTTATCAACCCATCACTCATTAATCTTGGATTAAGCTTGTCAATTTAAAATGAAATTGATCAGAAAATTATCAAATGAGAATTTTAGTTTTAGATCTGACTTCAGCGAATAGAAAAATCAATTACTCTTATGAAAATTGAGAGAGTATAGAAATCCTTACATCTATCCATTTTAAGCTAAGATTTAAGAAAAAATGAGAATGTAATAAAGGTAATATTCACCCTTCAATTTATTGAGTACTCTTTGAACAGCATTGGAGCATCCTTCACATGTCATTTCCACTTTAAATTCATGTTGCTGAAAAGTAAAATTTAATAATTAGAAATTGTTCTAGTTATTATGTACATATAGACTAACTGCTGTCCTTTTTAAATAATTTTTATGGAAAATATAAGAATGCTGCATTCTTTTGTTCATTGACTAAGTTAAAAATATTGAAATGTTTTCCATTTATGTTTGGAAAACTGTGACTACTGATATTCTTCCTTGAGTAGCCTTGTATGATGTACTGTGTCAGTGTTTTCACTTTATGTTTACACAAAATAGTTGTTGGATTTGTATCAAATATTGATTTTTCATTTAATCTTATCAAATTCTTTATTCAAAGCAAATATAAATCTTATTCCAATAGACCTCTGATTAAAAATACTGTATTCCTGATCTGTATTGTCTGGTACACCAAACTAAATTCTTGATTACTCTATGGGAACTAGGCCCCTATCAAAAATCGACCTCTATAGTTTGAATAAAGTTAAATTTCGGCGTTGTCAGATTGTTAAATTTCCAATCAAACCACAGATCTGTATGTAGAATATCCTCCCCGATATTTCTGTAGTGTTCTGAAGGGATGAAAGAACATTAATTTTTTTTATAAATTTGAAAAATCGCGAAAATATGTTTTTCTTTCTAATATCACTTCTCTCAGAATCATGAGATGAAATAATAAGTAAGTTATTTATATCAAAATGACGGGGAAAATGTCTCCTTTCTATCGATATCTGAATATTTTTTATCCGTCCTATTTTTTTCTAATTAATGAATATGTTCGTCAATGTCGAGCCATTTCAACCAGAAAACATGAAATTTTCGACATGCTATAAACATTTTTGTTTCAAAAGGTAAGTGGGTGGTAAAAGCGAGAAAGTTGTTCAGAATTAATTGAAATTATTTTTCCAATCGTCAAAAGTAGTCTGAAGAACGTAGTTTGGCCTCAGGAGTTTCATAGTAAGGGGAGCGGCTCAATGGTATGCATTCTGTTTTAAATTGTATGCTAAATGCTGGAAATGTTGAAGCTATTTGACTCAAATATTTGTGCTGCAGGCAGCTAGCTCTGTCTCATGTTTGAATAACAGCTGATATTCATTGTATGCGGCGACATAATATGAAGCCGCTCCTCGCATATACTTTGAGAGGCCAAACTAAGTTCTTCCTACTACTTTTGACGATGGGAAAAACAATTTCAATTTTTTCTGAACAACTTTCTCGCATTCACCACCCACTTACCTTTTGAAACAAAAACGTTTATAGCATGTCGAAAATTTCATGTTTTCTGGTTGAAATGGCTCGACATTGACGAACATAATTCATAATTAGAAAAAACAATAGGTCGGATAAAAAATATTTAGATACCGATAGAAAGGAGATATTTCCCCCGTCATTTTGATATATATATATAAATAACTTATTACTTCATCTCGTGATTCTGAGAGAAGTAATATTTATTTATTTATTTATTTAGCAATGGAGACAACATGTAAAACAATATTCGAAAGAAAAACATAATATTTTTGCAATTTTTCAAATTCATCAAAAAATTTTAATATTCTTTCAACCCTTCAACCCTGAAACATTTTTAGCACTACAAAAATATCGGGGAGAATATTCTACATACAAATCTGTGGTTCAATTGGAAATTTGAGAAAGTTGCAATTTCAAACAATCAGACAACGCCGAAATTTCGTCGGCTGGTGGCTCAAGTTACAACTAGTTTTATTCAAACTGTAGATGCCTCAACTTCCCAAATCTCTTTAGTGCTAGTGTCTAAAGGATTAATTATTTTTCAAATATAAACAAAATTTTTAGTAAATTTGATTAAAATATATAGTAGCGGTCACGAAAATAGGTTGCTGAGAGATTTTGAACCGGTAAAGCGATCGAGTTACTTCCCATCACAAATTGGTGACGTTGTGCTTTCAGTGCTACCTTTTCGGAACATCAGAGTTGATTTCCTGCATGATTCAAGTACCGTAGTCAGCTGGCAAGACTTGACAACAGCTTAAAATATGCCGAATTATTATAAATATAAAACTATAAAAGACGAATTTCCTTGAATGTTTCTGATTATCCAGATGTCAAAAGCAATCTACCATATTTGAAAAATTAATATTAGTCTACAGCATATCTCTTGTAAGATACAGTCTCATGTTTTTGAATTAGGTTGTGCTTATGTAGAGAAATCATTACAAAAAAATAAGGGGTTCTTGTGCAAAAGACGCAGTGGTCATGCACGCAGCTCGCATGGAATAAATAGCATAGACAGACAGAAATTGACAGCTTACCGCGGTACTGCTCTCCAAGGTTTGCACAGACTCAAATTGATTGACAACTTGAATTTGATAAATGCACTGATTGTCGTGCTAAATATGTGGCTTTGAAGGCTTCTAATACTCACTTTTATTTTCTATTCTTGGGGTTTTACTTCATGATAATATTGAAGAAAACTTAATAAGGTTTTAGTAGCCTTTGCCTACTTGGCAAATGCATTCAAATTGACTTGACAACTCATTGTCTGTTTTGCTCGAGCAATAAAGTCGCGCTTTACGATCTTATTACATAAATAACTATAATAGGACGGGTATACGACGACGCCTTTTAAAATGAAGCTATTGATATTGAAGCACCCAAGTGAAGAATGCGGTAATGGAGTTTGATAATAGCCTAATATTGTGAGTGTGAGTCATTAAGTTGTTGTGGTCGATGAATTAAAAGTATTTGACGTATCATCTCACTCACCTGAGCCATTTCTGAGAATTTTGTATCAAGTTCTGAAGGAAATCTTTTTACTTCGAGATTGCTCGACAGATGCTCGTTCTTGTTTCGTTATCTCTCAACTAAAATTCTAAAATGCTGTGCTACTGCTGACGACGTACGTTCTGATTCTGTCTGACTAGTGACTAGTGGAGTGACTGAACTGATGCTCGAAGATCGAACTCGTAACGTCAGTCAGTAAATTAAATATCGATCTTATAGTATCGACTATTCTGCCAGCTATCGGTTGCTCAGTACTCTTGAGTGAATTCATACGGGGTTCACCAGGGGTACCGCGGTAGCCCCATTAAAAAAAACAAGTTTGAAAAATAAACCGGAAGAAATGTGCTTGTCATTGCTAATATTGCAATCAATAATGTAATTCACATTAAGATTATTTTAATCAATGGATTTAAAGTGTACGGTTTCTAGTATAACATTTCGATTTTTTTTTATCGTATGGCTTTTATTGGTGGGGAGACCCTTACGGGTAGGTTCCACCTCACCTCATTGCACAATTTTTTTTGTGTCGGTCACCCATCCGAGAGTGGTCTTGATGACAAATCTTGGCTGATTGATTTGATTTACGTTACCCTGTACAGTAGTTGGTGTTGGCACACTTCTGCCGACTGGGTGTTCAGTCTGTAGCTGTACTACTACTCTGTGTTTGAGTGGGCTTGCCCCTCAGCCAAACGAGGGGGTCCGGGGAAAAATTAAATCTCAACTACTCAGAACTCGATTTTAAAGTGATTTTAAAGCTTTTAGTTGTGTATTTTTACCATCATTTTTCCATATTTTCAAAAGAAATTAAGATTTTTTACTAGGACTAGCGAGTAGGTTTAAAAATAGCGACTTCTTAAGGAGAAGAAGTACCTACCTCCTCCAGAGGTACCGGTACGCAGTAACCGCGGCCAGCGGGTACCGTCACAAATATTAAGCCCTGTAAAAAGCCATGTACAATGTACCATAATCACTTGTGCCAATCTCCTCAATCAAACCAATTACATATCCCGATACTTAATATTTTCTTTCTCTAATATTTGTTTATAATTGAAAAAAAAAACTATTACTGTATCTCATAATGTGCATTGTGCATTCTGTAAAAGAACACTGTTATCAAACTGGCAAATTCACCCTAAAGTACTGAGCAATCGATAGCTGGCAAAATACTCGATACTATAAGATCGATATTTGATTTACTGACTGACGTTATGAGTTCGATCTTCGATGTTTTGTTTGTATTCTCCATGATCCTGTAACCTGTAACGAATTTAAGAAATTTGAAATTGAATTCTATTAGATTTGTCGTTCAAGAAGCCGGTGTATAATATTGTATTCTTGATAAACTTTTTATAAATTCATCGTTTATTGTCTATATTTATTATGCCAAAAATCTAAACTTATTGTCCTTTTTATGCGTTTTTTCGTACTTCTGTTTGAATAGTGTGTGATGATTAATACATACATATAACCTAAAAGTTTTTTGGTCAGAAAAAGTGAAAAGAATGTTTACTGAATATGGTGATTAATATACTCACCTAAACATGATTTTAACAATAGACTATTAGTGTGAATAATATAATATTCGTTTCATTCTGCATCAGATTGTCTACCAGGTAAGAAGATAACTTAAGAAATCCTATTGATATCGAGTATTCAACACTAATTTCTACTGAGTTATCCTCAATAGAAACCCTCCTACTTGAAAAACGCATGCTTTCAGCACAATGCTGGTTTATTCAAATAGGCTTTTTTTTAAATCACGATAGAATTTAGCAGCAGGTAACTTATAGGTACGGTATAGCTGTTAGCTGTTTGAAAAGCTCTTGATCAAGATGCTAGGATATGCCTTTAGGTAGGATAATGCTTAAATGTTTAATATATCACATACTTCTTTTGTCGGCCTCAAAGTACTCCCCCACCGACTGAGACAATGTCACCAATGGAGACTCTCAAATTGATTCATGTCCTGAAGCTCCAGTCATCAAGGCTCCTCACTCCTCCATCAGAAAGAGCTTAAAAGATCCTCACTGTTAGTACATGAGAACTATATTTTTCTTACTAATCCTGCAGAATAGGATGTTAATTTTCATTTTTCCTCTGATGTTGTAGGAGTGATAGTTTGCTCTTCTTGTCAGCGAATAAAAATTATCTCTTGCATGCAACAGGGAGAGCAAGATATACTGGTTGAAACCCGTGAATATTTTCAGCCTGATGAAGGTTGATCGACAGTGGTCCAGGTAACCTGCTGAATATCCTCTGCTGGAGCAGTAGGCCTACAGGTATCGTCACAGCCAGGTATGTCCCCACAACTGGAGTTCATAATTAATATGGCTACGGAACAAAGTAAAATATACATCCACCAGATGTTTCCTGGAGATCAATGACTTTAAATGTATGGGTAGAAATATAACTCTGGAAAATTTATACAGATGTGACTACTCCAAAGTCTGGTTCTGATATCTAGTGTGAAACCAGCAGCTTCACTTCTGAGAGACCTCTGAGCTGGCTCCGACCAAGACTGCATGTTATTTTCTGAGTTTCTCTCTTATTTAACATTAGCTCATTGTTGATGAAAAACTGCTTGGCTTGCACAAAAATATCCTCTACTACACCTGAGACAAGTTTGGAACTCTAACTTACCTCTTGGATAAAAATAGTAGCATCATCAGCAAACATGAGGATGTTGCCCAGGAATCCTAGGTCATTGATCATCACCAAAAACAGAACAGGACCAGAAAGTGAATCCTGCAGCACTTCATGATGAACTTCTAGTGGACTCGAGTTAGCTCTATCAAGGGTGAGAATAAGTTACTTTGTCCTTTCACGTGGGGAGGAATTAAGGGTGGTGAGGACTGGACCACTGGCTCCATAAGCGGCTAGTTTCTTGAGCAATAAATTGTGTGATACAAACTCAAATGTCAAAAGTCGGGTCCGCCAATGCAAGAGACTCTGAGTCACCAGTCACAAGAGAGAAATCATCAAAAGTCACTATCATTGATTAGCCAATGAAAATTTCATATTTTACATGAGTCAGTAGCAAATTTTCGTTCAAGCCAATTGAAATTATATTATTCAACCTGAATAATTAATTATCAATTTCTATTGTTTCTCAGTTACAGAAAAATGTCTCATGAAGATCCTGAACTTGTGAGGCACCTGCAAGGCCACAAAGGAGAAATTACTTCCCTCACATTTGACAAAGAAAACAGATTTCTTGTCACATCAAGCCTTGATAAAAGTCTTATGCTATGGAAACTCAATCAGAACGGTGCTTTAAGGTTTGTTGATCCATTCATATCTTATTTGTTAAGTTTTTACTCTCAAGAATGTAATCCTGTGATTCTTACAAGTGTGAATATTTTTAATGCATGATTTCAACTGTACCATTACTATTAAACTAATAAGATGATCTCATGCAGTCCGTACCAAGCTTGAAATTTCAATACTAATATCAGGCCTAATAGATTTTATTACATGATCTCGCTTGGCGAAAACTGTTCCTGTAATGACAGCCTTTTCTACTGACATACTGTATGAACGCTGAACAAATAGGGTTCACACTCCTACTCTCATTTTTTTCTGATAATCTTTTTGAAAATTATGTATTGGTTTGTCGTGGAATGCTTTGTATATTTGCTGTAACGGACATCTTTATTTTTTCCACCATTGTTTAATTTTTCTAGGTTTTTGGGCCACAAAGATGACGTACTCGACGTGTCATTTTCGCCTACAGGAAAGCTGCTAGCTTCCTGTTCAAGAGATAAGACTGTAAGATTTTGGGTGCCGAAAGTGCAAGGTGTGTGCAGTAATTTCAAAGCGCATACATCCACCATTCGTTCGATTCAGTTCTCGCCTGATGGCAGGCATGTCGTTACAGCTTCCGACGATAAAATGATTAAAACTTGGGATGTTTCCAGAAAGAGGTAAGTTGAACTGATCCCTCTTCTCATTTCATAATTCATTTTTGCTCACAGTAATCTATAGAGTATAGAACATTGATAATTTATCCTTTGATAATAATAATAATAATTATAATAATTATAATTATTAATCAGAGCTACGCCCTAAACCGTACAGACCATTATGGAGTGAAGAAAGGAAGCAGCGGTTTTCGCAAGGATGAAGGAATACTGCGAAAAGAAGAAAATGAATACCACCACCACGAATCATTAAACATGTAGCGTCTTCCTCTGGGAGTTCTATCGCCAATAATAATAATAATTCCGTGTAACCTGGCTGGCTCAGGTCTGGTGTCAGAGTTTTCAGGTCACTCCTGATCAGTTCAGGGTCTCTGACGTGACTTAACGACTGTTTTTTTAGGCAGCCGGGACCGACGGCTTAGCGTGTCCTCCGAAACACGAGGAGTGGCTCGAGCTAAAATCTCACGGTCTGACCTGGGTTTGAACCCGGGACCTCTAGGTTACAAAGCCAGCACTCAACCCACTCGGCTATGGCCACTCCCTATCCTTTGATTATCTAGATTCTCGAATAATAAATTGATACAACGGAGTATCCAAGGACCCGACATGGTAGTTGTACAAAAAAAGGACAGTAATTTTTAAGAATAATTGTTGAATAATATCGAAATCAGTTGCAAAAAAAGTTACCACCATTCGTGCTCCGGTCCTTATGCTCTATGCCAGGGGTGCCCAACCTTTATCAAGCAAGGGCCACATTGTCAGCATTCAAAAAAAAGGTGGGCCTGGTGGGGGGGAAGGAAAGCAGGGTGTCAACATACAAATAAACATGAATTTTGTATTTGTTCCATTTCAAATTTCAGATTCCTTTCCTCATTTGTAGGACATAGCAACTGGGTCAGATGTGCAAGATATTCTCCGGATGGTAAAACCGTTGTTTCCTGCTCTGAGGACAAGACTGTCAGGGTCTGGGATTCTAAAAACCATGACAATGTTCACACATTCAACTTGATGAGAGGTACGGTATTGAATCCTGTTTATGTACCAATGATTTTTTACATTACAAACCATCGATTACTCCGGGTTTGATTCATTTCATGTGCATTTATTTTGAAAACTTGGTT
Organism: Laodelphax striatellus; assembly: GCA_017141395.1. Taxonomy (NCBI): domain Eukaryota; kingdom Metazoa; phylum Arthropoda; class Insecta; order Hemiptera; family Delphacidae; genus Laodelphax; species Laodelphax striatellus. The sequence continues at coordinate 11,124,889 of CM029531.1, read as the reverse complement.
ATTTGTGTAGCATTATGCCATTAACCCAATCTAATCTATTGAATAGGAAGGAGGTTGTAGATGATTTTACTTTATTCAGCCTAATTTTGAAAAAATATTCTAATGATGAACATTTTATTCTTACGAGTTTACTTGTTTGAAAATTGTTTTATTCATGTAATTTTACTCAATTTTTTATTCCATAGTTACGTAATTTCATCATTCAAAATTTAATAACTTTATAGTTACTCTAATAGTTAACATTTAGTTCATATTGCAAAATTTCTAAATAATTTACTCCTTTAGCCCCTGCGCCCACTAAGCAACTGCTATCTGATTTCAGTCAGCAACCCAGCGTTGCCAGATGACTTTGGCTGATAGGTTAGATTACCCGAAAAACAGCCAAATGTCATCTGGCAACATTGGGTTGCTGACTGAAATCAGATAGCAGTTGCGAAGTGGGCGCAGGGGCTTATTGTATCATACAACACATTATTGACTATTCTGTAGTTCTTTGAGCTCTCTTGCGCTAAATGTTGAATACAACACCTATTGAATGTTATCCTATTTCTATTACAGTATTTAGGTGGATTGTAGTTTATTTTTCTTTGTTGAATGTTATGGTTTCAGGGTATGGGGTTCACGTTGCTTATCACCCGAATGGATGGTGTGTGGGAGTCGCCATGTCAAACGGTGTGGTGAAAATCTTTGACACCAGGCATAAAAACCTCCTCCAACTCTACGATGATCACTCAGACACTGTGGCACGTCTGTCGTTTCATCCTTCTGGGGAATACCTGATGACTGCCTCTCATGACTCCTCAATTAAGGTAAGGTTTGCCAAAACAGAAAGACCAATAATCTCTTTTGAATTTCATTACTGTGCTTACTTTCTAGTCGAGTTTCTGTTGGATTGATTTTATCTCTATTTTTCATTTTTCCATAATAAAATATCGTTCTCTTTATTCTATTATCCTTTTATAATTTTATTGAAATTGTTATTTTAATAGGAAATTTATGATTTTGAAATACACAGGCATCTATAGGAATACTCAAGTTCATTTGGAAAGAAATTCTTCATGAATACGTTTATTGTTTACATAATTTGTGTGTTCCGTGGGAGATGAGAATTTATCATTGAGAACATAGTACCAGCTTAGAGAAAAATGTCACATAATCATAGTTATTGAGCTAAATTCAGTGGTATAGTCTTTGGTAATTGTACTTTCATTCCATTCTAATAGTCTTACTTTGTGTTCTTAATGAAATTTCCCAACTGGGCCTGTATCTTTATTTGTATAAATACGACGATTTTTAGTTAAGTTGACGCTCTTCGAATCAAATCAAGGTAGAATTCTGTTGTTGAAAGCAATATTAAAAACTAACAATAGGAATTCTACAGAAGCAATATTTTTCTCATTTCTACATTCAATAAATCCAGTTCAAGAAAAATAACTTATTTTTGGATAGCAATTCGACTTACGATTCCATATGTTAATCTTGGTTTCTAGGTGCTGGATTTAATGGAAGGAAGAGCAATTTATACGATTGAGGGTCACAAGGGTCCAATTACATCTGTGGCTTTCAATGATTGTGGGGACCAATTCGCTTCTGGTTCTGTAGACAATCAGGTGAATAAAAGTTTATATTTCAATTTCATAAAATCAATCGTAAACCCCTCTATTTGTTGTTTGAATGCTTCGATTGTTATCTTAAATGTTGATTGATTTAACCTTTTCATTCTCGAATTCATTAAATTTTTCAAGGCTATTCAATACTAAGTTATTCTCTGTTATCACCACTTGAAGAAAAATTAAAGCTTTGGATAAAAGGGCTTACGGTTTCACTATTCTCTATTATTCTTTTAATAGTACTGTAGTTCAATATTATTCCATAGATTAAAAATAGTATAGAAAACATAAATCCTCTTCTACCTACTGTAAGTGTGAAATAAACGCAAAATTGAACAAAAATTATTAATTTCTCTCCAGTAAGTGAGCTGTAAGCTACAAGTTTCTACTTGCTTAAAGCGGTTAGCAAAAGCAATTGCAAACATGAAATAAGTTCAACGAGTTTTGTTTTAACCCTATCATAAATCGTGCCACCTTTTAAATTTCTTCAGAAAGCTAAAACAACTTATCAGAATTCAGACTACTATCAGCTATTACACTATAATAAAAAGCTGTTTTCTTAAAAATCTTCCTACTATACTGTATATTTTCACTAAAGTTATTTGTCCTCTCTTAAATAAATAGAGGTAACTTATTTGTAAGATTTCTACAAATAAGTTAAATAGAGGTGTGATTAATAATCTATTTTTTAAATAGTAATATTCAATCAATAGTAGTAATTACTATAATTTTTATAGTAGGCTACTCGTATAAGGAACCAATTACGTCCTCAATTGATTAGATCAAACCTGTTGCTTCCATTTCCAATGTGTCTGGTATTGCAATTCACTTGTCCATGTATTCATCTCTCAGGTATTCCTTTGGAAGACAAATTTCGACCTACAAGAAATAGTAAGGGAGCCGAAATATTCGTCCCGGAATAATCGTTCAAGCAAACCTGATGATGCACGCCGGTTGTCTTTCGTCACAGACAAGCGAACCACTCAGCCTGAAATTACGGTAAAATAATTTCTGATGATTTTATCTCTCTTATTTTAGTCTTCGACCGTTTCTCGTTGAGTTTCCTGTACGCTCTCTGTTGGGCCTCCTTCATAATAATTATGTTCAGTTACTTCTCAGTTCTTCTGTTGCAAAGATGTGTATCCGGATTTTTTATAATGCCGTATTTACTTTTCAAGAGATTTTTTACTTTGTCTATCATAGAGAAATTGCAATATCATTTGCTTCTCATTGATTTTTCGCTCTCATATTTATATTACAATTTATGAATAATAACCATCATAATGTTATTCGTTTTAAATACAGAGTCATCGAAAAAGATTGCATCAACTTCAAAAATTCACTTTATAAAAACCTTTAGGCTAAGGCCACACTATTGAGAGCTATGCTTGGTGCTAAGAGCCAAGTGACACGCATAGTGACTGATACTAGTGAACGAACGCATTGCGTACTATTGCAGATGGCCACACTACGAGCGACATGCTAAGGTAGGAGCTTCGTTAGTCACTAAGCGGTTGCAGGGTGGCCATCTGCAATAGTACGCAATGCGTTCGTTCACTAGGATCAGTCACTATACGAGTCACTTGGCTCTTAGCACCAAGCATAGCTCTTAGTAAGGTGGCCTTAGCCTAAGAGATACCGTAATAAATTCTTTTTTGTTGTTGTACACAGGGAATATTGAAGTTTTTTTAGGTATGTCCTTGTCCTTGAGTATATGCGAGATTCGCCGAAAGTAAACGTTTGGTGCGGGTTAATGGATGACTGAGTGATTAGACCCCACTAAAATTTTTTTGGCTTCATATCTAATCGTTTTTATTCAGTGAATTTTTAAAATTGATGCGATCTTTTTCAATGACTCTGTAAATGTGCATTTCACTCTCATATTTATATTAATTCTAATTTTTTTAAATAATTATCAATCACTCGACAGGTAACAAATGTGGACTGTCTGGATGAAAATGAACGTAGCAAAACCTATATAGCAGAAGAGTTTCAAGATATCGGCGATACTGTGAGACACAATAAACCTGTTGGAAAAGGTACGATATCCGATAAATACAGGATAATTTTGTAATTGTATGAGTGAACGAACTATTCTCCTAGTCATCATTTTGTATAATCTTTTAGCATTGGACTCTCTTGAACATCTATTGGAAACAATATTCATACATTTCACCTGGTGATACCGGAAACATTGGAAAAATATTATTAAATTTTGTCTGGTGCTTAGTGGTATATTAATCCAATCAAATTAAATTAACAATGTTTGATCTAGTGAGTAGTGAACAGGTTTCGAACCATGATATGTCATCTTCGGCTATTGACATAAACTTATTTCTTGTTAGTTATCTTCACATTGCATTGTATTCCATACATTTCTGTCCTCGTTTAAGAAGTGATCTCTTGTTTTGTATTTATAGGAAAACATATAAATGTTTCTGATGAAGAAACAAACAAATCTAGCGAGGAAACAACAGAAAAGGCTGTGACAGTAAGTAACCGTACTTTTGTTGATATTTTGTACGTTTTAAATTCAAGTAAGATATTATCAACCCCTATTTCATTTTTATTACTGGAAGTATATTCTTCAGTGAGAGCTTGCTGATAAAGTATGAAAACTTTTTAAAAACATGAAAAGAAAGCTGGAAACCTGTAAGTTTCTTGTATCAACTTACGGAATGATTCAATTGTTAACACTTTTTTTAATCGTATGGCTTTTATTGGTGGGGAGACCCTTACGGGTAGGTTCCACCTCGCCTCAATGCACAATTTTTTGTGTCGGTCACCCATCCAAGAGCGGTCTTGAATGTTTGTTACTTAACCACATGATTACTTTGCAAACTAATATTCGGGTCTCTTTTGAATGTTTTGTAAAAAGCTCGATTAATCGAATATCATCATTTTGATAAAAATCTTCTGTACAGCGGTTTTAGGAGAGTACAAACGTGTCTTTCAAGAGCAACAATTTGTTTCATGATCGTAATCTTGATAAAAATACACCAAGTATACTTGAACAATGCAGTGTAATCATTATCAAGTAGTTCTTTGTTTTTAAAGGGAACCAAATTCAGTCTTTTACTGTAAAGGAAAAACCTATTCACTGGTAACCGAATCAGTTACTACTTGATTATGTGGCCATACTTAAGAGCACTTTGCTTTGTTTCAGATGAAAGACGTTCTGAATGCCCTCAAGAACATTGAGAATCAAATGAAAGCGGCTGAAGAGAAGAACAAAATTTCCATGCAAGTATTGGAGTTGAGACTTTTGAAATTAGAAACTGAACTGAGTCATCTGAAAAATAAAGCGTAGAGTTGGACTAGCAACGGACTCAACTGAATGCCTGCAACAGAATTCGAACTTTTATTGTAAAAAACTTATTCAAGACTGAAATATTTATTGTAAGCCAAAAAATAACCAGGCCTACTTTGTACCATGATTCCATGAAAGTTATTGATAATGAAGAAATTTCCGGATCCAACTGTAATAATCTCATGCTATTTTGATTCAATATTTCCTCTTCGATGTAAATAACCTACACTGACTGTGACGTTTACCATAAAAATTTTGGATACTAAAATAATATTACTGTCGTTTTATTTCTTTTCCTTGGAGCTTCTAGTCCCCCTCCCTTCTGGTGGGGGATGCCCTTTATTCTTTTAGGCACTACTCACTAGTGATTCGCCGATACTCAGCGAACAAACACGTGTTTTTAAATAATGAAGTTTAGACAAGACGGTTCCAGACTCAAAGTCCCTGAGTATCCACGTGTGAGTAGTACCTTAGTTTTAAGTACAGCACTTAGCTCCTGCTCGCTTCAATTGCAGAAGTTGAGAATATTAGTTCCTCCCAATTGTAGTGAGCGTATACTGTATACCAAAAGCGGAAAGCTAGATGTTGGTTTGGACAGAAATATTAGATGAAGTGCGTTGAGTATCTATGGTTCAATATATCTATCTCGAATATTATCCATAATATGATCTCATTCAGCCATTCTATAAGTGTTACAATAAGTACATGGTACACAATAACGTTTCATGGTTGGAAACTTTTACACTTAAAAATTGATTGATGTAACACAAAGTAAACACTTTGAAACCACTACGGTACATTAGAACATATATATTTGTTTTTCTGTGGTAATGCCCACATAAGCTTGGACCTATAGCTTTGTGTGGACTCCGAACCACAGGGAAGCGATATTTATTCTTATGAATACCAATTAAATAAACCTCTCATTTGAATTTGTTATTCTAATTAGCTGAATTTCTATTTTCTCTATACTGATGAATAATAATAGATTATGTAGGCCTATACCGTAATTATTATTTTGAAATATTGACTGTCCTTGGTGAATTCTTCTTTGACATTCTTCATCTCAGGAGATACAATAATCTGTTAAGAGCTACTTTGCGTGCGAATTTTCTTACCTCATGTTTTAAAGGTGTACCTCATGTATTACCTTGTATAATAAAGGTGTAATATAAGTATATTCTTCATCTCAGAAGATATAATAATTTGTTAAAGAGCTACTTTGCGTGCGAATTTTCTTACCTCATGTACCTTGAATAATAAGTATCATCATTGTCATTATTTTGAATTGAAGCGCCATTGCATTGGCTGGCCATCTTGATTTAGGCTTTAGGTATATATTTGTAAAATGTTTTTCGTAAAATCAAATTTTTGCGTCTAAATTATCAGCTTCTCTGATTGAAAAGATTCAATGATCAATCAATATAACTATTTTTGTAAAGGGATTGATATTGCAGAGGAAAGCCAGGCATTCAGCTAAATTTGTATTCTTCCAAAGATGATCATCAGCTGTTTCCGGTCACGAGTCAGCTGGTAATCGTCTGTTAGTTTTCCACTCTGGAGCAGTCTCTGTCAAAGGCTGCTGAGCTCAAAAATAATACTGATTGCCCTGAGCTGAGTATTATTTGATAACACTATTTGGGATTAGTTTTTGATATAACAGTGGAATAGTTATATTGATAAGGCCTTCATGAAATCGCCTTTTGAGTAATTAAATCCGTAAGACGTAAGTACTTGAATTAATATCAACTGCAACGATTTAATCTATAACCATTTCAATTGATCAATCTCTAAGAATGGTTCCACTTTATCAAATCTTATCATAGGATAAGAGGTTATGCTTTCGCTTTTGAGTAAATTAGTTTGTTTGAGCTGTTTGCTCTTATATTTCGAATAATAATCGAGCTTTCTCAAACCCAGAAATGATTTAATTTTCCTCGTCTTTGCTGTATTGCAGTTTATGAAGTGCAAGTTTCTATCAAAGCAATCCAAGCCATGACCCAGTGATTGTAAGTTGTGATTATGTAGAAATTCATTTCTTGATTTGTTCTGACAGATGATAGATGAATCTAATCCTTGCAGGGAGTCGAATCTTACTGTTACATTATCTGTGTTAACTTTTAACCCAAACGTTGCTAGCCTATGCTTATCAACAGACAAAATGGTAGTTAGTTTATAATCCTGTTCCAACATATCTAACTAAACTGAACTGTTCAGTGTTCATAGTGGCTTGGCGTCCGTCAACCGTAAGCCCCTTAGATGTCCGACAAGAAGAGTGTCACGTGATGAATAACGTCATGGTTACTGTAGGTTGACGGATGGATACGGTATTGGCGCACGTCAACTTAGTTGTTTATTAATTATGGAAGGTTAAGGGCCTGGCCACACTCCTCCTTTGCTTGACTTCACTTCAATTCACTTACTCGCATAGTATGCCTATATACGACCATACGTTATATAGATATACTATGTGAAGTGAAGTCAAGCAAAGGAGAGGTTTTAGGAGTTAACAGGGGGTTTTAGTAAATAAAATGCATACTTCGTTAAAAACAGCCAATCTTTATAATGCACAAACACAGAAATAAATTTGCTACAGATGGATTGATAATTTTCCCATGACAACTTTCCGGAGTAGCTGGAGCACTAGGCACATACTGCTTTATCCAGTCCAGATAGGGGCAAACGTACATGTACAAACCATAAACGTTTTCCGAGCCACAGTCGATAAGCCCGTCAGATATATATTTACGAAAATATTTACAGCGCTTGTCTTTTATCATATGACCGACACCTACAACCTTCCCATCGCAAATTATTCCTCCACCAGAATCTCCATAGCATGCTCCTTCTCCTGATTTCGGTGCCAAACAAACCAATCTCTTCAATTGACGGTTTTTTACTACGCATGGGCAAGATTTTTTTCCATGGAATACTTTGACGTTAAGGTACCGCAATTTTTTACTTTTCTTCTTTTCGGTTTCTCCGAAACCTGCTATGGTACATGACCTACCACCCTTACCAGGCCATGGATCATTGCTCAAACCTATTTTCCCTACACTAGCGTTGAATTTGAATGGATGTTCCACCTTAACCAATGCCAAATCATGTTGGCCTATTTTCGTTCTCATGTATTTTGAATGCACAATTATTTGCGCTGCTTTAATGACTTGTCCTTTACCCATTGATTTGTTCACAAATCCAGCTCTGATTGAATAATTATGTGGTTTAGATCCTCTCTCTTCTACACAATGTGCTGCCGTTATCACCCAACTATCGTCAATTATAGATCCTGAGCACATTAATCTTCCATTGAATTCTAACATGACTAGGTATGGAAACTGTCCCACACTGGCTAAACTACCCCCGATTATTCTTCTCTCACAATAGACTAACGTAGATAGTAAAGAAGTAAGAATAGTCAAAGAAACAATTAGTTTCATTGTTTTGAAAATACAATATGTGTAAAGTATCACATAACCAATTTTTTCCACTAGCTGAATATTGAGTTAAATTTAAACTACACAACTCTGGTAACCATGGTAATGAGTCGCTATTTACTATTACAATACTGTTTATTACAGAGAGTATAGTCTATATTACTATACACTCTCTGTACTGTTTATAATGTTTGCTATTTATTTAGAGACTAGCAGGTCACCCGTGCTTCGCTACGGGGTCTCATAAATCCCGTTGAGTGAAATATCCAATCACTGCGTGCACGTTGTTAGAGGAAATTTTGAAAATATATTAAACTTGAAACCCGCTATTCAAACTCAAACATAGGCTCAGCAATCAGGTCTTAATTTTTTTTAACAGGGGATTCTAGTAAATAAAATGCATACTTCGTTAAAAACAGCCAATCTTTATAATGCACAAACACAGAAATAAATTTGCTACAGATGGTGTGGTAATTTTCCCATGACAACTTTCCGGAGTAGCTGGAGCACTAGGCACATACTGCTTTATCCAGTCCAGAAAGGGGCAAACGTACATGTACAAAGCATAGACGTTTTCCGAGCCACAGTCGATATTCCTGTCAGGTGCCTCATAATATTTACAGCTCCGCTTGTCCATGACTAAATGAGCGACACCTACAACCTTTCCATCGCAAATTATTCCTCCGCCAGAATCTCCATAGCATGCTCCTTGCCCTGATTTTGGTTCCAAACAAACCAATCTCTTCAATTGAAAGTTTTTTACTACGCACGGACAAGATTTCTTTCCATGGAATACTTTGACGTTAAGGAACTTCAATTCGTTACTGGTTTTCTTTTCGGTTTGTCCGAACCCAGCTATGGTACATGACCTACCATCGTTATCAGGCCATGGATCATTGCTCAAACCTATTTTCCCCACATTAGCATTGAATTTGAATGGCTGTTCTACCTTGACCAATGCCAAATCATGTTTGCCTGGTTGCGTCGAATAGCCGTAATCTGAATGTATAATTATTCGCGCTGCTTTGATAGCTTGTCCTTCACCCAAAGATTTCTTCACAAATCCAGCTCTGACTGTATAGTTATCAGGTCTAGATCCTCTAAATACTACACAATGTGCTGCCGTTATCACCCAACTATCGTCAATTATAGATCCTGTGCACATTCCTTTTCCATTGTATTCTAACATGACTTGGTATGGAAACTGTCCCACACTGGCTAAACCACCCCCGATTATTCTTCTCTCACAATAGACTAATGTAGGCAGTAAAGAAGTAAGAATAGTCGAAAAAACAATTAATTTCATTGTTTTGAAAATACCTAATGTGTAACATAACCAATTTTTACCACTAACTGAATATTGACTTGAATTTAAACTACACGATTCTGGTAACCATGGTAATGAGTCGCTATTTACTATTAGAATACTGTCACGGCTGTTAATAATTAATGTTTGCTATTTATTCAGAGACTAGCGGGTCACTTGGGGTGTCATAAATCCCATTGAGGAACTACATCTACAGTTCTAGTATTGAATATGCCTATATGTATAGCCTTATAGGGGGATCCCTCATTATATTTTTAAATGTATAATGTATTTTGTTTTGTAAAATTTTATAGGAATTGATATTTGAATTTGTTATAACAAGCTGCTAGTCGTATGCTAAGTACAGTTTCAGCTGGCGACATTGAGTCATTTCGTAATTCAGTTTATTTTAGTCTGCACATTTGTAGATGCATTCCAAGGGTAGGGGCACACATATCGTCATCGGACGGACGGCACGCAACGGACGGATCGGAGGATTGAATTTGATGCATTGTTTACAATTGGAGTGCGCACACCTATCGGCATCGTACGCATCGCAGAAACGTATGCGCACTCCAATTGAAAACAGTGCATCAAATCTAATCCGATGACGATATGTGTGCGGCTACCTCAATACTCCACTTTTCTGTGAAAAGTACACATACAAATTTTCATATACGATAGATCAAAAAATAATTGATTTTTGTCAAATTTCTTGATTATAATTTGTGATTTGTCGAGATTAAATTTTTATTTCCTGGCAATTTTATCGTTCCTACATGATTCAATAACCACATAAAAATTTACTTACTTTTCATGTATTTGGAACATAGAATGAGAAGACAAATTAATCTCTACTGATGTTTGTCAAGTTGAATAACCAATAAAATGTATTAAAAGAAATGTTCATCTTTTTTGTTACTTCAGTGAAAAATTAAATTTTATAGTATAGTACAGTAATTATATAGTTCAGTGATAATGAAATTATATTTCATTTTCAGTTGAAGCTGCAAAATGTCAGCTACAAACTTGGTGATTCCCGTAGTGCTGTGGGGAAAGGCTGCACCCACGCATTGCATATCATGCATACACCTTTCTCGTGATCAGAAGACTCTTATAACAGGTTGCTATGACGGTCAAATTTGTCTTTGGCATGTGGATCCTGATACATTGAAGGTGAGTCCTTACTTAAATGATTGAATCACTTAATTGTTCATATGAATGTTCTAATTCATCTAGCAGAAGTAAAATGAGAAAATAATTTCTTAAGACACTTGAGAAAATTCAAAGAGGTGAATGTACATACAAAAAGAATAAATAAATCATGGAATATTTATTTTTTTACAGATGACTCCCAGATGTCTACTTGTAGGTCATACAGCTCCTATATTGTGCCTGGCAAAGGCCAGTGTTATTGTCGATAACAATTTCATCGTGAGCTCTTCTGAAAGTGGGTGAGTTCTCACTGAAGAAAATTCCAACGCATTGCTAATTTTAACATGATCTAAAATATTTCATGAAATACTGTAAAGGAATCTAGGTGAAATTCGAACTCCATTATCATTGGATTTAATGTTCTCAGATCTTAGGTTGTTGACTACAGTACTATTTACAATACTGATTTACAGTGGTCACACTAAACATCATTTTAATTTTGTGAGCCAAAACTTTTGTTGAAACAGTTGAAACGTAAGCCAATATTTCATGAAAGAGATGATGATGCCTTGTGTAGCAGAGCTTTAGTTTTGTATGAGAAAACTTTCCAAGTACTGTATAAAAAGACAAAATTGGTATTATTCTCATGGAAGACTTGAATACATTTCATGTACTGTATGTATCTACTAGCTAAAATTTGAACTTCAAAATCCCTGTATCCCATTCATGATTGAAGTGTTATCAAATTCAATGGTTATTCTCACAAAATTGAAGAAAGAGGATTGAGGAAAGAGCTCTTGATCGTCGCCATTAGTTCGGAGGCTGTTGATTTATTTTTGAATTCTATTTTACTTCTCATGTTAGCTGTATCTCACTCTATTTTTGTTAATAAATACTGTTGTAAAATATAGACTTTGCATAATCTTCATAATCATCTAGAAAAATATATTTCCAGGGAAATGTGCACTTGGGATTTAGTGGACGGCAAATGTCGAGAAGTAACCAAACTTCCTTATGTTCATACAAACATGCAGGTTAGTCAAATGAATTATTTTCTATACATTAGAATAATAAATCATTAAGAATATTCCTTAATATCAACGGAAATTTTGTTTAATGAGTAAATAATAAATTATTGCTGTTTACTTCTAACATGTTTATCCCCTTAACATAGCTTTTCACGGTGGTTGAATGCAATCGTCCACAAAAAGTTGGTAAGTGATCGACACCGAGATGAAGATCTTGATTAGTCTTGAAGCTGAGAATAAGGATTGAAAAAACTAATTCGAAAATAAATTTGAATAAGTTTCACATTAAATAATCTGCACTATACTATCGGGTTGTATTGGAAATTATCAAGTACTAGAATGTTCTTGAAGTTTTGGAAAAAAGTATTTTAACAGTTTTCTATATAGTCGATTGTAATGTTTCATAAACTTGTTGTTCACAGGCTTATCACATGAATGGCTGTGATGACATCCGACTCTTTTGTAACGGCTACTATGCTGAAGTCCTTGTGATGGATCCGTTCAGTCTTGAAATACTTTTCCAATTATCTTCAAAAGTCAATCCGGACTGGATTAGTGCTCTGCATGTTTTGAGACCTGCTAAAAGGAAAGGTAAATACGAGAGTTCAAATAACATTGCTCCTTTCCATCATGAATCAAGAATTTGTAGGTGTTGATCAATGTTTTTTTAATTCAAATTCCAACAACTACAGGTACTACTTGTAATTGTATAATTCTTACTTTCATGTGTTTTCTGTTCATTTTATAGAGGACGTTGTGTTGGCATTAACTACCAATGGAACAGTAAAGGTTTGGACTCTGTCTGGTAGCGAATGCAAACAGAATGAGCCGTTCTTCGAGAATGAGAGCAAGCAGATTCGTTGCTTGAATGCACTTTCCATGAGCTGTTGTGCTCAAAACCAGCGCACTGTCCTCATCGTCTGTTCGAAATATTGGCAGGTAATTGAATAACAACATTGGAATACATATTATGAATTTCAGATCCAAGTCTTGAAGTTTACGTACTTGTTTATCGGACGTTCGTGAGTATATCAAGTATAACTTTTCTGAAAAAACTTATTTCAAACGGACGGTATTCATTGAATTTTCACAGCTTCTGTTGTCAATAATAAATTATCATTACAAAATATTTCGCACCAAATTAAAAGAGTTTCAGCAGAGAATTAGAATATATTTAGAGAAAATAAGCTATAGTTGTTAAATAAGGTAAGTTATTGTAGAATTTTGGTGCGGCTAAATGTCAACTTGGATATAGATGGCCCTGGGAGTAAGTAAGTAAGAATTTTTTCAACTTGGCTGGTGGCGAATGACTGTTATTTACAGTTCCATGGTAACGGGTGATTTTATGTTGAACTGTTTTTACTGTATAACAGTATAACATATAAAAATCATATATTAAAAAAATTATACCTTACGTATGGATAAACGTTTTTTCACTTCAATTTATGCTCCTATTTTATTGATATAAAACTGCAACAGGTTGTGCTCCATTGTTTGTTTTTTCAGATTTATATTTATAGAAAATAAGGTATAGCCTAATTGCTAAATAATAAGGTGCCTTATCAGGTTTTATTCACAAGGTACCTATGGAGAATGTCCTTTCTCTTTATGCTCTTATTCTAGGGTTGTCTTATTATAGGGTTGTGTGGCAGATAGGACCAGGAGTCCTAACTCCGCCCTCAATAAAAGCAATTAATCAATCAATCAATTCTATTGGTATAACTGAAAGAGGTTGTGCTCGATTGTCTATTTCAGATCTATGACGCCGGTGACTTTTCAGTGCTCTGCTCGGTGATAGCTCCGAGGGGCGAACGCTGGATGGCGGGAGAATTCCTAACTCCCGACAGAGTGCTCGTGTGGACTGATGAGGGAAAAGGTTATATGTACAAACTCCCGGCCAAGTAAGCAGTCACCCTGCTCTAGTTTCATTCTTCATCCTGTTTGAAGCCTATAGACAACAACTTCAAACAGTTTATTCTTGTTACTCAACTAAATCGTAGTTTAAGCTCCATTCTAATTGAAACCCAACTCTATTAAAGTTTTTCATTTTTGTTGTAGAAGTATTGAGAGATAATTTTACACGTTAGCATGTATTTATGATTAATTAGGCATCAACAATATTAACAAATGAATTTTAATAGCTCTTTAGAACTCAAAATTGATAGATTAGTGGCCGATTGCACGAAAGCCAATTAAATTCAACCACCATAAAATAACGTCATTTTTCAGAGCTCAATAGGGATTTCCTTGCATTGTCCCGTCGTGACGCTATTTTACGGCGGTTAAATTCAATTGGATTTCTTGCAATCGATTAAGGTGTTGGTAGGTGTCAGTACTGGTGACGGCTGTAGTGAAAGGTTTTTCTCCCTTTGATTTTATTATTATCAGTTGTAGGTTTTTAGTACAGTACAGCCAAAACCTTTCAATATTATTCCTTCAATAAATAATTGATGTATAATATTTATTGAAGGTAATGGAAAACATTTTTTTGTAATGTGTGAAATTATTCTAGTCGTGTATAAAAGAGTTGATTCCACGCTAGTCAATCACGCAGTAATGGAAAACATTTTTTTTGTAATGTGTGAAATTAGTCGTGTATAAAAGAGTTGATTCCACGCTAGTCAATCATCACTCAACGTGTCATGATATTATTGATCTTGAGGCCTATTGTAATTTGAATTTAAAAGTTAAATTTCCTAGATTAATACACGTAGAATGAGCGCCAATTTTCACTTCAATATAAATGTGTAATGTATATTTGCTGTAATGTAGTCGCTGTTAGTTGATAATTCGCACGAACAAACTACTAGCAGCGCTTCTTGCTGAGCAGGCCTTAAAGCTATTAGAAAATGCTAGCCTGCTCCAAATGCTAGCTGGCAATTGTAATTAGCAAATGTACAATATTTTATAATTTCAGTCTCAGTAAATACTTTATTTTCCTAATTTTTTCAAATTAATATTGTATTATTTGTAAATTATTTTTTTCAATTTGAAAATTTAATATTGTTCCCGACTCCATTTTCAATTCTCATTGTGGCAATTCCCTGTGAGAAAACCTGTATTATTAAACTTGAAGAGAAGAAAATCAAGAATAGTAAATTTACTTTTTAGTAATCGCATAGGTGAAGCATTATTGTCTCGCTATTAGATTCCTTGGTGATAGCTCCCAAGCCTTTACATATTCATAATAATTAATCATTAATGGATGTTTCGAAAGCATGCAACTAGTGTATGCTGGTGTTTGCTTCATCTTCAAGTAGTATGTAATGCATTTTGTTTTGTTTTTTGCTTTTAATATGTTTTGCAAATAGTCTTACTGTTGACACTTTTTCACTTTCGTTTTAGATCAATTTTATTTCGAGTTCAGGAATAGATTTTATTTCAATAGGTTCGTGCGTATTAGTCTTCATTTGAGTCGTACATGTAACTATCATAATTGCAAAAATTAACTGTGCAATAATCAATTCAATTTTTTGGCAGTTAGAGACCAAATCCTATCCCAATTTCGTTGTGACAGAATATCAAAGTCGTGACAGAATGTCAAAGATTTGAAAATTCAGATTAATTTGAACAATCGTCTAAAAGAAAGGGAATGGTCTTGAGGGGAAAGGAATTTATATTTCAGAAGCTATATTATGTTGACATATTTCAGAAGTCTGATTGAAATTACAAGTAACTTCCACTTTATATAATTAAATAATTATTGTACAGTTCAACTCACTTTACATTGACAAAAACCGAAAATTGTAAATATTCAAAAATTCTTCCCCATTTTATAAGAGACTTATCCTCAGAGCTATTTTGTGCTCTTATAGATATGCTCATGTTTTCTATCTTCAATGTTTTAGAATTCTATAGAAAAGTTCAATTCATCTAATCATTATTTGATCAAATTATCTGATTATTATTATTCATCTGAACATTATTTGAAGCAACAGTCAGGCTATTTGCTTTTTTCAATCTCACTCCATAATAATGTAATATTTTTATTTGCTTTGTTCTTTTGTCTTTGACAGCAAGCTGAAAGGGCGGACGCTTGAGAATTGGTATGCACTTACATAATTACAACACACATTTTGCGTTCTCATAACATTGTAATCATCATTGACATTCTTATGAATTCGATTTGTATGATAGTCTCAACTTTTCAATGGTAATTATATTTTTTGGTAGCCTCTACTATACACTTATTACGGTAATTTTCCGGATGATGAAACAGAATAATTGTTGTCATACTACAAACTACATTGATTTAATGACAGTAAAACATCCATGAAGTGTACAAAACGCAAATACAATACATAACACATGTTTCAACATGATTAATTGATGTGAGAGAAAGTACCTACTTTGAGAACAAATTCGATGCAAAATAAATAAATCTGTTTTAAATTATTCCGTTAATTGTTAAATATTTAATTTTTTACAAATTTATTAAATTAATTTATAAAATTGATTCTCATTTCATTTCTACTGTACTTACTGTGGTTACTGAGGGATACAAGGCAATGCAATATTTGCTTCGTATACAGCTACGCTATGCAAGCTTAAAGGAAAATAAAGGAGATCCACTTCAAATAATTAGTAGATTGCACAATTTTTTTGTCAGATATTTAGATAAAATCGTTGCATGGTAATTATGACGCACAATCATTTCAACCTGTTGGGAAACTTATCAGCGGTAAAGGCCTATAGTACCTGAAATTTCTTAACTGCACTATTAATTTTTCCAATCTCCTCTACAAGAGAAAGAGGGATAGGGAAATTCACTTATACCCTATGCACCGGTATTGTTTAGTAATTAGTGGTGAAGCCCTTTAGTGCCTTAATTAACAAATATATTGATAACATAACTGTATTAATTTTTTCTAAATAGTGGTTAAGGTAATAGGAACAATGCACTAATCTAGGTACAGGGGTGAATGAGCACAGGTAATTCGGTACATTTCAAGACTTGTTGCACTCTTGATGAAATAATTAATTGATGATTCTTTTCTGTGAGGAACTCGTATTTAATCACTGAATTCTGATTATGATGTGAAGATTATTTCAAGATCATTATTATTATCTGTTTCTAATTCATAGTACCATTCAAATAATTTGTACAGTACTCGATTACACACCATTCTATCGAAATCTCATTTTCAACTAAAATTAAAAATGGAAACAAAAATGTAAAAATTCAACTGCACGATCTCACTGCATGAGTGTTTGCATTGAGATAGAGAAATTTTCATTTATCTTGAAAAATAACTTCATTCATGCATCTTTAAATGGCATGTTTTCAACAATTCTCTCAATAAAGTCTCTCTCTGTTATTATCTATCACTCAGATTAGTGAACGAATTCCATTGAAATTGAAAGTTGGAATATAGTTCTCTTGTTTGAACTCATCTTAAATATAGATATTATCACAATTCCTCTTGTTAAAACTCAACTCAAATATAGATATAACAATCCCGTTCCTCCGAAATTCATTTAGTTTTTTCTTATATTCACCTGTGATATAAGTCGATACGGTGGTTTGTTTAATAATTATTGATTGTTGTTGAAAAATCTTTATAAATTATTGGATTACATTCTTTGATATTTTGAAAGTTTTCAAATATCTTATAATTTAACGAACTGCCAAAGTGCAAGAGTCATTCAGAAAAACTCCAAAAATCCTGAAAGTAGTCTTTGATTCAAAAGTTTTGTAAATTAATTATAATATGAGGCTTGGACTAGAATGCTTATTACTGTTCTAGCAATTTACGGCATTCTCTTCTAAAATGTTCATATCCTTATCCATCATATTTGAATAATTTTATATTAGGTTATCTTTCAATAATTATTCACTCTGGTTATCCAATGAAGTTTACTATCAGTTCTTATAGATTGGTGGGGGTATTTAACCATTATTATCGCTGTTGATCAGCATTGATTTCAGTCTGAATTGACATTCTCTTCTTATTTTAATAATGATCTTTTATGAAAGCGTCATGCTATGATTATTAACTTGCAAACACAAAGCTATACTTTGATTTAAACTGCTTTTGGAGCGGCCTAGAGCGGTCCACTATTAAGGCTAAGCGGGTCTCAATCCTAAAGCAGTTTTAATCAGAGTATAACTCTTGTGATACAAATAGCTGAAGCTTACAATCATATAATGTGAAATCAGTTATGATTTTACATTCTGATTTTTTAAAAATGCATTGCTATATTTTTTTAATGCTGCATCTTAATAATTATTGAAAACTTTCTCTAATTACACAATTTTAAATCCAATTGATTCAAAATATTTGAGCATAGAACATTTATTAATGTAATTCGATTTCATTCTCTTCTTGTTTGCCTCATCAATCAAACGCTTTCTCCTTAATATGGCAATAGTGTTAAATTTAACATTTCATGAAACGATCTCATAAATTTTACAGCAGTGTGGCTGATAGCAAGGAGTTTCATAAAACATCGGGCGCCGATGATACACCATTCCTGTATGGCCTGTTAGCTGTAACGCCAGAAAAGGCAAGTCAACAATAATTATTAATCTGTCATTCTTGTTTTGATATAAAACGATGCACGGTAGTCCATAGACAAAATAGCACATTCAAATATCAATTGTTAGCATTTTAGAAATAAGCTTAAACCTGCAGGGTGTTGAATGATTTCTTCCATAATTTTTGACATTAGAAATGTATTAAGAAAATTACTAGGGTTATTTTATATCTTTATAACAAGTAATGATTGTTTACTGAAATATTTCCACTGTTATCTCTTTCACGTTGCACGTGGAAGTGGATCAAGATTAAACGCCACTACTTTAGTCAACTTTCAATGCTTTTACTTATTAGCCTACTCTACTTGCTATATCTATTCTGTATGTGCATGTAATTGGGTCCTCCGGAAATAAATAATCTAAATAGGCCTAAATTCAGTTTGATTGTCCTCTTTATCATCAATCACTCAACCCTTGTAAGCAGTTGTACTTCTTTCGATTTACATAGATCATCATCACAATTCTGCACTTGTTACTTGCTACTTTCACTGTTTGAGAGGTGACTAATTATGAATCTTTTCTATTTTTCAGCCTCTCTCATGTCCTCCAGCGATGGTTTATTTTGATTCTCCTTCGCTAGGGAAATTACTTTTGCGTGGAGACTCTGAAGGAATCATTGTGGTTTGGAAAGTGCCAGATATTTCCGATAATCAGCTTTCTCAAATTAAACCCAACACCTCCGCAAAACCGCCAGGCAAGTTTGTTTGGCATTCGCAAGAATCTGAATGCACTATTTCACTCGATAAATGAATTATTACTTGGATATAGTCTCTGTAACCTATAATTATTAGTCTATTGATTATTGAGTACATTGAATATAGTCTATTGATTGCGGAGGTAGACTCTTCGCCGTTATCACCTTCAAAAAGTTCTCTAAAATTTTATGATTGTGTTCGAGAATAGTAAAATAATTATTAATTCCAGCATAAACTTTGTTTTTCTTTAAAATCTCGTTCACTATTTCAGGAATCACTCCTTTAATGAATACTAGTCTCACCAAGGCATGGGCTGCAATGAAACCTCATCCTGTTGGAATACTGGATCAATTGGTGAGTTTTAAAATATCAACCACTTGAGCGCGCCACTATAGTTTAGCATAATCTCAATTTTTCAACTCTCGAAATAATGAAAATAGAAAACTCTAATAATGATAAAAATAAAAGTTGCATGTTCAATCTAATGGAATGAAATTTTATTCACTACTATTCAATTGAGGTGAATAACTTTTAAGATCTGTTGTGTTTGCATAGGACTGTGGGGAGATGGCGGGCATACGTCTGACAGCGAGTATCTACCTGCCGCAACAGAGCAGGCTGGTTGTGGGGAGGGAAGATGGCAGCATAGTCATTGTACCTGCCACACAAACTGTCATGCTGCAGCTTTTGCATGGCAGTCATCAGCAATATGACGGTGAGCTGAGCATTGAGAATTCTTGATTATTCGTATTAGTGATGTCTCGTTATTAAATTTAATAATAAAACCTATAATAATATAATAAACTATAATAATATTTAAAACTATAATACAATAATAAAACTAAGTTAACTAATATTAATATTTAATATTTTGTTATAAAACCATGACCAAATTTGTCAAACAAAATATTAGCCAGTTTGTAATTCTCGTTGATGCTGTTTTAATCGTGGTTTCAGTGTTTAGTGTTTACGTTTGTGATGGTCTCACATCAAAATCTTATTTTTATTGAATCAGAGTTTAGTATGGAGAACCAGTAGAAAGTGTTCATATACTAAATGAAAAGTTATCAAAGATAACGTTTTAGAGAAATAAAGGATTAAGATAACTCTCAGCAGCCGCGGAAGTACTAGAACTTCAACTAAAGAATAATAGTATTCCAAGAACAAAATTATAGAATTTCAATAGCAAATTCATTGTATCTAGTAACAATTTAGCTAAAGCTTCTAATGCGGCTTTTGAGTACTGTATTTTGATGCTTGCAATGTTTACGCCCCCTAAGGTTTACATAAACTATATTAATATAACCTATATAATTAATATAAACTATATACTAATATATGTGTTAAGGATCTAACCCAAGGCAATTAGAATATGTTTATTCTGTTTACCTTGATCTAACCTATTTTAATGAAAAATATTACACTGGTTCACTCTGTATTAATGCTTTAATTTTGTTATTTCCATCCAAACCAGAAACCATAATCACCACACCAGATACAAGAACCTTCTTATCACTAATGTTGCTAGGAAGGCACTATATCAAAGAAATTTCAATAATCTAGCCCCAAAATTATATAATCTACTTCCTGAAAACATTAAACACATAACTCACTTTAAAAAGTTCAAAGCAATAGTTCAAAATTGGTTAATAAGCAAAGGAAGACAGAGAATAGAAACAGTAATTTCAAACCATTCATAGTATCATCACAGATTACTTCACATAGTTGCTTATGAAGCAACACACACTGATTAGTCATTGCATCGGTGTGTGCTGCTTTATAAGCAAGTATGTGAATTACTATGACTAAACGTGACTAATCACGTCTTGTCTTGACTAACCGGTGTACGCCTAGCCTTACTGATTTACTTAAGACCTACTAATCTCACTTATTCGTTCACAAAATTTTGAACCTACTCTAGAACATGGCTTGTCATAGTGGAGTAGGTCAATTTCCCAAACAGAAACACATGTACTACAACAATTTTGTTTTGAATTTTACTAACAAATCTTTGTATTATTAACTGTAAATGTTTGTGAATTTGTATTTGTAATAGTTATGTTTTTTTTTTAAAATAAATAATTTATTTATTAATTTATCTTTTCACCACAGATTGGCCGCCTCATCAGGTTCTCATGGGCCATGCGGGCAGAGTGAACTGTCTGCTGTATCCGCACCACGTGAACACGCGCTACGACAAAACGCATCTGGTGTCGGGCGGAGTCGACTTCGCCGTCTGCCTGTGGGATCTCTATGCGGGCACGCTGCTGCATCGGTTCAGTGTGCATGCCGGCGAAATAACTCAGCTGCTAGTGCCTCCAAACAGCTGCAGTGTGAGTGGGACTTATTTATCTAAACGAAAAAAATTGAAACGTATTGGCCCATATTATCAATCAAGTTGCTTGACTTGAACTCCCTTGGACACATGTTATACGTAGAAATCTTATTGATGTTGTGGAACTCCATAATGAAATAAAACAGTGGAATTGACAATATCTTTTAGTGTTTTATTTTATTACATGTTATACGAACGGCATTAATTTTTCTGAGCATGCGTCAATAATGATGGACCAATCACAGATCATCAAAGTGCTAAACTGTGATTGATAATATGGACCATTGTTTGTTAGAAGCATGTACTGTTGTTGATTTCAATTTCAATTTATTTATTTCACACACACAACAATAAAACAACATAACACACATCAAGCAATGCAATAATATCATGAAAGTTAATAAAACAATAGAAAGAATGCTAATCCAAAAAAGAATATATGTGATGAAAAAAGGGTAGTGAATCGAAAGTTCTCCCAACTATGGATATCCATGTCATAGGAAGTGATGATCGTGTTTTAATTTCTGTTCGAAAATTGTATTTTGTCCTCTGATTGAAGAAAATACATTATTACAATGACATAGATTCATAACCTAGATCTAGCCTCTTTTTATGGATTAAAAATAGAACAGATTTGGGGAAAGCCTGTTGTACCTTCCCTTTGAGTATCGATTTTGAGTATTTATTGAGACATTGCTCAGTAAATAAATACTGCAGTTATCCATCAGTGATTACAATAATAGGCTACAAGCCACTTCTATTAGTTTGGATTTAACCTACCTACAGCTATTTCAAAATATTTATTATTTTCAGAATATTGTAGGTACCGGTAATGATTATTATTTAACTTTGTGATTTCAGACTCGAGTCGGGAAATGTGTGTGTTCGGTGGCCAGTGACCATTCCGTCACACTTTTAAGTCTCACCGAGAGAAAATGTGTTGTGCTGGCATCGCGTCATCTTTTCCCTGTTGTTACAATCAAGTGGCGGCCATTGGATGACTTCATGATAATCGGCTGCTCTGATGGCACTGTTTACGTGTGGCAAATGGAAACCGGTACAGATCTCAATGTGTCCATTTATTAGTCAAATCAGACACTAAAAGTCTAGAAAACTTTGTAGAAGTTCAATTGAATGAAATTTTATTTTGACTTCTGCCGGGAGATAATCCAATAATCTTGGTATCATATAAAAATTTCTTGATTTACAAATTCTTCAAACTTGTTCTTTTCAATAATTTTAATTGTCTTCATCCAATTTATCTGAAGGTTACGTTCTCAACTACTAAACATGCTACCAATGCTCAAACATTTGAAGAAAATCTATTAATTTTGATAATAGTTTAATAATTATTTCTTCTATTGGTGAGGGATCCTTATGGATACATCCACTTCACTGTGTAGCCATAGTGTGGGGAACACACTGGAACTATTGATTGTGGCTATTTTAATATAACATATAGGTAGCTCTAGAAATTGAACTTTTTGGTAAGACTGGATTAAAATTTTATCTTAAGATCAGCTACATATCCAAGTTTAGCTTTATATTTAGCTTCTCTTACTGCTAGATTTATGTTCAGTTTATAGTACAAATTGATTACGGTATAAGTAAAGTTTTTATTAAACTTCATCATTAATCAATCATTAATATTTTTGTTTTATATTCAATCATTTATAAAATAATCATAGTGAAATCTCTATTGATATTGTTCAATCTTGGAATTGTAAAACAATCCTTTATTCTACAATAATAGTTGAAAGCAATTACTATATCGTGATTTCCCCGCTCGATTGCCATGTAATGTCTTTCTATTACAGGACATCTGGATAGAGTCCTACATGGAATTGGAGCTGAAGAAGTATTGTATGCTTGTGATGAGAATGTTGTGACAGCTAGTAGCGGAGAAACTGCGGGATTGGCCAATCCGGCTGTCCACTTCCTTCGAGGCTTGAGGCACAGAAATATGTCCGCCATTCGACATGCTACTCAGGTGATTTGCTCAACTTGAAATTATAATCATAATACCATAGAATATAGTATAATGGTAATACTACAGTGACTATGAATGAGGATTATATTATGATCACTGTAGGCACTGTCATCTACTAACTGATTAGCTATTCATTCCTATTCACTCAGAAAATATTTTCATTTGGTTTGTCCGAATGTGTAGACTTTTGTTAGTAACCTCCTGAAAATAAATCCACTAGAAAATCTGCGTCCTATACTCTTCCAATGAATAGTGAAATAACGCAATTATTTAGAGTTTGGAGGAATACAGGGCGTGCTATTTGGTCAAGACAAGACAAAGATTAGTCACGTTTAGTCACAGTACTTACATGTTACACACCGATTAGTCATTGCATCGGTGTTGCTTCATAAGCAACATGTGGTGACTAAACGTGACTAATCAGTTTGTCTTGACTAACCGGTGTACGCCTAGCCTTAGTGGTGCCTTAGACACCAGACTAAAATGCTGAAAAACCTTAAACCTAGGTGTACTGTTGTGAGTTTGACAGTCTGAATAATTTCACAAAGCTGGTTGCTGGACTGCACTGCAAATATGGGTCCCTATGCTTGTGTGAAATGTCTAATACCTTGATGCCCGGTTTTCCAGTCGCTCAATAGACAGTTTATGGATCCAATAGCACTATTGAATCAATAAAAAAAGTTATTGATTAAATAAGTTTATTGAACTACTGAATATAACAAGCAAGAAACTCTGAATAAAAACAACAATCTAGTACAACAATATTATGAATTTATTAAACACGTAATTAAAATGAAGTTTTGTACGATCACGCACACTGCCCAAATTGTTTTTATAATGACACCTGATTAAGAAGAACAATGGATGTAAAGATTATTTAGAGTTTGGAGGAATAGGGCGCAGTTGCCTTAGTGGTGCCTTAGACACTAGACTAGAATGCTGAAAAACCTTAAACCTAGGTGTACTGTTTTGAGTTTGACAGTCTGAATAATTTCACAAAGCTTGTTGCACTGCAAATATGGGTCCCTATGCTTGTGTGA
Source organism: Laodelphax striatellus (assembly GCA_017141395.1). Taxonomy (NCBI): domain Eukaryota; kingdom Metazoa; phylum Arthropoda; class Insecta; order Hemiptera; family Delphacidae; genus Laodelphax; species Laodelphax striatellus. Next base: position 11,100,445 of record CM029531.1, on the reverse strand, counting down.
AATGTCTAATACCTTGATGCCCAGTTTTTCAGTCGCTCAATAGACAGTTTATGGATCCAATAGCACTATTGAATCAATAATCATGTGTTCAAATGCAAAAAAAGTTATTGATTCAATAAGTTTATTGAACGACTGAAAAACCGGGCATATGCCTAATAACAAGCAAGAAACTCTGAATAAAAACAACAATTTAGTACAACAATATTATGAATTTATTAAACACGTAATTAAAATGAAGTTTTGTACGATCGCGCACACTGCCCAAATTGTTTTTATAATGACACCTGATTAAGAAGAACAATGGATGAAAAGATGAATATATTAATAATGGATTTTTGAATGGTTTTAGAGAGGTTTGCATCAGCTACAACAGCTGAGTCATCACAGTCACCATGATGGAAGTGATCATCAGAAGGCACGTGCTTTCCCGCTCATGATTCAAGGTCTGCGCACTAATCCAAAAGATGCTGAAAGTCACATTCTCTGCTTCGATATCGAGGCTCTAATTGGTAAGTTTTCTTACTTTTTTGTAAGTTGTCCTGCGAAAAACTGGCAGAGAAACATTTATCCATTTCGCTCTCTCTATAGGAGATTCAATTTATTTGATTACGCTCTCCATACTTAGCCTTTTAAAATTGCGTTTTGATGCATTTAAGTTGAGTTTCATTTTAAATGTATTCTATTTTAATGTGTGTTTGGATAATCAAGAAAAATGCTCGAAACAATGTCTCGGGTTTTAAAGATTGTTCGATGAAAATAGGATATCTTACATTTATCTTCATGAGCTGAATAAGTAAAACGCTTATTGTTTTAATTTTCAATTTCAGTGCAATTGCTTAGTGAGGAGTACAGTGCCATGTCTCCCGGAACACTGGAATCACAGGGCCTGATCAGTGCTTCTGAATACCAGAAGGTTGCTGCTCTGACTCAGTCTGCATCGCCAGATGCTCACAAAAAAATTGCAGGTGTGTCCAAACGTTTACATCTAATACACGAATTTTGTTAATTTCCTACATATTGAATGTTCCCTTTGAATCGTATTAGAGTATAGTTTTATAAGAAAATCCAAGAGTGTCAGATTGCATTTGTAATCTAATCTATTGTGCAACCCAGTAAAGAATATCAATTATTATTTTTCTATTTACTAAAAAGACGAAGTATGTGACAGGTTGGATTCAATGAATTATTATGCTGAAGATAGTATTTTGATCATAAATAACGTAAAGTCTTTGTTCCTGATTCTATTTTTGAAATTTGATTTGGTTAATTAATTCACCAATGTTTCCATCTTTATCATGATGAATAAATCAGAAAATACTTTGATTCAATTAATTCTGACATTTTAATAGATGGCTAAAAACGTTACCGGTAACCAACCACACAGTTTACTGATGTGGCCAGACCAAAGGTGATGCAGTGGCCTTGATAAAAATGCCTGAAGCATGTATCGTGATTGCCTCTGGCAATTCTTGTGAACCATCTCAGATATCTGATATTCTTCCTTCTCTTGTTAATCATTTTATGTTATTTTTTGTACGTTTTCTGGTCTCATATTTCAAAAATTGCTTTCAGTCAGTAACGTTAGCAATAATTTTGAAGATACTTCAAAGTAATCTAGTCTACTCCTCCTCAACTGGAATAATAATAATATTTAAATTATTTTCAATTCAATTTCCTGAACTCTTATATCTATTAAGAAATAATATAGGCCTATATGATAATCAAGCAAACAAGTCATGCCTGAGCTTTTGTCATTCCATTATTGATCTCTTTGTTTAATGCTTACGATGGACAGACTTCTTTGGAAAAGTCAAAGATAAGGCCGGTGATATGGAACGCATTCTCAAAGAGAAAGATAAACATGGTATGTTGAGTAATTTGAGTGGATAAGTGTGATAATTTTTGCTGTGAAATTATAACCTTGTACTAATTGGGAGGAATTGAGGAGATTCAATTCGTTTATTATTCAATCTGTTTGTAATCCGTTTGTATTTTAGTTGAAATTATTACTTTTGTTTGCCTAAAAATTATCTTACCATTTACTCAAGGAAAATTCAAAAGAATTTTTTTATGTGTGAGATTTTTGTCTATAATTTTCCTCAAAACTATCCCCATTCTACTTCTTTTACAATTAATATATTTTTCTCTCTTGCCAAACTATATTAATTTTTTTTTAAAATGTCGTTTCCCTCATGTTTAAATGAATATTATGTTGAAGTTGCAGGTCATTAACACATTATATTATGCATTATCTGAAAATAAATATAACAATTCAATATTCTCAATATTGAAATTATAGTTGGATTGATTTATTTGAAATTTTATGCTCAACACTCTTCTCTTTAATTATTCTATATTTTATAAATTATCTTCAACACTGGCTAAGCTTCTGAGCGATTCAACAATCTAGTTCAGTGTTCATAACACTAAAATCATTCCATAAGTCTCTTTCAACTAATGTTAAAAAATATAATTTTAATCCAAAACTACTTAATATGTTCCCTAAGAAGTCTTATGTTTAACTGCGGTTATATTCAAGCCCAAAATGAATACCATAGTCAAGAGAATAGCTATTATACTGCAGATGAAATCAATATGCTTTCTGAATTTTATCATTGGCTATTAACCTACCTTTGTGTAGGTTAATAGTCAATGCTTTTATCAATAAAGAAATATTTTAGTTTACCATGATTGCAAAACGAAAATGTTTCACGAATATGACACCCTAAAGATTTATTGTAATAGAGAACTCGGAAATTATATCAGAATAACGTCATTATCAGTATTAATATTAAGTATTTAAGCTGTTTATATTAATGTATAATTTTCTTAAACTATATTTTTGAAATTTCCCCAGGAATTATTGCGAAAATGAAAGAAGAAGCTCAGATGGTGCAAACAAAACTGCAAGCTAAAGCTGAAAGTGTTGGATTCAGACCTATTAACATCGATGGAACTAGAGGTGAGAATTTCTTACTTTTTATTTCAAACTCGTGATAACCAATTTTCATTTGTAGATAACATGGAAAATAACGACATAAAACGGCATGTTTTATTAATTTTAAAAAAATTAATAATTTCGTTTGCGTATAAATAATCGGTTGCGTTATAATAATTCTATTCATTGTGAAATGTATTAGTAATTTACTGAAATATTGCATATAGCTCTACAATATTTACATCATCACTACCTTTCAGATTTTCTTTTATTTTTCCTCAATTTTCTTGGCTATCTTACAGTTTTCACATTAATTTAACCTTGGATAATTCTAAATACGATATGGTTTGTGGACTATTGATAGTTTTCCAGGTGTGTTGTGTTAACTACACATAACTTTTCTGCATAACATAACTACATAACTTTAACTACATAACATCATATAAATATTTTTGATAGTTATTTTTCAATATTTAGTTTGAATTTCACTACTGATCATTTCACTTGTACTGATGGGTGTGGGAATTCTTGTAGCTGCATACTAATAATCAGAATAATCAGAAATATCAGCCTCCAATTCTGTAGCCCATAAATCTAAATAGTGGACTTGTTTCTGTTCTGAGCATTCATTTGCTTGGTTACTTGTCTAATGCGGATTGGTTTCCTCACATTCAATCCCATAATTTGCTTGTACACTTATTCGCTTCTTATTTAATTTACTTTAATGAAATATGGATGGTATGACCGGTAACGTGGTGATTTTATCGATAAAGAAAGGTGGATCTAGCCACCTTATAGGATAAGGATGATATATTAAAATATATTTAAAATAACAGTAGCTTATTAAGATTATTAAAAATAATATGAAAATAAGATTATTAAACTCAATAAGATTGTGGTTTATCTTGAAAATAAGATAAGGATGTGTCTATTACGATTAGCAGGTTCCTTCACTCATAACCAGTTTAGATCTCTTAAACTCGAAACAGTCAACTTGAACTCGACTCGTGACTTGTCTAGAAACCCACAGCAACACTAGTAAATGTTATTGGCTTGCTGAGAAATGGTAAAAATAGAACAAAAATAATTTAGAATAATATCCCATATACTAGTATGTTCTAATAAAACTATTTTGATTGTAGTTTTCCATGAATTGTTCCTAATTTCATAGATTAAACTTGGTATTTCTCAGAAGGCAAAATTACAAGTTTTAGTCAAATTATAGCAAAACAACAAATACATTCATTGTTCTGATATTAATAAGAGTAATCGGAGAATCGAATAAAGCTGATTTTCGGCTGTGAAAATTGCAGCAATTATCTGCATCCAAAGATATAATCAATCTCAAACTCAGACCTTCTATCTTAATAAACAGGAATTACAAGTTTTTTATGTTAATAAATTATTCATTAGTTTGTTCTTCTGACATGAAAATGCATGGAATGTAATGTAATAATCATACAGTTGGCTACTTTCAGCACTAAGTGATTCCAATTTTATAAGATCAATATTCCGTGATCGGATACTCTTTAATGATTTTTAACTACGAACTCTTTTTTTAATATATTCTATTATTCGCGATTAGTTGTTCTTTGATAAGTAACAAAACTTGGAGGTTATTTCAATCGTCTTTGATGCGTACTATTTATTCCGTCATAATTTTGGATTCGATACAGACTGTTAGCTGGTTTTGATGGGCACCACTGAATTGATCGTGATTCAAATTCGATTGAGTCTTTTCTTTTGTTGCAATCAATGTGTGCTTATACAGAAAAATCTATTAAGAAAATGTTTCCCATAAGTTTCAAGATGTCCTTAGTTTTTATATTTTTATCGTTCTTATAGTCTTATAGCACAGACGAGAGAAAAAGTATCTGGTAATTGAAAAAACTGCGGTCATTTAAAAAAAAATTATACTTTATAGATATCAGTGGTTTTTGAGCTGTTACCCGGTCGCACACCTAAGCAATAAGCAACAAGCAACACATGGATCATATGATCATCTACTCTATACAAACAAATAGTCCAATGCACACTGAAACAGCTGCTTTAGGTGTGCATTGGACTATTTGTTTGTATAGAGTAGACTATCATATGATCCATGTGTTGCTAGTTGCTTATTGCTTCGGTGTGCGAGCCCACTTAGTGAGATTTGAATTGTTTGTAACAATTGTGTAAAACAGACAGTATACCTAGTCTGTGCTTATAGTTTTCAAGAAATCTATCCTTATTAACTTTTCATTGTTCTTGATAATTTCTTCAGCAAGATCATCAATTCCTATCAAGCAATCTATTCAAAGTAGCTTTCTCATTGTTTTCAATGGTAAGGTCTTTCATACTTTTCAAGCCTTCTATTCACAATAGCTTCCTCATTAGTCTCAAGATGAGCAATGAGCAAAAACAGTTTTAGATTTTGAGTAGTAATGATCTAGAATGAAGAAATCTTTAATCTCGCTCTATCTCTGATCATGTCAATCTTGGAATGTTGGGAGGAGATTCCAATAGGCGTTTGGATGAAAGAGTCAGCTGAGTGGGATCAGCTCTTGACCTTGACATTTGATACGTCTCCTGACCGGCTCACTAAGTTTGCGGTGCGGTGCGCGGGCATTGAGATGAAGCTGTTTACCGAAACTAGACTGGGTTGGGCTGAGCTTCCGTTGTAACGGCCTCCACGAAGGCTATCTGGTAGAAAAACAATACTGGGCTGACCAACTCCCTTCCCTTCCCTTCTCATCCGTCGCTCGATCCTCTTGTCTTGTCTTCTCACTTTTTTACACCACTCTGACCTGTTATTAATAGTTTCCTTATGAATAACTGAATAGCTCGTATCGATAACAGTCATTTGGAATGCTCTGCTCTCGTATTCTTCTAGATTTTTCCGTTTCATGTATTACATCACATCACTGACAAGTTTATTCTCTTTTTCTCTCGCGAAAGTACTTAGAATTCCTTAATTTTCCTCTCAATCAGCTCGATTAAAAAAATTGATGAAACAACTTATTAGCATTGATTAATGATTAATTTGAATAGATTTTCTCCCAAAACATCCATTAAATTATGATTAAGAGCAGTATCATTAGAATACTTTGTATTATAATATTACCTTGATAAGAGTATATATGACTTCTCATTTGTAGAAATGAATCGACTTTGTAAATCTTAATTTTTTAAATGTCAATGAGAGGAATCCTTCATTTAAAATATTTATAAAAATTAGGAAGAGAAGACGTTTTCGACTCTGTGTCTGTGCTTCCATTCATATAAGTTATTTGAATAAATAATTTACTTATTAAAATCTCATTCAAGATCGATCATGTTATCGAGAATAAAGAATCTTAATTAAGCTAATAATTTATATGGAGTTCCATGTATTTGATAATCTAATCCGAAACTGTCGTGCATATTTCATGTTAGTGATGTTAATAATTAAACCTCTAAAGTTATTAACATCTCCAAATTTGCATTTTATTTCCAAATTATTTACATCTCTCATCAGTTTTCCTTGCCAGTTTGAAATGAATAAATTATCTATTTTTAATTAGATCTAGATTATCTTTTTCAAACTAATTGATATAGTTGATTAAGAAAAAATTGTACAAACCTGAATCGTATTTTGATCAAGTAGCATAATTGGAAAAATCTTCAAGTTGTTTGAAAAAAAAAACATATATTGAGGTTTGGAGACTTACCTGTAGTAGATGACAGCATAGATGCTAAAACAGTATTTAGAAAATATTTGAGAAGTAGCGGCATTATAGATAGAGGACTAGATATACTCGATGCTCTTTCCAAAATTCGATTGAAATCAACAAGAATGAAAAAAAAATCTATCCAAAACTGATTATAATATTCTATATAAGCCAGTACTATTCCTTAAATTAATTCATGCAAAAAACTGGGAAATTTTCCAAGTTTTCCAACTCCCTTGCATTTTTGATGATTGCAATTTATCTAACTGACTCCTCTATAAACGTACAGAAATGAGAGATAAACTACTGAACTTGAATTAGATAATACATTATAAGTAGTAAAATTCAAAAGTGGTCGTTAATGAATCAGAAATTTATGTTAATGTTCCTCTTGCTGTACAAGTAATTGAATTCATGTCTCTATGTCTAAAAAATCAATAATTTGTCTTTGATACTTTCTCGTTGATAACATTAATTTGTAACATTCAGACATAATACGATTTTCACATAATTTCACAACTAGTTTTTCAACAAATTATGTCATTAGAAAAGATCCTTTGCTCTCTGACTGTGAGCTGTGTTCCAGAATGAGGTATTTTCTGTACATATATGATGGATATAATTTAGTGACTCTCATGATCTGTATTGAAATGATTCTTTTTCATGATTATGAAATTTCAATTGGATTGAGATCTCTTTCCCATCCAAAACTCATATCGAACTTGTAATATGATAATCATACTTTTTTATTTACTGGCTTGATCAATAAACTGAATTGATGAATAGGAAATTGAAAAGTTCCATAAGAGCCAAAACCTAACATTGTAAGACTTTTATAATACAGACACTTCCAGTTGTGGAGTCTTCAAAATTTGATTTGAATTAATCAAAAATTTGATATTCTAGGGGTTTTAAAATCAAAATACAATATTTAAACAAGAGCAGTTTTATTTTTTGATAAACCTTATAAAGGCCTATTTACATAGTAGTGGTATAATACACCTTGGTGAGATGTGGGGTAATCAATTGATTGAGCGTATCGGTAAAACCAAGCCGGGTCTTCCAGGGGAGCCCTGGTCCTGAACGACGGCATCTCTCAATAATTCATCAATCCATCAAGTGTAGTTGCACTCACTTCTTGTAGAAGGCTGAGTAAGGGTAGGCTGAGTAAGGGTAAGCGGAGTAGGGGTAGACGGAGGAGTAAGAGTGAACGGCGGAGTAGGGGTAAGCAGAGTAGGGGTAGGCAGAGTAGGGGTAGGCGGCGATTGGAGAGTAGGGGGCGGCAACAAGAGGGGTGGTGGCAGCGGGGCTGATGACAGCGGCAGATCGCTTGCCACGGGCGTGGGCGGCGGCGTGCTCGGCGAAGTGGACTGCCTTGGCGGCGGCGACCTCGGGGGTGTCAGCCAGGTATCCGGATGGGGTGACGACGGGCACGGTGTGAGTGGTGGGGTAGGCGTGGGGGTAGGCGGCGTAGGAGTAGGGGTAGGCGGCGTAGGAGTAGGGGTAAGCAGCGTAGGGGTAGATGGCGGCGCGCCTCTTGCGGCTGTGGCTGGAGGCCTTGGCAACCTCGGCGAAGTGGGCTGCCTTGGCGGCGGCTACTTCGGGGGTGTCTTGGGGGGCGGCAGGCAGGTCGACGGGGGCGGCTGGCAGGTCGTTGGAGGCGACGCGGTAGCCGAGGGCATCGGCCACATAGTCAGTTCGCACCAGCTTGCCATCAGGGTTGATGAAGCTGAAGCTGCCCACCTTGTTGCCAGCTGCGTCCTGTACTGCCTGGTGAGACTGGGTTGGCTCAGCGTGGCCGTAGCTAGCCTGGCCCAGTTCATCCTGAGAGTGGTACTGGCTCTTGACGGGGGCGGCGGCAATCACGGGGGCGGCAACGGGGGCAGAGTAGGCGAGTGGGCTGTAGGCGGGGGCGGCAGAGTAGGCGAGTGGGCTGTAGGCGGGGGCGGCAGAGTAAGCGAATGGGCTGTAGGCGGGGGCGGCAGCGTAGGCATGGGCCCATGGGTAGCCGATGGCGGGGGCCGAGAAGGCATAGCCGACTGCTGCTGGCTCGCCGCAAGCCACTGCTAGAGCAGCGCACAATACTACCTGAAATCATAAAATCAACAATAAATATTTGTAAAACATGCATTTTTAAACAAACAAAACATTATCAGTTTAGTGTGAGTACTAAAGTAATTTTAGACTATTAATACTAATCTTAATACACTATAAACTTAATAATCATAAAATTATATTTATCAACAACATAATATTTTCCTTAGGGCCTGGTCACATACGATTGTGGTTTGCTTTACTTTACTTCACTAACAAAGCTACTTTGGTTTACTTCACTTCACTTCATTTACTCGCATAGTGAAGTGAAGTAAAGCAAACCACAATCAAAGTAGCTCTTCTAGTGAAGTGAAGTAAAGCAAACCACAATCGTATGTGACCAGGCCCTTAATGATTGATTAAAACGTTCTAGTTGGCTATATCCTAATATTTTATATCAATTACATAATGCTAAGATAATCATGGAAGTATCTGTTGGCATTATGAATCAATATTATTATCATAATCATTAATTTCAATAATATTATTGATTTATGAAAGATATAATCGATAAATCTCATCTCTATCTGTCAACTGACATGTCATGTGAAAATATCGACTGGTATTCAATTACCAGATTCATTATCAGCAGGGTTAGAATCCTTGCAATTTATCCGTGTTTCAATTGAATGTAAGCAATACTGAACCCTTTTCAAGTGGATATTTATTTGATTATTTCAAACTAAATTGCATTTCTGAGATTGAGTTGAACGCTTCTAATTTACAGCCGGCCTTTATAAATGATTTGATTACCGCATGAAATTTTCACATGGCGGATTCAACAGTTTTAATAGAAAAGCAGCTCAATCATTTTCATCTTCACCCTGAATATTTATCATTCTCTACGATAAATCTTCTCTTCCTAAATATTAATTTTTCGGGGTTTGAACATGAAAACCTTGTTTTTCTAATAACTTTGATTTTAAGTTTTACCGTATATAATTATTGTCAAAAAGTCGGTAATTCAAATAAAACAATGATTAAAGTAATAATATCTTGAATAATATATGTGAAAAATTGAAAGTTATTCAAGATGTTGTCCGCCTAGGATTTTTAATTAGCATAAACATGATGCAATCACATTCAAATAGTTCTCTGATGATTAATTATCAAATGCATTATTAGGAGATAACTTATTCGAGATAAAAACAAATGAAAAGCTATACTTTCCTCATCTGTAGTGGTAGCAAGGAATGAAATAATCTAATGATCAAAATTTTATTTTCATAAATGCTTCTTGAAACTATGTTAAATATTGTTTAAAAATATGAATTTTCAGAAAATAGGAATCAACCTACTCCACTAAGGCTGACCATGTCGGAATTATATGATGTTTTGCTCTAATATCAAGTCTTGAATTTTGATTTTCTGCTAAATTCTGTAAGCTTAATTCAATTATGAAATTACATTAATCAAGTTTGAATTTTTTAAAGACTGGAAATTAACCAACTCCGCTATTCATTTATTTCATCAGATAAATATAGTGCAGGGCTAAAGCTAATTTCAACAAAAATTTCATACATATTTTATTACAAAATAAAAATATCAATGAGAACTTCACAATCAATAATCAACTACAAATACTGTAATATAATTAATTAGTAATTAGCTAATAAAGGATTTACTACTGTTAATTGTCGCTATCGCAAGCCAGATAGATAAAAATGTGGCGCTTAATTACAAAAATCTAGAATATTTTTGTGGGAGAATTGAATAAAAATTAAACTTCAATAGTCCATCAAATTTGAGATTCGTCTAAACTAAAAGTACACAAAAATCCAGAAGTAGGCTACATAATTCAATGTTTATGGATTGAAAGATGAAAAACTCACCAGAAATTTCATGTCGGAGATGTGATGTGAAAGATCTGCCTAGGAAGACCCAAGTGATACGTCAGCTGGACGCTTGTGCGTATTTATACCGGTGTCCAAGGACGTCTCTGGTCCAGGGTGGGTCGACGGCTCTTCTCCACGGCTGCGCTAGTCCGCTTCGCTCAAAGCCTCCCTCAAAAGCATCTCGGTAAAGGAAACTTCAAAAATCGCCATTTCACTTGTGTACTGAATGGAATTATAATGATTGTTTCTTGCGATTCAGATTACAAATTGAAAACCAAACTAATTACGCCGGCGTGCCGGTGTAGCGTTAATGTAGTTGCTGGGAGCGTCATACCTTCAGTTTGCTATCGATGCACCGGTCACGGGTTCGATTCCCGTTTCTGTTGCATTTTTCCTGTACCATCATTATTCACGCACAAATAAGATACTCACGTTGGCACCATCCGCAGCAGAAAAATTAAAATGAAAAAAAAAATAGAAATAACTACTGGTCAGTGTCAGGATTTGAATTTGAAAAAGTTGTCTTTCCTTATCCAAATACTCTAGGTACACTCTCCTATAATTTTTCAATGAAATTCAATTGAATAATGCTCTTATTAATTTATAATCAGGCTGAGAATTTTGGAGAACGTGCGTTTCCAAACTGATATGAAACCCTGATGTAGTTATATTATCAATAATAAAAGCTCGTTGCACGAAAGCCAATTAAAAATATGATAAGGCTTCATTTCATGTCTATCGTTAGCCTATCACCATATTTATTTTCATTTCTTCAATTCATTCGTTTCTGATTGATTAACACATTAAATCCTTGATCAAGTTTCGGGAATTGTCCAAAAACGTGTGTTTCGGTCAAGTCCTGTCGTTTTCTTTTATCTGATTCTACCTCACCTGTTTCACTTCTTTCTCACTTTATTTATTGTTTGTCTCGTTCCTTTGTTGTGATGTAAAGTAGCTCTTTTATTTCGGATTTGGTGATTACTATTTTTCCCATGCTTGCTTTGTTTTTTTTTTATGTTGGTCGATGTTTCAAATGCATGTTTTTCGTTTTTCAATGTATTATTCCTTTTTGTGGAAACTGGAGAGTATTAACAGCAGTAGTGGTTTCTCTCAACATATCAACTTGTAGCTTGACATATTGGTACCTACCTTCATAATATTACTTTTTCGTTAGAGAGAAGTATTTGTAACACGTTTTACTTTTCATCTTCTTCAGTAGGCCTAAGCTCAAAAAATCCAGTAACTCCCAGTCCTCGCTTCTCTACATTTTGTTGAACATGTTTATTCTGTAGTATTGTTAAGAAGTAATAACATCTATTCCATTCAAAATAATAGTTATCCAAAGCATAATAATTATTACTATAAAATTAATTTCTTAAAAAAAAATAATTTCATGTCTTTGAAAATTACAATAAAAGTCATCCCTGCTGTCAAGATGGAGATTTGACGAGCTCCTATCAGCACTGTTGTGTATCTTGATACATTTTTTTTATCGAGCTCTGGAAGCTTCTCAGTGTGTAGATATTATGTATATTTCGATTAATTTATTCTATATGTATATATTTTTTGACGGAGGAATTTTCACACTCACCTGACAAGGTAATTGAATAGTAATCGGTGATACTTTTAAGTCTTTTCTCATCTCATATCCTTGGATCAGCGCCAAAAAGCTTTTTGATAATTATACGGTAACCTTCATGTATCTAATGTATTTAATAATATCATTATTTCAGTTGAATTATTCTTTTCGGTTATTCAAGCTATACTTTTGTGTTCTTTGCCCTGAGCAAATACATATCTTGTAGCCTAACTTTGATGCGCTTTAATTCATTGAATACCATCTTTTGTTAGGATGATGTGTATGAGGAAAAGTATTCTTTTTACACCTCAAAATTCATCTACTTCAATAAAATACAAAAACGCTGAATTTTTCATTCAGATCTTTGTTTTCCATGGATTTTTATGTTGGAAACAGTATCAATGCATGTGCTATACAGAGTGTTACAAGAGGAATTTGCATCACTAAACAAGCTTATTCCTTTCACTAGAATAGAGAGAAAATTTCATGTAAACATGATCCCGAAAATGGTATCTATAAATATGAAGATGGCAAAAATTGCAACTTTTTCAAATCTACTGTTATAATTCAGAATGATTGGGGTATAAAAGTGTTCAAGTTTTCTGTTAACTTAACTGAAAGATCCAAGCTCAGTAGAAGTTTGTAACGGTATTGGTTATTGAGAAAAATTTCAAAATATTGTTAAAAGTGATCTTTCAAGTTTAAATTGTGTTGAATTGGAATTAAAAGCAAGCTTTCAAGTTTAAATAAGAAGCATTTTCTAACTATAAGAAATTCAAGAGATTTCGATTCTGCAGAGAATATTATCAATCACTTGATGTTCTAAAATGTATCTTAACCTCAAAAATCATAATTCAAAGGAGTTGAAATGGGCAATAATGAAAATCTGAGGAGACATCAGGCAGTATATTGAAGAGAATGTATGTATAATCGCAGTGTGGCCATTGAATGTCACACTTTTGATTGGCTAGCTCGGTTAAATCCGCCATACTTTTGTCAATTCCTATAAGATTTACATTGAAAGATACGAGAATCATGTTAACTTGATAAGATACACTTCCAACCCACTATTTACATATTCTACGGTTACTATCATTTTAAGCTTTCAAAGCAATACCAAGAGTAGAGTGAATATTTTTAATGTTAGAAAAGTGATTTTCGATGTTGTACTTCCGGAAGGAAGTTTGAAAAAAGTGTGATTGTGTTCAAGTTTGCCTGTAAACCCATAATATTGGCAAATGTATGGCGGTGGCAAAATCGCGTTATAAGCATATTTTGCCATATTTTTGATAACTACTGACTCTCGACTAATTAAAATGGATTTCTCAGCAAATTTCACCCAAGATTACCTCTTTTTATCCACTTTTATACCCTGATCCACTTCAAAATTGTAAATTGTAGTATCGGGTGCAATCTTCCGCCATCTTTACCTCTGTATAACGGAGCCTTTTTGGTGACTTGTTCATATGAACTGCTTTCTTTCTGTGATGAAAGGGACAAGCTTGCTCAGTGGGACAGTCTTCTCATTATTTTTCAGTGATTTTTTTGCATTCAGATCGATCGTTATTTTAGAAGCTCCAGTTCGACAATCATGCACATAAGACTTATTTTCAGTTTTTCGAATTTTATTTCTCTTATTAGAAAATAGTTCTTATTCTCCCTTTATCGTGACTTGTCTTGATAAACCTAATGTGAATGAATAATTTTTCCGATATGCATTCAAAAAGTTGATACAGTATAGATTGATAGAATCCAAAAATAATATTTTGAGAAGACAAATCTCCTCACTGAATTAGGCTAACATTGAAAAATAAATGGTTACATTACTTGAAATTAGTTGAGGTTGGATATAGTTTGGAAGTAAGGTTGTACAGTATAATAGTATGAAGTATAAAGTTTCAAATTTCGATTATTCTTTTACGTCAACTGACCACTGCAACTGAGAATAAAACGGATGTTTTGATCGTAACCTTCATATTTTGATAGAATTAGGGCGTTATCCAATTTTAAAATAAATTATAATCCGTGACAGAAAAGTCTTATTATATTTCTTTGCTGTGAAATATTTCATTTCTGCACCCATGAGTAAGCATCCACCTCAAAATGTTCATTTATAACAGACCTGACATGTTATGAACCGGATACTTTTTGTTTATCAGATGCCTATATATATATTATGTTCTGTTACTTTTTTCTGTTTTTCCTTGTTTTACACTACCTCTAATCTCAAATAATATCATATCTGAGATAGGAAAGGATAAAGGGAGCTGGCGAAAGTGGACAACTGCCTAGCAGAAAATTAGAATAACTTTGAAAAATATAAAATCTTGAATTCCAACCCGCAATGAGTCAATTAAAACCTCTTTCAATGATATTTTTGTCTGTAAGAAAGTCCTAACACTCCCATTCCCAAATCAAAACAGTCTTTTTACCTTAGTTTTGTTAAACATAACAGTTTTACTTTTTTATGTAAAATTGACAGTTCCTTTCTTCATTCAACGGAAGCAATTAGATTCTCTCACTCACTAGTTGGCCTAGAAACCATCAAATTTTTAGTTGACTCTATCTTTCCACCAACAAAATTAGCTTTATTCTTCACCTTGAAATTTATTTTGATAACATTATTTCGCCCTTAAACAGAACTTAGACGGCTCAAGCAATCTATAATTCTCTTCAGATAACCTTCAATATATTTTTATAATTTCTATACATACGATTGACACGTTATTCTGTTGAAATACATATAATCATTGGAATTTATGCAAATTACAATTTATACAAATAAATGAGTAAATTAAAATCAATCGAAGAATAGAATATTCTGCTGAACCAATTGCTATTAAGTCTGTTCATACTTTCAAATTATTATTTAATGCAATCCAGCCTACAACTTATATGGAGTAATAATTGTAAAAATTAGTAAACCTAAACTTGTTTTATGAATAATATAACTGGCATGTTTCTATATAACATTTATAAAGTGCTGGATGTACACATTTTTATTTGTGAATTGTATAAAAACGAACAAGTTTTTCTTCCTCCTCTCTTCAAGTACTGCTTGTGTACTGTTTACTGAAATTTGTGTAATTCTATAGGGTCTAATTTCCACTTGAATTTTTACTAAATCGTTCCTCATACACAAAAGCTCTGAACTAAAACCTACTGTATTCTTGTTCTGTTGTAAAGCATAAAGAGCTTCTTCCTACTCAATTTCTTAATTTATTCGGGAGACAAACTGAAATACTTGAACTTCAATCATGGGTCCAAAGAATCTGTTACAAGTACCATACATACGTATTAGTTTTAGAAATACTTGACAAATTCTTATACCCCATTTACAGGAGGTCATTGGAGGATAAATATCATGTATCAAATATATGCATTGAATTTGTAATCCTAAATATTATGAATAAAATATCTTTGAATGCAAAATTCATTTGTGTAAGTGAACGTCCAAAGATATCTCAGAAAATACTTCAGGAGTGAAGGCGCACAACGTGTAATGATGGAGGACAAAGCCATCTGAAATTTCCTAGGCTCATAATCAATATAAAGGAATTAGATTACTGCAGTACTTGAATTTCCAGCAAGAGCAATCTTATATTGGAGACTTTTATCTCAAAACAAAGACTCAAGAAATCTTTTGAATATCTCTCACAAATAGTTATTCAACTATTTAAGAATTAGACTATTCAACTATTTAGCCAATTAGACTGAATAAAATAGAATGAAGACACAATTTTTGAACAGAAAAGTGTTTGTTTATTCAAGAGGAAGAAAACAGAAACAACCTTATAAAGGCCTATTTACAGTGGTATAATACACCTTGGTGAGATGTGGGGTAATCAGATGATTGATGAAGCGTGTCGGTAAAACCAAGCCGGGTCTTCCAGGGGAGCCCTGGTCCTGAGCGACGGCATCTCTCTCATCAACCAAAGTGGTGTTGCACACACGTCTTGTAGAAGGCTGAGTAAGGGTAGCCTCGAGTTTAGGCGGAGGCCCGGGCGGCGGCGGCGGCGTGCTCGGCAAAGTGGGCTGCCTTGGCGGCGGCTACTTCGGGGGTGTCAGCCAGGTATCCGGATGGGGTGACCACGGGGACAGCGTACGACTGGTAAGCATAGGGGGAGGCCCATGCTGCCGAGTAGGGGTAGGCGGAGTAGGGGTAGGCAGAGTAGGGGTAGGCGGCGATTGGTGAGTAGGGGGCGGCGACAAGAGGGCTGGTGCCAGCGGGGGTGATGGCAGATCGCTTGCCACGGGCGTGGGCGGCGGCGTGCTCGGCAAAGTGGACTGCCTTGGCGGCGGCGACCTCGGGGGTGTCAGCCAGGTATCCGGATGGGGTGACGACGGGCACGGTGTGAGTGGTGGGGTAGGCGGCGTAGGAGTAGGGGTAGGCGGCGTAGGAGTAGGGGTAAGCAGCGTAGGGGTAGATGGCGGCGCGCCTCTTGCGGCTGTGGGTGGGGGCCTCGGCGGCCTCGGCGAAGTGGGCTGCCTTGGCGGCGGCTACTTCGGGGGTGTCTTGGGGGGCGGCAGGCAGGTCGACGGGGGCGGCTGGCAGGTCGTTGGAGGCGACGCGGTAGCCGAGGGCATCGGCCACATAGTCAGTTCGCACCAGCTTGCCATCAGGGTTGATGAAGCTGAAGCTGCCCACCTTGTTGCCAGCTGCGTCCTGCACTGCCTGGTGAGACTGGGTTGGCTCAGCGTGGCCGTAGCTAGCCTGGCCCAGTTCATCCTGAGAGTGGTACTGGCTCTTGACGGGGGCGGCGGCAATCACGGGGGCGGCTACGGGGGCAGAGTAGGCGAGTGGGCTGTAGGCGTGGGCGGCAGAGTAGGCGAGTGGGCTGTAGGCGGGGGCGGCAGAGTAGGCGAATGGGCTGTAGGCGGGGGCGGCAGCGTAGGCATGGGCCCATGGGTAGCCGATGGCGGGGGCTGCCACAGCTGAGTAGGCATAGCCGACTGCTGCTGGCTCGCCGCAAGCCACTGCTAGAGCAGCGCACAATACTACCTGAAATCATAAAATAGACAATCAATAATATTGTAAAACATATATTTTTAAACAAACACGAGAAAATGTCATTGAATAATTCCGAATTCTCCTTAGTTTTCCTGTATAGCGATTTCTTGCCAACGCTCACGATTTCAAGCGTAATAATCCAGTACATGGAAGAGTAACGATTCGGCCAGTGACAACTTCGAACCGATAAATCGCTAAAACTCAGTTATTTATTATCAGATTTTGCAAAATTAGGTATAATTTTCTTCAGAATGAAAAGCTCTACATTCTGTAATGGTACACATTTTTGTTAAACCTACAATTTCTTCAGTAAGTTCAAATTGAAAATTTATGTCAGCCGCCATTTCGAAAAATTCAATTATTGGCAAAATCAAATATTACTATTTTGTAGCCCACATACTTATTAGTCAGTCCACAAAATTTCACAAGAAAATGTTGATCCATTAACGAGATGATTTGCAAAATCTTGAAAAACTAAATACAGGAAAACAGGAAAACTAAGGAGAATTCGGCATTATGTATTATGACATTTTCAGTTTGTTTTGGCTTGTAGAATACCGTGATAGTACTGAAGTCACTTTTTTTGGGGGCACTCTGTATGTATGTCCGCTCCAAAATTCTAGTGTGTTAGCTATCCTAATTTTAGGCTACTTGAATAATGTATAACTGATAGCCTAAATAGGAAAACTTGTACACGTCACTGAAATTAGATTGAGATTTCTGATACTTTTTGTAAATAAAGGTATTAGGATAGTATGTCAGTTCCAAAATATTGATAGTATCCATCCATGCTAGTATGTTAGCTGTGTTTTACACTTCTTGAAGAACTGATGAATAAGTAACACTTGTACACTTCACTGAAATTGAATTACAACTGCAGATAATTTTTTGTATATCACTGTAAATACGAGGTATAGGTAAACTCAAAAATATTGAAAGCGCCTAATTTAGTAATGTTGCTATTAGGCTGACTACTTGAAGAACTAATCAATAGTTACACTTTACCAAAATTAATTTTTTTCAAATTTGTATTATTTTCTGTCTATTATTTATAATTTTGAACTATTAACATTGACAATAGTATCGTATATCACTGCTTAGATTTAAAGAGATGTATGTTAGTTCCTGACATTGCTAGTGTGTCATCTATGTTAGTAGGGTTGAATAAGATAGGGTACTCACCAGAAATTTCATGATGATGTGTGTTTGGGATGTGGAAGACCCAATGATGACAGTGATAGCCGGCGTTGGGTTTTATAGACAGTCATCTCAGCCAATCAAGGACGACGACCGCCGCTCAGGGTGGATCCTCCACTCTCCATCCTTCTCTACCTTCCACCTCCTCTACTTCTGTTCATTTAAATTTTCATTCACTTTATACTATTTGTAAAATCGGCTTCTTCCACTCTTTCTGAAGTATTTCGAAATATTAAGTATTGGTTATTTATTCGAATCAATCAATCCCTATTTTTTAATTTATCCGGTATTTTTGTACCGTGTTCTTTGGAAATAAGATCTTATTTTAATCAATTAACCAATAACCACATTGTTTACATCTTTTACATCAATTGTTTACATTGTTTACATCGTTTTTCCTTTGTACAATAATTGCGATAAAAAGAACACTTCTACTTCATCTAACTTATTTCGTTAAAATTTTCAATTCTATCTTGAACTTGTTCTACTCTTTTCAATCTACAGTATTATTATTTGTTATTATTGGAGATGGTTTTTTTCTTATGGTGATGCCCACATGAGCTCCATGCTTGTGCTTGGGTAATTAGTTATCCGGTATTTTTGTACCGTGTTCTTTGGAAATAAGATCTTATTTTAATCAATTAATCAATAACCACATTGTTTACAAGAACGTTTTTCCTTTGTACAATAATTGCGATAAAAAGAACACTTCTACTTCATCTAACTTATTTCGTTAAAATTTTCAATTCTATCTTGAACTTGTTCTACTCTTTTCAATCTACACTATTATTATTTTGTTATTATTTGAGATGGTTTTTTTCTTATGGTGATGCCCACATGAGCTCCATGCTTGTGCTTGGGTAATTAGAGATTACAACTAATTTTTAGGCAGTCGGGACCGACGGCTTTGCACGATTGAAATAAAACATACAATAGCATAAGAAATGAAATCAACTAGGACTCTACAGTAATAAAAATAAATAGTCTCGAAAATACGTAGTACTTACTGGGTCATGTGGATAAAAATTTATAAAGTTTTTTGAAGAAAGGTAGTCTTCTCATGATCGCTATCCCTTTCCTTATAATATAAGGACATATTATGTCTAATAATAAATATGTCTAAAAATTATTATTGCCTTTTACCACTGTCCTCTGATAGAGTTCATATTTGAGAATCGTTCATCTAGAAATTCAGTATGTTTTTCCAAAAACTGTGCTCTCCCCTCTTCCATATTCTCCCGCTATCTGTCTCTCTTTATTGCGTCTTTTTCAAGAGTTTGAAAATTTTCTTGAATTGTGTGTTGCATGTTAATTTTTACTGTCATGTTAAATAATTTCTTTGAAATTCGTATCTGATTATACGAAATATGAATATTCACTCAATCAAGATTGTACCTTTGAAGTGCTGTTGAAAATTTGATGAGAACTCAATACAAATTATTATCTATTTTTAAAACTACCCAAGTACATAAGAGTAACTATTAAATGTTCTTTGTCGTCTTTTCAGGTAAGACCACTGTTTTATGCAGCATTATGAAACAAACTACACAATACGTTTGGTAAGTTTCCTCCATTCAACTCCTCTTTCAGTTATCTTACAACATTGTAGGCTAGCTATTATTATATGTGCACATTGTAACTGTAAATTCAACTGAATCTTTGCTGCAGTTTTTACTAGTTGTTATGGTATATGCCCAGTTTAAAAGTGTCATAATTGGCAAATAATCTTAAGGCTTCTGGAGGATACAAGGATACCCTTGTTGTTCAACATTGAAGCTAGAAAAACAAGAATAATCGATTCCAGAAATGGATCCTTGTAAAGGTTCCTTGTTTAGTTGTATATAATTCTTTGATGAACCTTCTACGGAGGAGACTCAACTATCGTATTAACCATTGCATTCGTCTTGTTTTCGCATCTTCTTCGAGTCCTCCACGTTTAAAACAATCCAAACAATGGGCTATTTTTTTATCAGTGCCTTAATTTCAAATCTTTAACCTTATTCTTGTCACCTATTCACATCTAACTACAATTTGTCTGTCCTGTCTTCATAAATCGCGTTAGTCTTACAATCTGATGGTGTTGAATACAATAAAATCGTATGTAGGCCTACACATGATTTGTCTGTTGGATATTTACGACTTGATGTGGTCATAAAATTCATTGAACGAGGGCTAGTGGAAAGGATTGGACAGAATTTTAAAGTAGCAAATTGTATAATGAACTTGAACGATGTCTGAAATGATAACACTGAATTGTGAGTAGAGTATGGATTGAACATTATTTGATTTTGAAGGTGGTTTTCCAGATTATTGGTTTGCTTCAACTGATACATCTGTGATGTACCTACTGTATGCTAAAAAAAACAATGATATCTTATGATTTATGTTATCCGAAAGAATTCCGATATGAATTTCAACAGTCAATGATGGTCTAGTAAATTTATATCAAATCACAGAAATTTAACTTGTTTTCATAAATTAAAACTTGTGATTGATAACAAATTTAATTGATCAGTGATTTTGTTTTTGCGTTAGTGGTAAATTGACATTGAAAATTTTGAATACATTTTTCCTATATTGACTCCCAATTCAACGATTAATCACTGCCTGTATTATCAAAGAGAAGTAGTATTATCCCATTTAAAGGATGTAGCCTATTATTTTTCAACATAGTTTTCGTGTTTCGGAGGACACTTTGTGCCCCGGCTGCTGAAAAAGCAGTCGTTAAATTCATCTCATCTTCATCATCATCATCATCTCTTATAATTCACAATCCACTATCTCCATTCACAAGCCTTAGACCCATGTGTGCATCAAACTCGGAAAACGTTTTACCTTATCGAACTAAACTTAAATACAATCATGATCACAACTATAAGGTCTTATGTAAGTGTGAGGCATATCGATGACAGAACAAACAACTTTGCAATTTTTTCATGTGAATTTTTTCATCTGAATTTATTTGGTCTTTCGAGTCTGTAAAATTATAGTAGCCTTTTAATACCAATCTTCACGCTTTTAAATGTTGTTCGATGGTAGCATAATAATAGGCACAGCTTAAGATTTGAGGAAACGCAAGACGTGAACGTCAGAATAAATCGGCTTTGTCGTAAATCGCGATGCTGTGGCCTTGCTCTTGATCAGAAATGTTATGAGGGTAGATTGAGCGATTATATCGATCTGGTTCGGATCATAAATTGGCCGGCCACAGGACAACCTTTGCCTGGATTATCGCATCTTGGATGGCTCGACTTGCTGGTTCAATTCATATGAAGATCAGCTCGGACCACACCCTCTTTTTAACGATATTTATTACCAGAATCAGCGCCATACGATTATTTTCTTTCCACATGTTACGATAAAAAAGATTCTTGTGAGAAATTGTCTCATTTTTGTCTGTATCGCGATCTTTCGATCTATTTATGATGTCAAGGCTCCGCAGGTTCAACTTACGTTAAAAATTTATTCGAATGTTAAATTGCTCTTTTTTCTTGTTCAACGGCTCTAGAAACGCTCATAGAAATTTATTAGCAATCGATTCACTTTTTCATGTTGTGTTATTGATGATTAAGGCCAATTAATTTCGATTCTGCCGTCGTAAATATGATTCATCAGACAGTTAGGAATCCTGTAAACTTTAAAAACCTAAACTACTTAGGTAGTTGGGAATCCTTTCTAAATTCAAAGCATGTTTTCAATTTCGTGTTATTTAGCCAATAGTGATTAATGAACTGGACCTCACCATTAATATCCATTGTGAACCTTTAACACTTCTAGAATAAATTGAAAATATTCTTCACTCGATGCGAGTTATCGATAGGAAGGTACTTGATAAGCTCAATTATTGCAGAATGAAACACAAAAATTCGTACGAAGATTTATGTCTCAAAAATACATTATAAAAAACAGCGTGCTGATGTTCAGTCTTTTCAATCACATGCATTACGTTGCCTTCACTGAAAAATCATATTGCAAAAATAATAATTTCTATAAAATCTTTGAGATGTAGCCTACTATCTGCATTGCTCAGAATATAATCTTGCTATTAGATACCGGCACGACCACGAAGGCAACCGCTTCTTACAATAATATAATTATATGTAACTGACAATCGTGTTAAGTTCATATTCAGTCGAAAATTCATCATTTTTGTGATAATTTTACTGACATGCTGGTCCCAGAAATAAATGTAGTAATTAGTAAAACAGTGTGCAATTAGACTTATCCTATGTATAATTAGTGATATTTTTGTCTCTCAGATGTGGTTGTTTTCGTCATTCTCGAGATGCACATTCGTAACTACAGTAGTATTTTGTGTGTTGCCTTCATACGTATTTGACATTCTTGAGTCTGTTGTCTGTGAGACTCACGCACATTATATTTAATGGTCAAAGTTGAACTGGTTTCTTTTCGTACTGCAGTTTCAACAAACAAACGTAATGGCCCGATCGAATACTTGGTCTATTTATTACCGACTACTTATAATTATTGAGAACAGCTTCTTGCATCTCAGTACAGATTTATTATCTTCTGTCAATACATAATAATTGCGATTGATTCATGTGTTTCTTTAACGCCTTTATTATCACTAGTAATTTGTTCAGAACATAAAGTGGTAATTTGATCATTAGAATAAATGTTCAGGGAAGTAGCTAATTTTATCATAACTGTAAGTCAATATTTTCATCATTTTCTATCATCAGTATGTGGAATATACGTCAAGGTCGAAACGCGAAAATCGAATCTTGTTTCCAATATCACTAGGTTTCCTTTTTCGGCTTGAAAATCTCCTTTGAAATTAAATGCTTGGCTTGACTGTTTAATTATCATCCTTTCAGAGATGGAAGTGAAAAAATAGGTGCTGATGGATCGTCTATCAGGAATTGAATTATAACTTGACCGTTCAAATTGTATTAAAGAAAACTTACCTCTACTTATAAGGATTATTTTCATTTTACTTACCTAAAAATAGAATGGAATGGGTGTGAATATCAAGTATTGCAGTTTGAAATTCTTTAAAACTTGATTTCTAGAAATGGAGTTGATTGATATCCAATAAATCAATATGAGAATGATATTAAAGTATTCATTATATTTTTTGACTACATCCTAGTGTTTTCATTATGTACACTGTCATAACTAGCACCAAAAATGTTTTAATCTAATCATAATGGACAAATTACGCTCTTCCAAGTGCATATTTCTGACTCCTCACTAAAAACTTATATTTTTCTTGTGAGGGTGATGCCCTTATGAGCTCTAGGCTTGTGCGTGGGTAATGGGAGGTTGATGATGAGTGATTACGACTTAAAAAAAACAGGTTCAGCATTATTTACGGATGGTTGCACCAAAGCCAATGAAATTCAACCGGCCTAAAATGATGTCATTTGAAAGAACCAAGCGACAAAATCCTCATTGTGCACCATCGAAAGGTGTAATTTTACTGCTGTTAAAATTGATTTTATTACTTGCTGTTCTCTTTCTGTGAGAGATTTTCATCTTTCATCATTAATCAACGATGACACCCCAATCACCGATGAAAAACTAGGAGCTCATGTGCGCAACCCAAGTTGTTACAAATTCAGTTTAAATTGATCAATTTTTTAGCTCTCTGTTCAACTATCTGTCATTCCTTCTTGCTATTTCTTTCAAAATTCTGCAGTATATGAACTTTTGTTTTCTTCCTCAAGTACAATCATGTTGATTATTCTAAAATACATACAAAACATTGTTAGTCATTCAATTAATCATACATATTCTTAAATTCTCTTGTGTGTTGAGAACTTTGCCTAATGATAATCAACTCATCTTGAAAACTGTCAATCGAAATTTGATAGAATTCATTCTCCTGACAGCAAGACCTCCATGGGTGGATTTAATTATAACGATACAGTTTTTTGTTCTATCCCGTTTTTAGTTACAATAAATTACAGGAGGCTGTTCAAGATACCTGATTTTGTCAGGTGGTTGGCTGTTGGTTTGAGGCTCATAAATCTTGCGATACTGATTTATTCTTTTTTGTTTCTTGTACTGGCGATCCAAATATAGACTTGGTCCAGTGGTGGGCAAGTACCCTTTTTTCCTCCACTCTGCAAAAAGGAGACAGTCGGGTTCCGTTTCAAGAAAAAATTCTTGTTAACGAGCCTCTCGTGTTTACTCGAATGTATTTCTAGTTTTCTGGATTTTTCGAAAGATTTCTTATTTGCTACCAACCATCGAGAACCGTTCCTACAGAGAACACCTTACACATTTTTACTGTACATGAACATTTCATAGCTTTTCATAAGCCTTTTTCTCACTCTTAACAAAAAGGATCAAATACAATTCTTTCCATTCCAATAGAAGAAATAGAATTTTCTGTACTAGTATTAATGGAGATCTTCAACTATCAGTTGTGCAGTAACGTTTAAGAAGTAATTAAATTTAGTTTAGTATAGAAGTTACCTTTGATCGACCCAACTCAGTAGAATTATGTAGCTAAACGCACGTTAAATCTTTCATGGAACAGTTTTATCTTATCGAATATCATCTTAGAATTTCATTATATTATCTTGAATTTTTTGCTCGAACTAACTAAGGCTAGGCGTACACCGGTTAGTCAAGACAAGACGAGATTAGTCACGTTTAGTCACAGTACTTCACATAGTTGCTTATGAAGCAGCACACACCGATTAGTCATTGCATCGGTGTGTGCTGCTTCATAAGCAACTATGTGAATTACTGTGACTAAACGTGACTAATCTCGTCTTGTCTTGTCTTGACTAACCGGTGTACGCCTAGCCTTAGTTGCATAATCACAACTGTTTCTTTAGAAGACAAAATTTAAATTCGAATTTCAGCTTGATTTTTCTTCGCTGTCATGTAAATTTTTTATTCTTCAATGATTACATAACTACGTATTATCAAGTAATATAAATTGATTCTCAATCAGAGTGCTCCTGCTCCTTGTTGAATTTATTTTGTTTATTTACAAAATTATATCATCATTCTAATAATTTATTCCTCAATTTTCAAAAGTCTTCTTTTGTATAAAAATTTCATTTCATTACCTGTAATTAAGTGATTAAATTTTGTAATTTACGATGCCTATAAAATCCCACTTTTGTTACTGAACTTTACTGACATGTCTCTGCAACTTTTTGATATTTATCAACAACCTTCAAATTCTTATCTTCAACTGCATTTAGTATCAATTTTCACAGTGCCAAAGAATAAATTAGGTACCGCTGATAACATGTAAATTGCATCCCGACAATACGTTTTTAGGGAAGCAAAATAAGATAGAAATAATAAAATAAGACAAAGGCATTATTATTCAGAAAAGAGTATAGCTAACAAGAACAAAAAACGCATCAAGAATATTATATTAAACACTCATTTCGGTTATCTCCATCTTCATTCGACTGGAGCCAAGTTCATAGGATCTTGAAGTTGTACAATCAGTTTCCTCTATATCACATACTCCTATATTATCGCTCTGTAGCAAGCGGACCTATTTGAAATATCCGCGTTCCATAGAAATGGCCAAATATCAAGAATGAAAATGAGGATTAGTTATAATCCCTATTGTAATAGACCTTTTTTCTGTCAACTGGTAGTTACTGTAAACTGTCTGAAGAATATAAATGGCTTTTAATACCTTGTAGTATGTCGACGATTGCAGGTTACAACCTTGCTATTTGTAACATCAATCAGGTATATCATTTTTCATGGCTCGTTAATGATAATCAAAATTCTATTCAGTGACCGTTTCATTGAACATCTATTTTTAAAGATTTATTATAGACGCATATTAACAATGCAAATTCAATGCTTTGAAAATATTTAGCTCTCATAAGCTCTGTTGGAATTTAAAAATGAACAAAAACTCGTGCAAGTTGCCCATATCCAGCTTAAATATGGGCCTAATTAATTATCGCCAATCGCCGTTCTTAAAATTTTCACTGCTTTACATGTATTTTACTATTATAAATGTGATCGGAGTGTTATGTGTTTAATATTTGTAGGCTTATTATACATAGATTGGAGTAGTATGTATTAATGCATACTATTATGTGATGTGATTGGAGTTTGATGTTCATTATCGTAGGCAGTATGATATGGAATTGAAAGATAAATCCTTTGTCTGTGGTTGATTTTTTAAGACTGTTCTCCTCCCTAGGTTTTTATTAATTAATGGAGTAGGGAATAATGATTAGCTAAATAGAGTGAACTATTGATAATTTTTTCAACCATTTTAGGTGAATTCCGAGTTTTAAAGTTGATGATAATTGATTATTGATAATTAATATTGCCAGATCTTCAGCTACCATCCAAGTGGAGATCCACTACAAGACTATGTCAACTCCATATGACTTTTCTTCCTTTTTTATGTGATTGTTTTTTTGACTTAGATTCCTTTAATATTTTTAAAAAATGTATAATTTAGTTGGTAAGCTTGAACAAATCAAGTGGCTTGCTCGATGAAAAACACTTTTCTCAAACTGAAATCAATATATCAAAATCAAAATTTATAGTGAAAAATATAAAATATGCGTGTTGATATCCATTCGTTAATTGTTGACCAGCCCACTCTTAACAGTGATGTAATCAATATCAAAGTATTCTGGAGATTTTGATTAATAATACAGTATAACATTATGAATACCGTACTTTTATCCTTATATCTTCACAAAGTATTTAATGATGTGACCACAGCCACAGTGCTTCCTTCAAAGACTCGAAACAGGTTGTTTATCATAGTAACTACCGAGCTTCAAATGTCTGGACACGTTCCGAAAACGTTTTATAATGAATCTTAATTAAGGCGTGTCTTGAATGCTAAATTCACTCTCATCTTTGATACTTCGTTCGTATAGGCATGCATCCTAAACATTTATCATTCCAACTCGCCATTATCAAACGTGAGAATTAATTAATCATTGTAATTTAATTTTGCACACTACCCTGTAAAGAAGGCATATAATTTATTAGAATTTAATTTTCTTTTCTATAGCATGGTCCAAAATAATGTTAGATTCGATTTATTTTTTGATTTTTCTCAAATGTCATAAATTTGAGTATGTTGTTGGCCATGAGAAAATCAGAATAATTAATGAATTGATTGTTTTACTTCCAGATGAAAAGTAATTGAGTGATTTGAGTAGGAAATCACCATTTAAAAATTATAGGAGATTCGAATCAATTTATGCAAGTTGAATTTCATTATTTCTTTCTCAATTCAATACTGAAGGAATCTAGATTATGATTAGGAAAGAAATCAATTGAGATAGGATCAGGATATACAATATTTTAATCAGTACTTCAAGAAATTAACTTACTATCAAGTACTCTAATATTATAAAAGGATGAAAGTCATACTGCTAACAATTATCATGTGTGTTCTACTAATGCAGTATATAATTAATTCGATGAGTCTAGTCAAAATTCAGTTAACTCGCTGTAAAAATACATTCTCAGAAAGAATTTATAAAAAAATATATTGTAAATAAGATCTTCTAAAATATACATTAAAGGTTAAGCTTTGAAAAATTTCAACAGTCGCTCTCGAAAAGAAATCAGTAATCTATACAATGAAAATATATCATTAATTCTCAATTGTAAATAGCATTGAGTACTTCTTATCGTTAAGAAATGTAAGTCATATCATTTACCGTTGCATTGCAAAACTTGAACTTGAATTACTTCAGGTGAAACGGTTTTGTGGACATTCAAGGCCGTTGTAGAGGACGACTTATATACGTTTACAGTATAATCTTGTCATCAAAAGAAGTATTCAACTTATTTGGTTTCACGAAGTTGTCTTCACATTTTATTCTTTCCAATTATTTCCTCGCTTCACGTTGCTCTGCGCTGTTCTAAATCTAAGTGGTGTTATTTTTTAATTGTATCACCCTGAGGAAATATTGTAATTGGATTTGTTTGGAAACTTTACAACTTCAACATCAATCTTTTTCCAAACTCTTTCATCGCCGATCTTGTTAAACATCAAATTAAATAATGTTTCTGTCTCATTCACTATGAAAAAATAAGCAATTTAATGTCTAGACATTACTTCTCAATCAATATTAATGTTACAGGTCAGATTGCTGCCAATCCTTTGTATAATAAAAAGATTTCTCATTTAATCTGCCAATCTTGAACACATGAACTTCTCTTTAAATACTGGTTCTGATTTCAATATTTTTCTCATAGATTAATCTGCCGAAATAGCTTGCAACTAATTGATTCGAGATGTCTGTTACTGAACTTGATACCTGACACCTGCTGGAAAAAACAACATCAATTAATTACGATTTTTCAGTTGACAAGGCTGTTGAGTGCATTTGAAAATTCCCCACACGTAACATATTCATCAAAACAGGATTTTTAGTGGCTTCATACTGTTGTTCTCTTGAACTGCATCGCGGTTGAATTTGAAATGAGGATTAACATGCGAACATGCTTCAGATAAATGTTATCGAAACAGGTGTCTCATGGTCAGCTTAATTCTTTAATATGGATCAGTGAGCTCAATTCGTCACTTCCTAGGAAGCTGAAATTCGGTTAAGCCATTTTGAACTTGTTCAAGAATCGACTCATTGTTGTGATTGTAATGAAATGGAAAAGGGTATTTTTATAATAATTTTTATTGATTGGTGATTGAACGCTCATTGCTCCCGCACAATCCTTAGGCATCACCGTTAGCAGTTCTTGTGTTAATTATCAATGATTTTATTGCTTGTCAATCAACTTCCATTTGTGTCGATTATTTTTCAGCTGTGTTGACAAATACTAATAAGCTACTTGTGACACCTTATCTTAACGATCTTTTTATTTGAATTTTATTCTGCGACCAGACCCTCTATCAAGTTGGGAGTTGCATTATAAAAATACAGTATACTATAAGGAAATATTGTCCATTGACATTGCATTGTATGTTGAAGGACCTTGCCTACTTAATGATTTTGAAGAATGTGTCTTGTAGGCCATTCATCATGTGCGATCCATTGTCAAACTTATATGATCACAAATCCATGTGTGATTAGGAGTCAACTAGATTCAAATGACTCTCCGCATCAAATCTCTTCAATGAATGACCTTGTGAGTTGAATGGTCCCATTATTGTCTAGTAATCCACACCAAGTATGCGATGGCTTGATTTTAATTGTATATCATCAACTCATGCTAATTTGGTGATTAGGAGCCTACTATACGCCTCTCCAAAGTATCCGGAAGTTTCTATTTATTGTATGCTAATGTTAGTTTAACGGTGTTTGCATAGTGGTCCTTGCAGTTGCATTTTTCCAATCAAGAGATGATTGAGTGAATTTTGGATGAGCTGATGAAAACTGCACTATTATAAGGATTATACTATTAACCATTTTTCCTAGTAGTTCACAATATTATTGCTGAAGTAAACACTTCAAGAAAGGTTTAGTATGTTAGAATTTTAAACAAAAAGTTGAATTTTAATCTAGAATATAATTCTTCAGCAAACTGTTGAAACTTATAGATAAAATACCTACCTCAGTGCTCTGTATATTTCAACAATATTGTTTTGTGATTGACTTTCTGAAATTAGAATAAAAATGATATAATTTTATTATTTTTAATTTTTTTATTCAATCTCAGACCATATTGAAGTGATGTAATTATTAATTTTCAGCTCAAGCCTTTTTGAAATTGTCAACGATTATCCTCTCTCATGTTCAATTTCAGCTCTCAGCTCTCTTAAATTTAAAATTCAATAGAAAGAATCAAATGAGAAAAATTATGACTGCTCAGATGATGATAATCATAATATTTCTTTAGTCTTAATATATTCAACACATTATCTCCTATCTCAGCCTTATTGTTATAACGCATATTCGAGTTTTCTTGATTATTCTTGAAAAATGTAAATCCTATTTTTATATTTCATATTTTGATTATCTTCTGTTCAATAAGATGAGAATTTTTTTTGTCACATATTTTGTCTACATGAGTAAAATTTTAATTATAAATCAAGCTTTCAAAAGTAACAAACAATATAAATTGAGTATCCCTTGGACAAATACATATACAATCATATTTCAATAGGTTATCTTGATATTCTTGTATGATCCAATCAATCGACCTAATTATAATAATTATGTTACCTAAAGTGAAAAATACTTTTTTATGATCATTATACTTATTAATATTCTTCTCAACAATTCAATGTATTTTCCATGTTCAATATTTTATTTGGTTAAATTTTGAACAATCAACTCTTTCACAGAGGATTCATCCATTTTCAATGGTCAAACTGAATAAAACCATGTTTATAATAGTTTGTTCTAAGTAAGTAAGGTAATATTAATGCCCAAGTTAAGTAGGATACATTGCATTCAATATAGGGGTTTTCTGAAAAATATTAGCCTCTATTTGAGAACTAATTGAGCTCGATAGTAAATCAATAATCTCATAAGATCATCATATCTTGTGTAGGTTTAGACGTACAGTTATAATAGTGGAAAATAATTCCTTTGAAATAAGAGTCTTTTTGTTCATGTCTGAAATTTTTTTAATTTTGCTAGGCCTAGTTTGAGTTTTGTATGACTAACTCATAGGCTGTCATGGAAGTTCTTAGACATCATTTC
Source organism: Laodelphax striatellus (assembly GCA_017141395.1). NCBI lineage: Eukaryota > Metazoa > Arthropoda > Insecta > Hemiptera > Delphacidae > Laodelphax > Laodelphax striatellus. Next base: position 11,069,500 of record CM029531.1, on the reverse strand, counting down.
AATTTCTTGTAAAATAGCTGAATTTAGAAAATGTCTTACAATTTGTAGTAATAAAAAAGGTTTCTAGGATTCAGACTTGGTGGTGGAGTAGAGAATCAGATTGATAATAATTAATCCTTTAAATGATGAAATTACACTCGGTACTAGTTGATAAGATGTTTGCCATAATATAGGAAAAGTAGAAAGAAATTATGCAACAAATATTGAAAATAATTATTTCTGAAGACAATAACTTATTTTGGGCAAAATTTCTTAATGAGAAGCCACATTGAAAATGTTTACTCTATTCTTAATATTTTTCGAATCTCCTTATACTTATTTTGTAGAATATACTTCAATTTATGAATTTCTGTGTTGAAGTGAAGTAAAGACTTTACCTCATTTTTGGACTAAGCCTGTTGTTTTCTACTATCAAATCCTATTGTCATGAATTGTATATTAATTACTGAATGAATATAATATTTTATACCATATACACTTTAATAATATTATTATATTGTCTTTTATATAACACTTGTATGTGGTATACTGATATTATATTGTCATCTTGGTATATTTATCTTGCCATAATATAAGGATAGGATCTATTAGGATGGGATAAGAAGTTGAAAAAAAAACAATACAGATTTTTGTAATTGAAAGAATTTGTTACTAGAATTTATTTCGTTGCTATGGAATTTTAGATAATTATTGAGCAATTTTGAAAAAGTGATGCATTAGAAAAATGTTGGACTAGTAGCAGGAGGAATGCCCAACCGGGGTCTCATCGGCTCTGGCGTTTGTGCTGCTATGTGTTTGCGGTGCAGTTCAGATCTAGTCGACTCTGTAGGAGACGGCGTGTCCGGGGGTGTTGACGATGGTGGTGAGGGTAGCGGCGCGGACGGCGGGTGCGACTGCAGGCACGACGGGGGCGGCGATGGGGGCGGCTGAGTAGACGGCGGGGGCGGCGGCGTAAGGGTAAGCGGCGCTGTAGACGGCGGGAAGGTGGGCACCGTACACTGCGGGGGCGGCGTATGGGTAGACAGCGGGGGCGGCAGCGTAGGGGATGATTGGAGCGGGGGCGGCAACCAGAGGGGCGGTGCTAGCGGGGGTGATGACACCGGCAGATCGCTTGCCACGGGCGTGGGCGGCGGCGTGCTCGGCAAAGTGGGCTGCCTTGGCGGCGGCTACTTCGGGGGTGTCAGCCAGGTATCCGGATGGGGTGACCACGGGGACAGCGTACGACTTGTAGGCGTAGGGGGAGGCCCATGCTGCAGAGTAGGGGTAGGCGGAGTAGGGGTAGGCCGAGTAGGGGTAGACTCCAGCCGTGTAGGGGTAGACACCGGCGGCGTATGGGTACACCGGTACGGCGGAAGCCATGGCGCAAGCCACTACGGCGCACAATGCAATCTGCAAAGCAACAAATCAGTTATTAGTAAAATATCAGGAGAGCTCAGTTCTTAATTGTGTGATATACTGATATTATTATTATCATCATCTTGTTACATTTATCTTGCCATAAGATAAGGATAGGATCTATTAGGATAGGAACTGCCCGTGGCAGTTTTTTTTTAAGAACAATAAGTACCATCAACAACTGTATTTAAAAACTGAATATAATCAGAGTTATCATTCATTGAATATTTGTATTTTAATGTTTCCTATAGTGAAGGTTCACGCCATTGAAATATTTTCGTATTGAAATACGAAACAAGTTTTGTTATAAATTAACTAGATTCTTTGTTATGATTGGATTAATTGCATTCTTGTTTAAAACAGTCATATAGGGATGAAAATGGAAGAGAAAAAGGGGTAAAAGTAGTGGAAGAGAAAGAGGATCTGTTATCTGAGGAAGAAGCAGACAATAAAGAGTGAATCAATTATAGCAGGATTCATTTAACTTGACATAAGTCAGCTGTTTTGGTAATAATTAAACAGTGACTTTGACACAATAATCAAAAGGCTTAAAAGTCTTAAAGACCTTTAAAGTCTTTAAAAGACCTTTTTGAAGGAGACCTTTCAAAGAATAACTTTTTAAAAGACCTTTTCAATTATCTGCGAGATTCAGCATTTGTAGGTTAAGTATTGTGATATTGCTCTTTGAAACAGCTGATTTCTGACAAGTTGAATTGGATTCTGCTATACATGCAAGTGTGAAATGAAGAATGTGATTAGAACCAATAATTACTTGGTTCGATAATTCAAACCTTATAGCAATTTTTTATCATATCTATTTATTTCATAAGCAACAAAGATTTTGTATACAATCAATTTTGATTATATCGTTTAAGAAACTAAGAAATTTTTGGCAATCTGTAACAGAATATCAAGTGGACACTCAAAGCAAGTTAGAGAAAAGCAAAATAATATCAATATGAAAAATATTCTACTTTTTATTTTTTTTATACAAAGCTAAATAACTATTTAATATAACATGAATTGATATTGAATTCTCCTAATCAAACTGCTATGGTTAAACTAAATTTTTCGAGTGATAAAAAGCATAGAGTTACATAGCTTGAACTCATCTTGACAATAATTTAAGTTCACTGAGGCATTCCATTTCATTTATAGAGATTTTATTGTACAGAAACACAATTCAATACGTTCAAATAGCATTAAAAATCACATAACAGAACATATAGGAACCGGTTAGAGAATGACTTCGGTTTGTTTTCAGAATAGACTATGTTTTTTCAACGTGAACGATTTTTTTGCAGTTTTTATGACTCAAAATTATTGTAAAGCTCATAATATTATTATATCAAAACTAAGTTCTTCAAGTTACCATTTCTGTTACTACTGATAAACCACAATATTGTATAGTAATAAATGTAATAATATAAAATAACAAGTGATAATGTGTGACAAAGTGCAGAATACTCACCAAGACCTTCATGATGTTTGTTAGAGAGCTGATCTGCGAACTGTGTACGAGACCTGATGGACGCAGGTGAAGCCGGCGTATATATACTGGACCCATCAAGGCCGGGTTCTCTGTCTGCCACCGTACTTCCTTCTCCTTCTCACCGCGAGTACACACCCTTAGGCAACCAGAAACAACCTACCTATTAGGTCATTCCTCTTTATCTAACTAAGCCCACGTTTGCCACTTTTGGATCTAAAATTGCAGCCATTAAACTGTCCATCTCGAAAAATTATTTCCTTTTTTATGGTGGAAATAAGATCATTACACGTGAATAAACTTTTACTTTTTATTATGAAAATCTTTCAACTTATCAGCATCACCATTGTATGTTCCTGCATCCTAGAATAGGTTGCTCCTCAATGATTGAAAATCTTCAGACTTCTATCAAGTATTGCTTACTGTTTTCTTCATAATTCATTTTAGTCTTCACACGCTGCAATTCTCTCTCAGTTTCTCATAATACGAAGCTGTTTCTAAGATGAAAACATACTGTTTATACCCTTAGTACCGCTCTGATGGAAAATGTAGATTACTCAGTTTTCAGAAAGAGAAAATCATTTTGTACAGCGAGACTCAACTCATAAGTGTGTGATACTGTAGGACGAAGTTGTTATAATATGTTTCAGCAATTTTTGTACCTTGGACTATATAGGAGTAGATTAATAAATTCATGTCACACTTTACGCTGTTGAACAATGGGTACATTTTTATGTATTTATACTCAGTATACTGTAATAGCTAACATTCATTCCACTTCAACCTCACGCAATCGCTTTTGCATTTGTTTTATTGCAGTCAGGCTCAGGGAGCATGTATATGCGGCGCATCCCTTCAAGTTTGCTCTCTGAAGTTGAATCAATTGTCTATCTTCTTTCCAATGCTCCAAGACTAGATTCTTGTTCTCACTGTCACTGTGTTGTAGATTCTCCCCGGCGATTACCATTGTTCGTCTATCACAGGTCTTGAATGATCGCGCCGAGCTACTTGCGAATGTGTCTGTTGTCTTGTGAAATAAATGTCAATTCCCAACACCTGCTATTCAACACATTGAATTGTACAGAATCGGATTTCCAATCTTAAATTTTTCCGCTTTGATCTCACTGACTGTACAAATTCTCTTTGACCACCAAGGATCTATTCACCATTGTATTTTAATTGAAATTACAGATTCAATCCATTATTATGTTTCCCTTGTGTGGCTTGTCCTGAACTTGAAATTTAATTTCACATTCCGTTTGATTTCTATTTTTATTAGTTCAATTATTTTTCAGTTACTTCTTAAAGCAATAAGAGTATTCATTGAATAAAGTAATCGAGAATACTTCTGTTTTAAACTTCATCAACAAAAGTTTTCCTATTTGCCTACTCTACAGTCGTACGGTAGCCTATAGAAGTAGTAACTCAAACGCGCATTCTTTAGCCTAATGAAAGGCCAACGTGTAGATCAATATCGTTGCTGTTTTTAAATTGATTAGGATTGTGATCTTCTCTATGATAACGAAAATATGATGAGACATTCTTATTCGATTAAGTCAATCTCAAGTGAATGTTGGAAGCATACTACAGTATTGAATCAGTATTTCTGTGTTTTAGAGTCTCACTTGGATGTTGAAATATTCTAATGATGATATTGCATTATTATTATTATTATAATATAATACAGATTAATTATTTGTGATTTTATGCTTTGCTGTTTCTCACGGAACGGTTTTTCATGTATGGAAGGAAAGGAGAACATGCTGTTCACAAGAAAGCTCCATTTTTATAAAATATATTATTTTAATCGTATAAAAACAAAACATTAGATTTTTACATTTTTTTAAATAAGATAAAAAAGCAATAATCAGCAGCTATGTACAAAACAAGGAACAAACTTGAACACATGGCATCAATCGATTGGTCGGTCGTTTCACTCACTCAGTGAACAGTGTTAAAGCCCAGCCGTGGTCTCGGTCGGTTCTGGCTCTGGACACGTTGGTCGAGGAATTGAGGGGATTGCTAGCCGGTGTAGTCTAGTCCACTCGGTAGGAGACGGCGTGGCCGGGGTTGTTGACGATGGTGGTCAGGATGGCGGGGCGCACTGCCGGGTAGGGGGCGGGAGCCGGGGCGGGCACTGGTGCGGGAGCTGGTTTGGGGGCGGGAGCCGGGGCTGGAAGTGGTGCATAGAGGGCGGCAGCTGGGTACACGTATGGTGCTGGAACCGGTGCTGGAACTGGCGCTGGGGCTGGTTTAGGTGCTGGGGGTGGTGGTACGGGCAGAGGGGCGGCATAAATGACTGGAGCTGGCAGAACGTAGGGCTTGGGTGCCGGGGGTGGAGCAGGGGTTGTTGGTGCTGGTGGTGGTGGTGGGGGAGCTGGCAGAGGGGCGGCATAGATAACTGGAGCCGGGTAGACGTAGGGTGCCGGTGGGGGTGGGGCTGGCTTTGGTGCTGGGGGTGGTGGAGGAGGTGGGGCTGGGTGTGAAGCCAGGATCAGGTACGAAGATGGCACGTGAGGAACTGGTGCTGGTTTTGGTGCCGGTGCTGGAGCAGGGTAGACTGGAGCTGGAGCAGGGTAGACTGGGTGTGGGGGTGGCAGAGGCACAGTGCTGGCTGGGAAGACGGCATGTCGCTTGCCCCTGAGCTTGGCGACGGCCACCTCGTGGAAGTGGGCTGCCTTGGCGTGGGCCACCGCTGGCGGGTCGACGGGCAGGTTGTTGGACGCCACCCTGTAGCCACCGGCGTCGGCAATGTAGTCGGTGCGCACCACCTTTCCTTCGGTGTCAACGTAGCTGAAGCTGCCGATCTTGTTTCCGTAAGCGTCCTGAAACATCCACATTATTGTTTAGATTCTGTCATCTCACATTAAACATGAATAACTCCTATCCTACAAACTATTCAATACAAAGATAGTGATTGATAGTTTAAGCCGTCGGTCCCGGCTACCTAAAAAGTAGTAGTCATCTTTCATCAGCACCCTCCCATTACCCACACACGCACAAGCCTACAGCTCATCTGAGCATCACCCTCACAAAAAATATATCCATACCATGTTCTCCTGGTGTAGCTAATGACCTGGTCTTGAAATTAGTTTTTGCTATTGAACTTGATATTACTTTTTATTTTCATTTTCACTGAACTGTTCATGGTGTAATAGAATACCATTACTTTCACTTTCAAAGCTTCAGTCTGTCCTCAAAGCTCTAATAAGACGATTCATTGAATAAATTCTTCAGCTTCATTTCATGCTAAAGCTTTTCAGAGATAAACTTCCGAGTATAGTAGTGTTAATTGATAAGAGTTCTCAAACTTCTACTGTCATTGATGTGTGGTGGCTAACTGATGGTTATTGTTTACTTAATGTCTAATGGTTTGAAAAGTTGTCTTGATGGTTTGAAATATGTGCTATGATTAGATTTTCAACAAATGAATAAGATTGGATTAGAAGTAGGAGTGCATCCATACCTGGACTGCGTTGTGGGTCTGAGTTGGCTCGGAGTGTCCGTACTTGGCCTGTCCCAATTCATCCTGAGCGTGGTATTTGGTTACGGGGGGAGCTGGGTGTGGGGCGGGCACTGGTGCTGGAACAGGTGCTGGTGGGGGTGGGGGTGGAGCCGGCACGGGGGCAGCGTAGTAGACGGGCAGAGGAAGAGGTGCCGGTGGAGGCGGTGGTGGAGGTGGTGGAGCAGGGGTGGTTGGTGGGGGTGGTGCAGGGGTGGTTGGAGGTGGGGGTGGTGGGGCAGGCTTGAAGTAGTAGGGCGAGTATACCACATGTGCAGGTGGGGGTGGTGGAGGTGGTGGCGGCCTGATGACAATGGGTGCAGGGGCGGCATAGATGACGGCCGGTGCATCGGGTGGAGGCGGCGTTGTTGGTGGGGGCGGCGGGGTGGTTGGCGCTGGGGGTGGTGGTGCCGGGGCTGGTACGTAGTGGTGTGGTAGTGGGTACACCAGCGGTACGAATCCTGGCGTTCCAACGCAACAAGCCAACACGGCGCACAACACAACCTGCAACACACAACATAATTCGTTATACAAGGTCGACTCAAGTAGGCAGATGCTCCTCTCATTCAAGTCTGCGCAATCTCTTTCAATTCATAATACAGTATTTGCTCAATCATCTCATTTTAATATTAATTCAATAATACTTTTATGCTCCTTCAACTTGAGTTCTAATGAATAATGCAATAGGAGTTTTTCTACTTGATTTAAGAATTACGTTAAATTTTTATTTTAACTTGAATTTATTTCGAGTTCTTGGAAATTTTTGTTTCAAATTGAGGAATAAATAAATGCCACTCAATGGAGAGTAAATTCTCAAGTGGTACAAACTGGTGAGGAAACACTCTCATATAGTTGAATGTTAAATTCATACCAGTATTCGAGTTAATGAGAAAATGTTTAGATTGCAACTGTGGATTAATTGACATGGTTTAAGTAATAGTGGAGTATTGAATACTGAGTATATTGAAGAATACTGAGAATATTGAATTGTAGATTGGATAATAATGGCGGCTAATCCTCTTGTGTAATGCCCTATATTAGTCAACAGTTTCAAAAACTAGGTTTCTATCATTCACATTACTCGTTTGTTGAAGTGGTTTTCTTCTTCGTTATAAGCTCAAACTAAGTACTGTATCATTTTGCGTTACAAAGTTCATCAGAAGTCCTCGATACAAAAAAAAAATCAATTCAAATCCTCACATATTCAATAAGAATCATTATTCAACCACTTTCAATCTGCACCTGACTACAATCATTAGCACCTTGTTCTTTGAATAAGTCTTTATTGGACTAACAAGGCCAATGTGCACAGTTCTATTATTGACAATCGCGTTAAATCGTCATACAGTCTAGTCGATATTACGTTTACTTTCAGTGAATGTTCGAAATCATTCATTCATTTTGGCGGAAGAAAGTGTTTATGTAGTCGATTAAGTGGGTTTGCTCGTTCCTAGCCGTTTGCAGCGTTATACACCGACGCCTTCAAGTTCGAGTTGAACTTGAATTGAAATAATTAATTATGCTATCCCGTTCTATTATTGCTTTCGCCACCGATTAACCTTGAGTCCTTTTCGAGTAATGCTATGATTTAAGTATGCGACTGGTCCTGGATTTCCAACAGGATATTAATTAAAAATACTTTTGTTGGTTTTAGTTGAATGGATAAGAGTTTTATATTCTTCTTGGAAAATCCTTTCGCGATAAGAAATCAATTGATAATTTCTGGGAATCCAATTTTCTGTTTAATATACGATAATACATACACTAAGGAATTAATTAATGAAAAATTAACTTCAATCCAATTGAAATTTTATCAAATTTATTGTATCAAAATTTATATTCATCTTGAGTTCAAGCCAGCTTTTCATTTTTGGGAAAATTATTGCTAAACTTTCAGACTTCATTAATAGCGTTTATAGGTACATTACAACAAAAAAGATCAAATCTGTCAGTACAGATTTCTGTTATGTATACTGTACAGGAATAAATACTGTTGGAGACAATGATCCAGTCTTTTTATCACTTCAATCGAGTCACTGTTTTTTATAAGTTTCTATTATTTGGGTTTTTTATTAACTTCAAATTCTACCAGCCTGATAGTTGCTAGTTCCAACAAAAATATAGTAAAATTTATTCATTTTTCTATTCTATAAATTGTTATGTTATTTGATATCTCAGGATTTTAATCTGTGCTGTATCATATCAGCTACTGCTTGATATAATACAAGTTAATATTGAGAATTTTTAAATCTCGCATTCAAATAAGGAGCAAATTGTTACTGAAATGTTAATAAGTGGAACCCTCTATTCTTAATTATAATGTGATGAAAAATTATTGTCATGCATGAATGTAAAAAGTACAGGTTAAAATATTCATCCCTATGAAACGATCTCAAATTGATTGACAAGCATTCTATGAATGTATTTTAATGAATAATAATTATAAAAGTACTAGCATGCATTAGTTTGTCAAATCTCATCAGTAGATTTGCACCAATACTTTTAATTACAATTATGCGTTTTTTTTTTCAAATGAAATTATCTCAAATTGATTGACGGTGTGAGAAGCAGACATTCTATGAATGTATTTTAATGAATAATAATTATAAAAGTGATAGCATGCATTAGTTTGTTAAATCTCATCAGTAGATAAGCACCAATGAATAATTTTAAATATAATTATGTGTTTTTTTTTCAAATCAAATATTGGTGTAATTTAGAAAAATTAGTATGATTGAATTTTAAATTCTATAGTTAGTATTAATGTTGAAAGCAATACTCACCAGGACTTTCATGTTGCTGTTCTGTATGAGACCAGACACTGAATCTTGTGTGAGACCAATGTGCTGTTGTTGGAGGCTAGTATAGCTTATATACCGGGAACCAAGGCCGGGAGAGCGCTGCATATCCTAGTCGAATGGTAAATTCCGCACCCCTTCACACACACACAGCCAGCCTTGAGCCATGTTCCGTTTATCCACTTTTACCTGCCCACAATTCCCAACTTGTAACTTATATTTTGGGGTATTTGGCTTGAAATTCTGGATGAGATGACTGGAAATTAAAAAATGGTGTCCCAGGAATTTGTTACATTTTAGAAATTGATTTTTGGTGCTGGCTGGGTGTACTATTAATGATTACATGGGAGATTATTGATGGTACATAATATAATTTTGTATTATTCTTGTTTGTGTTAATTTCTTTTGTGTTATGAGGGCTATAATAGGATTTAATTCCTGGTGTCCTCAACTATGTATTTTTTCAAATAAATAAATAATAATAATTATGTATTTTTCAACTTTCATCATAATAATCCATTTCCTTGGTTAGTGTAAGCTTATGCTTTTGTTTTCAATTCTATGTCCTTTATAAGAAATGTATGACTAGATTTTTAGGAATGGAAACCTTCCGACCAACAACTATGGGAGCCAAAAATATAAAATGCTATTTGGTTGCTTTTTGTTTGATTTTTGACCATGATCTTATTATAATCTATACAAAACTATACTAGTTCAATGGGTGGGTAGCCTTTAGTATGTAACAAATATGGGTTTATGCTACTTTGTCGCATTTCGGGATCAATTTTTATGTAGTTCATTAAAAAATGGAATTGGTATAATTTATAGGGTAAGATAAAATTAAATTAAAAAATTGAAACAATGACAGAAATTTGAACTTTAGAAGTTGAGTTTTTTTTAAATGCTCAAAATCGATTACATTTTGTATTTAGCCTATCACTTTTTGTAATATATTTGTTCTAAGACCTATACATTTTACTCATGAATTCGGATTAATTTTCTATTGAAAAGAGAAATGTATTGGAATGATAATTTCCAATTACTTGAAAATTAGTTTACACATCTAGCATCACATCATCTATAATCCAGACTTACTCATACTCTTTATTTTGAGTGGAATTTGTTGAAAAAATATTGAAAATAGTTTGTCCTAATCCACTCAAATATAACTGTCTTGGTACCTATCACATATTGCAAATCAGTTACATTGATGGAATAATCAAACGCTGGCATGACTGTGCTCTCATATTATAATACTCAACAATGTGTTGAAATATTCTTGAATCTATGATCAGTAATTCAACGTTAATATATAAGATAGCTGATAGTTCACCTGTAGGTGTTGATGTTCATAATCGACACTTTTGCAGTGGAGGAAAAACAGGCCCGCGGCTCCGGAGAATTTCAGAGTTGAAGGAACTCCTGAAAAACGATTTTTCAACTCAATTATTTTCGGCTCTTGGGGGGGCCTCGGTGCGTCGGACACTGGAGTTGCATTGATAAGAGTTGCAGTGCATCAGCCTTGGCCTTAACCATCATCAGTTGAACGACCATCCTATATTTTAGTCATTTTAAACCGGTTGTAGTTGTAAAGATGAGTAGGATCGTCGCCGACTGAAGACTATTGCACTTTACGGAATTCAAATGTTTCTGAGTTCATTCATAAAGAAGACTCGTTCTTCTCAAGGTTGTTTCGGCTCATCTTCATTACAGTTTCTCTGTTATTTATTCAAACACGTGATTTGAGTTGAGTCAATGTTCTTCGCCAATGTCATTACTACTGAGTCACTCGGTGTTGTTAACCTGAATTCTTTCCAAACAAGTTCGTCTGCCAATTTCTTATTGTTCCACTACATACATTCAAGTTTTCATACTGTCACACTATTGTTTTATATTCTTGTTTTGAAGGACGATCACTTCTTCAAGAACTACATGTTTACCTCAAAATATTTCTTTCATGTACCTCAAAATATTTCTTTCATGTATCTTCGCATATTTACATGCTTCCAGTAAAGGGCGAACCCAGGGGTGATAAAGTAGGATATCCAGGGGCGCCGGGTTTTTTTGAATCGCGGGGATTCTCTGAACCTAATGGAATACCCCCCAGAGGAGTGGGGGGTCTGGGGCCCCTACCCCGGAAAATGTTTAAAATCTATTCGCTTGAAACATGGTTTTCCGTGAAACCATGGCGCATATTCCAGCCTAGATTTTGAGAAGTGTGACGTCACCCTGAACCGAAATAGAAGAGTGTTATTTAGTGTTTCCATGGTAACCGTTTCATAGCTACGTCATAATCGTAGCAGACTTCCGCGTATCTCCTCTGCGTAGTACCCTACCTTTTATTCTAGTATCCGTGAGAAATAGTTTCTTGGAGATTTTGATACACGATGGAAATTTGAAATGTTTAATAAGTCTTCTGTATTCTATTATAAGTCTTAGGCACCAATTTTTTCCAGAATAGGTCTCGAATTCTAAATTTCACATTCCATTATGAATAACAGGTTTGAAGTAAACCGAACTCCTTTTATAAGAAACAATGTGGTGTGAATCAAAGTCTTGATAAAACTTTTTCAAGTCTTGAGGTTTTGAGGCTCATAAATTGTATTTAGAGGAACCGGTCACCGTTACAACAGGAGTGGTAGGCGCCGTCTCTTAACTAATCTCACCGATTAGACTCGCCTGCTACCACTGGGACAACCGCTTCCCTTTTAGAGTTAGACTCGTATAATGAAAGGGGTCTGTTCAGGTGTTAATGATAACACATTGTTTGAGATTGAACTATGATAATGAGATCAGTGTGTGACCTGGACAAGGTTGTTGTATTAGTTGGCCCAAGTCGTAGCCAATGAATTGTAAGTTGCGGCCAGTGCACTATAGGCCCGTTATGAGCTTTACCTTCGACACTATAAAAGCTGTCTGCGTCTCTGGTAACTCTTTCACTTGCACCGGGATACGCGCCTTCTCTCCTTCTGTGGTTCACTCAACAACCTTTACTGGCTTATCTAATTCTATTTCTGTATTGTGTTTTTCATTTGGCTGAAAAGTGGTTTTATTTAATAATTTTATTGAGATAGAAGTACATCCTTAATTCAAAATCAAGTGGTTAGACTTTTCATTTAAATAATCTTATAGTATGGAAGTTTCCCCGAATTCACGTATTCTTAAATTACAAGCTAGTTGATAGATAGAAATCTATGTTAATTTTCGAAGTTAACGGTTATCCTCATTCAGATTATGGTTATTCTCATTAAAATGAACCAAGCATATTGAGCCATAGAGAATTCGTGCTGACTTTTTCATAATTTACTAGCTGATATGAATAATAAGTACTATCCATCCAAACAATCACTGTGATAGTGGAATATTCTATTTATTAAAAATATCGATATAATTATATTTTTTGTGGCTTTTTGTAATATTTTTCACTCTTCAATTAATATTTCTCATTATTTTATCTATTTATCCATCAATGAAGGCAACGGACTTTTCCAAACAGTGGTGTTGTGGCAAATTTTCCAGTAAGGGAACGCTAAATAAATATATTTGTCAAAATTTCGGAAAAATCATAATTTAAGATAAACATCAGTCGAGTTCACGAATTTAAGTAGTATTGTTTTATAATACACAATAATTTCATATGAAATCAGTATTTATCAATAAGTTTCAATTTTTTTACTGTTAAAACCCAGAATGCGAACGCTGTTCCACCACGTTCCCGCACCACCACACCACTGGTTCCAAACCTGTTTCCTTTACAATGAAATAACTTTATTTTATTGTCATGATTACTCTTTATTATAAAATAATTGGAATGTCTTTTGTGGATGTTGAACTTAGGAGTTTTGTAGAATCTTTCAAGTAATACGAGTACTGTATTTGTTTTAAACTTATTGAAATCTTTAAATTATTGTTACCATTATTAAATTTCCTGAAATAAATTGATCTGCATAAAGTTTTAGTAGGGACTCTATCCAAGATGTTGGTGGTTCAACTGATGAAATGATGATTATTCAGAGAGTGTGATTATCAATTTTGGGATAGTATTTTCATTTCATTAGTAAACTTTCATAAGTCCTGTATCTATCGTCTGTTTTACCATTGAGCTTGTCAAGCTAAAATACAGTAAATAATATAATATTTTTCATAAAAAAAACAATCTTAGGTTGATGGGACTGTTAAATTATACTTTATGAACTTACCCATATTGTGTTGTATACCTATTTTTTCTACTAATTTAATTACACTGGCTCTTAAAAAACTTCTAAGTAGAAAACAGTTTGACTTACCTACATCATATAGTGACGATCGTCTGAAGAATTTCAACACCAGGACGAAACGATCGTTACTGTGATGTAAGTCAAGTTGTTCTCTACTTGAAAGTTTTTAAGTCAGTGTAATTACCCATATTATTCAGCAGGATTTGCTTTTTATCAACCTTAATAATTAATAATCACATTTAATTACTTCTTTCTGTACTTATTTGACCATTTATTGTATTAAAAGAATAATCAATGATGCATTATGAACCTGATTTACTACTGGATTTAGAATTTATTCCAGTCTAAACTCTTCATTTATGGTTCAACTTAATCCTTCTCTTTTCTTATCTAGTGTATTTTTATAATAAATGTCCTAAAATTATGGGATAAGACAATTTATTATTTTTTAAAAATTCTATCTTGAAGATTGCAAGAAGCTGATTGATTATCATAAGACTAAGAGTAATATTGTAAACATAATACTTCATGCAATTTCCATTCAGGTAACTTGAAAACATGGTTTCTTTAGTCACAATAAAAATTTTAACATCCAATTACTTCAACTGGAATGAGTAAACAACATGTTTCTAACTACAGAGTAATTGATTGTGTGGTAGGTATCTGGTATGTGGTACTAATTTCATCACATATCTAGTAATAAAGTTTTAGTACCATGCACTCCAGATCATTTATCGCTTTTGCGACCAAAAAATAAAAAGTAAAGAATCGAAGAGGAATAAACACTGTTTCCAGTGTCTGAGGGAGGTGTCAGTACAATCAGGGAACAAGATATCTATTTTTAACCTGGTAGAATTCAATTACCTTCCCATGATTCCTTTCGATCTAGTAATTAAATTGGAAACAATTTGATGTATATTTATGTTTCATGTTTGAAACAGTCATCCTATCAGGACTGTATAAATTTGCAAGAAAAGAAATCCCCATCTATATGGTCATTATTTCTTATATCCAATTCGCATACAAAATTTATTGCCAGTCTGGGTGATTAAGCGGCGGATTCTGCTCCTGTTTTCTCATACTTGTGTGTGACCTTGCAACCAGCCTCAAAAAACAAGTTTTGTCAAGAAGCACGTTCATGTTGGGTGACTTGCAAAAAATTATTAGTAGTCTGTTGAACTTGATTCGTTCATCTTTTTGTTCAGCTTCCTTTATGTAACTGAACTTGAAAGTACCTGCGGGTCTCCCCACCAATCAAAGCTATTAGCTAATACATAATAATTATAATAACTTGAAAGTATTGCAACTTGGAAATCACCTATTACAATTTTTTCTAACTTGACAAATCTGCAATTCCATTATTTACAACAGCTTTTGTTTTAATAACAGCTCTTCATTATTTATGACTCACTCAACCTGTTCATGCGATCTGAAAATAATTTTAAAGTTCCATATTTTTAATAACTGTACCTTCTCAACCATGTTTCAAAACTTGATGTTGCCTTCCCTACAAAACTACTACAATAACTTGTATGTGCATCATTTCATTATTTCATTGCCTAAATGAGTTCTAAACGTATTTTTATTTAATGCTGTGAATGATGTTGATCTAAAATAATGTACACCCTTTTTTTAATTGGTGAAATGTATTTGTTTATGTATTTGCATTATTATTATTATGCGTATGGCGATTATGCACATTGAGGAGTCAAAGATAAAAATTAGAAAACAAAATTTAATATGCCTAATAATAAAGAAGTACATAGAATACAGGAATACTACACACAGTTGTGTATAGTCAAAGGTTTAAATCTATATATTATTTGCATTGGATTTGTTTGATTGAAATAGCCTACAGCGAGTACAGAAAATCCCAATATAACATTGTCGATCTCCGTTTTCTCAACATCCAATACATGTGCTGTTTTTCTTTGAACAAAAATACAACAAATCAAGAGATTCGACAATAGATAGACCTTCTCGTACTATCATGTGGAGTTCAAAGTACTATACCTTCAATAGTACAACTGTATCTATTCAAGTAGAATTGAACTCTAACATAGAATATGTGTTTGAATGAAATGCATCCTCCTCAGAGTTCAAGGTCTGTCAATGATATCCACATTATTATCATGACTACATAACATATGTCTACTTATAAACCCATAAGCCTATGAGCGTGGGACACTTATATGGTGTATGCATATGAATTCCAGATTATTTTCAAGAAAGACAGCAGTTGGATTTGTGCCTGAACGGAAACCTTGAGTTGTGTAGGACTCGTGCGTTGTACCCACCTAGACCAAAGACAAAAGTGATCTGCATTTGTAGTGAACAGGATGCTGAGTGCTGGACCAAGGGTCAAAGCACCTTTCATCCGGGGCGTGCCGGATCTATAGCAGGATTCTTTTAAATTGTCAGAAAACAGCTGATTTAACGTCAGTGAACTACGTACATCAATCAGCTGTTCTCTGACAATTTAAGAGAATCCTGCTATAAATTACAATTCTAGCAGCTGAAAGATGGAACTCAAGCCATAATATAAACTTATACCTCATTGACAAATGTTTATCGAATTTTATGAATGAAGAAAGTTTACAATATGGTAACTTGAAAAATACTATCATATTGTTGATTCAATCAATAAACATCCTGTGATGTGACAGCGTCTTGGAGACTTGGTGTGAAATAATTTGAATTTGCTTCCTACTAAAACACCAAGAATAATTATGAAATGACTACACATATACTACGTTTTGAAGCAAAAAATAATTTAAAAATAAACAACATTAAAACAATAATTTCTTATACTATGCAACTAACACGTTACATCTCTGGTTAATGACATTCACCTGATTCATTGATGAAACTGGCAACCAATGGCAGGCCTCAAGTCGACCAAGGCTGTTGAAGGACAAAACAATTGTTCAAGAAAGCCAGATCCTTCAAAAATGGATCAAGCTCTGTGTTTTTTTAGTAGTTCATTCAAGTGTTTGAATTTTTCAAGACGAATATTGAGAATGATCATTTTTCATAGAATAGTCAGATATTATTTTCATGATTTGCATCATGTTCTCTACTGTGTACTGTACTGCTCCTATTAATTGGCATCATTCACAAGTCAAATAAATTGGCACGTTCTTCTATGTTGACGATTCCACTAGAATGTTTCATTGATTTCAATTCAGGATTATTTGTTCAACAGAATTCCAATCATATTACTGTTACTATTTCCATTTAGAAATGTAATTCAAGGACGTAAGGACAAAAATTGAAGAAAAATTAATAAAAATGGGAGAAAACGTTTAGGGTTGTTCATCGCCCATGCTTATTTGATATTGGTATCATGAAAATATGTTTTCTGAAAGGACGTACTGTACCATTAATGTTACATTTTTGTATCAATCTATACTGTCTACTACATTCTAGAACGTATACTACATCATTTGAAGTCTACGACAAAGTTTACTGTTTAATTTGGATAAAAAACATGTTTGATTGAGATCACATTTTTAAATTAGGTACTGCAAGCTTGAAAAAGTTTTTCTTTGTAATAATGATGAATAAATTCATTTTTAATGAACTTGTAGGTGGCACACAAGTTTTCCTCGTTAAGTTGATGAATCTACTCTTGAAACGATAAATCATTGGAATAAAAAACATGTTTAATTGAGATCACACTTTCAAGTTACTGCAAACTTGAAATAAAGTTTTTTTCTGTAATAATGATTAATTAATCAATTTTCAATGACTTGAACTTGTAGGTGGCACACAAGCTTTCCTTCTTTGCTAGTTGAGCCAATTCTAACCAATTTAAACTATGACAAATAATCATCTTTGTTATGCATATAATGTACTAGTGAAAGTACAAACACATAATAAAAAATAGTCTTCATCTCTCATCATTACACTCTCATTACTCACGCATAAGCTGAGAGCTCATTTAGGCATAACCCTCACAAAAATTGACCGTTGGAAAAATGATTTGTATTTCATTGTAACCACTCCATAGATTTGATCTCTATCTAAGGCTAGGCGTACACCGGTCAGTCAAGACAAGACAAGACGAGATTAGTCACGTTTAGTCACAGTACAACACACACCGATTAGTCATTGCATCGGTGTGTGCTGCTTCATAAGCAACTATGTGAATTACTGTGACTAAAAGTGACAAATCTCGTCTTGTCCTGTCTTGACTAACCGGTGTACGCCTAGCCTAAGGTAGTGACTGGTAAACAAGGTGAAATATTACTGTAATTGTACCTGTTTCGTATTTTGTACCTCGTCTTCTTAGATGGGTATTTCTCAGAAACGTTCTATTCTTAGCCCAAAATGCCTTCTAGAAATAGCAGCAACAGGTGGTGTTGCTGGCACCGGTTGACATTTCAGTAGTTTTTTGATCGATCGAAAAACAACAGCTTTGCAGACAGAGAGAATAGAAGTATTCTTCTTCTGGTGCAAACGCCGCCGGTTGATTGCTGTTCAGCAGTCAGCAGCGGCTGAAGAGGATCGAGCCGTTGTCCGCTGCGGCCTGCGGTTGAGCCGGTTCCGGACGCAGCAGCCTTGCCGCAGGCCAAGGTGTGTTCAAGGCCTTTCGTCTCTTCTGGCAGCAAAGCTGTTATGACATTTCAAGCAGCAAGTCCGTCGCTTCGCGTTCCCTGTTTCTTATCGCCGCCGCTTTTTAATTGCGCCAACCTGCAAAACTTCACACAGTTCACTGTTCAAAAAGATTATGTGCTTCTTGATTGGTTGCTGAAAGTGCCTCATAAACGCACAGAATGGCTCCTTCCAGAGATAATTAAGAGTCTGTTAATCCTCTCCTGTTCTGTGCTCCTTCGTCCAACTTCACGTAATGGAAACAATAACAGATTCTTTATAAATAGCCTACCTCAAAAAATGGAATGTTTTTGTGTAAAGGGGAATTATTATTTTGAGATTGTCTTTTTGGTTAACGTATATAATATTGACAATTTATCCAAACAATTTTCTCTGTTATATTTGAATTAAAATGTTCCTAAAAACAAATTACATAATTGTTACATGTGGTATTTGTGGAAAATAATTATAAAAAATAAATAATTATTATTATTTATTACCATAATAATTATATTATATATAATATAATATATATAATTATATGTAATAAATTATTATTATAATAAATAATTTGTGGAAAGTTTGTGTTTGAGGAGGAACGTTTACACAATAGTACTTAGTACTCATTAGTTTCCTCATAGCATAATAACTTATAACATTTTTCGTAGAATAAATGTTAAAATTCAAATACATTTATATATGTATCCAATTACACACTCTTACAATCATAACTAAGATATGAGATAAAGGAAAAACAAAATTATTTTGTATTCAAGTATGTTCATGATTTTCTTTGGGATAATGCGATGCCTACATCCAGCAGAGCAAAAAATAGAAACTATTTAGAAGCAAGAAAGAGAACCATAATGTATTTAGCTATACAGTGTTGATGTATGTATGATGAATGACTGAAACTTCCCAGCAGGCTACACCTACATGTCCAAAGTTTGCGTCCGGCCTAGGGACTATAATAACTTTTCTTGTGAATAAAACGAGGATAAATCAGGATTATGTAGTGAATCGTCAAATGAAATTCGGAAAAAATACATATCCTAAGCCAATAGTATCTATGGTAGTGCTTGTCTCTCATTTCTACATACTTCTAAGTAAATGAGCCCTTTTGTATGACAATTTAGAAAATTTGAGCGAGTTACGAATCACCCACACTTGACAATTAGATTAATCCAGCAGCCAGCACGCAATTGAACAATTTTACGTTTGTTCGGTATTTCGACCTTGGATTCATTCTGTTAATATCCGCGTGGACAGTTATATAAATGATATTGATACAGTTCTCTTTCACTGGTCACTTTTGCATCGAGCGTAATATGACAGCTATATTTTACAATGTCGTGTCTGCATGCAACTGGAAAACCCATTCAGTTCTTGGGGTGTCCATTATTACTGTACTACAATTCCCAGTTTCCAACTTTGGTTGAAATAATGTGTTTTATGGTGTTGTTCAAGTCCAGTTCCGTATTCTGAAACGTAATCTGGGAGTACTTTCAGAAGTACTTCAGTACTGTATTTTAGAAGAGTTTCAAAACAAACAGCGGTAAATTTGTATTCGTCATTTCATTTTTTATAATTTGCTCATTATTCCTGGTTAGGCACACTTGGTTTAGTACTTGAACCTACATCATCTCACCTCTCATCCATAATCAATTACAGAGATTTCCAAAATTTAAAAACCACAAAGAAAACTGAATTCTCCAATTTTAAACACAAAAATAATAAATTCCATATTCCATTGCAACCCACCATTTTTGAAATGTTATCTCATTTAAGATACAATACTCTAGTACCACTGCATTTTTATTCAAGCATTGTAAATTCGCCCAAAGAATTTTTTGTATAACGTAACATTATATTCAAAGGTGTGGAAAGAAATTTTTAATTGAATAATAGTTTGAGCTCTCGCTATTCTTTTTAGCATAAAACATAACAGAAAACCCAGCCAGTTAATTGATGAAGATTTCAGTTTTATTTTCATAAAATTCAATCTGATTGAACTAATTTCCAATTCTACGTATAAGCATTAGTTGTATTGGCTTTATTTAATTTCAGCATAGATTCTTGTGTAACCTTATTTCTTTCAAATATTTCTCTAGCCTCATTTCTTTCAAATATAAGTCTTGCCTCATTTTCCCCAGATTTTTCTCTAATATTAGACCCTTAAAATTTAATTATTCACTAATGATAATAATAATAATCTGGACTCTCTCTAAGCTTAATATTACCACTGAAAAAACTATGGTTTCCAAACCACTAGCTCCCCAGCTTCATCTGAACATTTTGCACTTAGGCTTTTAGATCATTGGATCTGTTGCTGAACTATCTCTATCATCATCACCACTCGAAAAAAACTCGCTAATCTATCGTTCAATCTGATCCTTATCTGGAACTGCATGCTATCTTCAGGTATGCAGACGTTTTATTTGTAAATCATTACTCATTAGATACTTCTTGTCCTAGTGAAGAAGCGGTTATCAGCGGTGATAGCAGTCGCTGTCATGTGGTCTTGGCGTGAATCCTGCTGCAGCATGAATAAATTCATCAGTATTCATGAATTAACTGGATCATTGTGCTGGCACCACTACTCGCAAAGCAGCTCCTTGTCCGTTGAGCCAAGACCTTGTAACTTGAAATTATTTCGATCTCCGCCCAGACCAGTCGTGGATGCTGCAACCTTGAAACTGCCACCTCCCCTGTTTTCAACTCTCGCTCATTTTCTCTCACTTTTCAACCACTCACTTTCCTTATTACTATCTCTGGTATCTTTGCACCTGTCTCTCTTCACTAAATCTGCCCTTGGCATTGTGCTCTCTTATCAACGGGGTTTTTCGCTCATGCTCCAAGTAACTGTGGTTTTTTGCTCAACTCTAACTTGAGAGTAACTCACCATAAATTTCCATCTGGTCTCGATGAAATGTAATGCGGCGTAGGAGGTAATGGAACGCTATAATTAGTATGATCGTGCCCATGATCTTGTTCGAGATGGTTTTTCTTTATTTTCAATCTTGTGGAGGTGGAACGATAAATTTTACTCTAATCATTGTTCAAAACTGCTCCCCCCTATGTTAAGCTCATCTGTTATTCTTGCTGGGTTATTAGACTCGAACTAGAGTATGCTAGACTTGCCGATCGAGTTTTGCTACCACATTTCTTTGCGAAAGAAATAGTATCAATTTTTATAATAAAATGAACAGTTGTAACGAAAGGTAGTTTCTCTCATAAATGGGAGAAATTATCCTTGAAGTTCTCTTGAAGATTGAATCTCAATACAGTAGTATACATCCATGTAGACTGAATTTACTTTTACATTCCAGTAAAAATTCATTTATTTCCATATACTAGCTCTATTTTTGTTCTCACTGTTCTTCCCTGCTAAGAGGGGTGAAGAAACCAGGAATGTGGTTATGAAGGGGATACAAATAGTTATGTTTGATATTTACAAACCACTTTGATACATCCCCTGAAATAAATTTCTGGGTTCGCCCCTACCTGAATGCTGAACATAATTCGTCCATTTTCTGCAATTATCCCCCCCCCCCACCATTCATAAATCACTACAAGGAGTATTGTTTTTCAAGTTGATAACAACTCAAGTTCTGTCAAATCATATCAAAATACCCTCCTTCTTGATGATGGCAATAATAATAATTGCTATTTAACCACTACTAGTTTTAAAATAAGGTTATGGTGGCAATAGCTAGCAATTGAGATATTGGTATAGAGAACCTGATGACAAATTAGGTATTGTTACTCCAAATCATAACAATACAGTTGGCTATGTTATTAAGCCACTGATACTGTATCATTGAAGTAGTAATTATCTTTCAAATCAATCACTCCAATCTACTGACAGCATCATTATTAGTGTAACAAATTCGAACGTAGGATCACTAGCAGAACAAAGATCTTGTCACTTTTATTCAACTCCTACTCGGTAGATTAGAAAACTTCAAAACATGTCAATGATAGTGTATGGTTTAAACATGTTGGATAATGAGAAATATTGTTCACGGAACACGGAACATCGTGTATATGTTTATATAATCGGCCCTTTATTATAGTCTGCCACAAGCCTGGGCTGCTGGAGTCAAGATATTAAAGTTCAAGGTATGCTATTATGACTGTGCACCTTTTAATGCGTCGAGACAGTGACAATGTGACGTCTTTCAACTAAACAATCAATTCTCCTAGGTGCGCAGTAGTAGTAGTTTATCAATGTGTTAAATTAAGTGACATGACATGAAAACCATCGATAAGTAATTATGTTTATTCATTTATTCAACAAACATTATACGTTTATATGTAAATTTTTATGCACTATTAAAAAATGGAATGTGATAGGTATATAATGACGGAAAAGATGTATAAATAATTATCTTCATTCCGTTATTCAAGAAAACACACATTAAAAACTAAAAATTCGTATTTTTTAATCATAATAATACATCAATGTAACTGTTTTTTGTTTGTTTTTTTTTCATCTCCCTCGTGCAGAAGATCAGCCAAGCCTTGGTCTATTATTCATTTAAATAAAAATATTAAATTAAAGTATAGCATTTATATCAGTATGTAAAAATTGTCACTGTATTTTATAAGCAAAATAAATCTATATTGAAGCACAATTTCTCAGACAAAAAATATTCATAGACATAAGCACAGGAATACTTTCAACAAATAGATTTAAAATGTATTAAAACGTGAAATTTAACTTATTCTTTCAATGAAATATTTAGTGTAAAGTACTGGCGAAGGATTAATTTGTAATAGTTTTGAATATATCAACTCTGAAAATATTTTTCCTGTTTTCAGTTTAGAAAATCAAAAATTAAATTGAAGAGAATAAATAGGAAAATTAGAAACATTACGTCAATTATAAATCAAAGCCACTTGAGCATGAAAATCAGATTTATTATCTTTGAACTTGAAAACTATCTGAATAGAATAGATGGGAGTTGTGTGAGATTAATAATTTCAGCTATTTTATAATAAAATAAGGAAGAAGCAGCAATGAATTTTTATGCATTTAGTTAATTCAATCTTAAACTACATAAATTATAGGATCTACTTCCCCAATTATAAAATATTATCAGAATAAAAATCGAATGTATACCATTGAACAATAGAGGTCAGTTGAAAACTGATTAATTCAAATAAATTTATCACCTAACACGCCTGATATTGTTTTAGCACACAATCATTGCTCATTACTGATCGTAGCCGCCTGCAACAAGACCATTGAATCGCGCCCATTCCAGACACATTCAATAAACTCGCTATGAACTTGAATCAAGTTGAAAGTGAGTGAACTTAACAGTTGGAACTTGCAAGAGGAAACTGACCCATTTATTGCTTATTATTCATTACGAAGGTGAACGTTTTTTGCAATACAAAGCACGCATGCTTGTACTAAATTGCAATTCAGGACTACTTATTACTGTACCGACAATAGGTTGCATGCACGAAATAACTGCTAATGATTCAATAGTCTGACCACCTTATCGCCATTACCTCTTCGACATGTATTTTTACAGTGGAAATTATAATGATTTCATACAGCTTGAAGGATAACAGTAGGAATTATTCAAATCTATTAAAAACTAATTTTTCATAGCTTCTCAAATTTTGAATGATTACTGGACTGGAATCGATAGTTTCTTTTCTATGTGTTTTTATTATGATATTATTGAAATGAAATGCCAAAAATGATCCAAACATGTATGTATGATTCAAAAATATGTCTTTATTTAATAGACATACCAGTAAAATCAACTACAATTATATAGGAATATCCAGGGCTTTTTTCAACGGCGTTCCGGTACCTCTTTGCTAGGCATATATGAATATTATTAGTTACCCTATAGGTTACAGACTATGCGTGGTTAAGCGAAAATTTTAGAGTTCCTGAACCTCATTTTCTAGAAAAAAGCCCTGTCCGAATATCTATAAATATATGAAAATTCAATTTTAACCACCTTTTTCCCTGTATCAAAAGACAGAAAAAAACATCATAAAACTGACTTTATTTCTGGCATTGTTCTTTCAAAATCAATATGTGATGTATCATTTTTTCATTCTGTAAACTTACATGGAAATCCAACTTTTAAGATTTCATGTGATGTGTTGCAGGAGGAAACGGCAATGAGATGAGTCGCACGAAAGTGTGTGAGGCGAATCTGACGATGGAAATCGCGCAGCTTCTGTTATCACTGCTGCATGGCTGGGGCATCGATCCCGAACTGGACTATGTCTGCGAGGGCAAACTCGGTCTTCTCAGGCCCATGGTGCCTGTCTCATTCGGAGTTCTCTCCAAAGGAGGTAATCACCATAAATTTAGTAGGACATTCAGTTTATTGATGAAGGCATGAAAGAAGGTATGATGAATGAAGGTATCACGAATACAGGTTGTCATGATTATAGGTATCATGAATACAGGTATCACGAATACAGGTTTTCATGAATGTAGGTATCATGAGTACAGGTATTCATGAATATAGTTATCATGAATATATCATGAATGAAACCTCATATTTTAGTCGCACTTCAATTGCTATCTGATTTCAGTCAGCAATGTTTGACATTTGGCTGTTTTTCGGGTAATCGGGTAATCTAACCTATCAGCCAAAGTCATCTGGCAACGCTGGGTTGCTGACTGAAATCAGATAGCAGTTGCGAAGTGGGCGCAGGGGCTTAGAGTAGAATATTCTGAGAAAAAATAATAAGTGGATCTCATAATGAAAATCCGTTTTTATAAATCTATTTGGAAAAAGGTTCATGAGATGTATTGAAATTAGTTCTTCGTCCCAAAAGCATGAATTATTAAAACTAAAACAAAATAAATATATTACCACAAACGTTTATATCAGCACAATATAATTTAAAGAGGCTGTCACACAGTCTTATATGAGTTAGAAAAATGTCTCATAGAACAATACAAATACGTATTATTAGGAGCTACATTCTTTATTAATACTATCAAAATAATCAAGAGCTGCAAAGAAAAGTGGTCTGAACATCTATTGAGGATGTCGCATAATCGATTTCCCCTTATGGTTGCATAAGCCAGTAGGCATAAATTGTAGAGAGACTGGGAAAATAGTTTATAATAGTCGCTACAATAGATTTAGTTCAGTAAACGTTGTTATGAGAGGAATTATTCTGTGACTCTCAAATTAGGAATCAGTTTTTCCAGTAAAGGTTTTTTTTTAAAGTGAATAATTTGTTGTATGCATGTAAATATAAAACTTTCAGCTAGTTGTAAATCCTATACATAATTTTTGAGCTACAATTCAACTTTCAGGGTTTTCTAGCTTTCAATATTATTGCCATAATGAACTTTTAAAGTAGAAAAAGTCATGTTTATTAATCTCCTCTATAACTAAGAAATGAAAGGATTATTAGATCAAAATTTTGTTACACAATTTGAACTCTTAACTCAATTATTTGTCAGTTCCAGTTGAATTATTTTTCGTTTCTATTTTATGGTTCTAATTAATTGCCGGTGATTAAATAGATCATGTCTAATATGTATTTTTATTTATTTATTTAGCGTATGGCTTTTAATAGTGGGGAGACCCGAGTAGGGTTGTTCCACTTCACCAACATAACCAATTATCCCTTGATATGTAATATGTATTAAACATATTGTATTATTATAACAATTTGTAACTACTACAACATTTTTTTGTGATCTCTCATTATCACTCTCCCATTACCCACGCACAAGCCTAGAGCACATGTGGGCATCACCTTTACGAAAACTAACTTCCATGTTCTTTAACAGGTTACATGAGTCTCCTCCTGCCGACTTGCCAGTTGCTGAAAATGGATGCTGTAAGACAAAGTATTCCGAGCTCTTTGGAGGCTGACTTGCCGCGCGAGATGGTTGAACTGGAAAGAGCCACTCGACTATTCACCGAACAAACGCACTGGGAGCTCAGCACAACGGTTACCACCAATCATCTTCTAGCAATCATTGCTCTATCCAACACCCTGATGTCGATGAACAATGCGTCATTTGTTGCTGAACAAGAAAGGAACCGTAAACTGCAGAGGTAATAAATACAAGTTTCATTTTTCTGAATTTTCAATCTTTTCTTTTCTTGTCCTGAATCTCAGTTTAGTTTTGAATTTTTCAAGTTTTAAATATGTACGTATAATAAAAGGAACTCATGTTTTTTCTACTCCTACACCCAAGTTTACTGTAGAACTTGTAGCGTGAAGACAATTGATGCAATATAAAAACTAAGTTTCCAGTTTCAAATAGTATTATCTTGTATTATCATGGATTTGGTAGAATTTTTAATTCAATTACGCGATAAAATTTTTATTCGAAGAATAATGGTCGATTCACACGCATTAGTTCAGTCTCAGTTCTGTTTCAGTTAGTGCTCTGTGATTGGCCCGGCGTCAGTCATGCATGCGTTAGATTTATTTAGCGTAAATGGCTTTTAATAGTGGGGAGACCCGAGTAGGGTTGTTCCACTTCACCAACATAACCAATTATCCCTTGATAGGGAACATGGTGAAAGTTTGTTTTCACTTAGAAAACAGACATCAGCATTTAAAAAAAGTATTTTTTGAAAATTATAACATTGTGTCAATGACGCTGGACCAATCACAGAGCATTGACTGGAACTGAACTGAAACTGAACTGATATGTGTGATTCGACCTTGATATTACACAGATCTAAATCTTTTCCACTGGATAATGATATGTTCAGAATATGCTATGAACAGATTCAAATTTTTACTGAATCTCATTGTAGTGGGCAAGTAGTTATTTTATTATAATTTTAAAGTGTTTGACCTGGGGTGGGGGGATTAAGGGGATATATCCCCCCTCGAAATTATAGAACAAAATGGAATGATATACTTGAATATATTATATTTTGTATTAAACACCCCCCTCCGAAAAAATTTCTGGGTTCGCCCCTGTGTTTGACATGCTGATATGCCTACTGTGTTGACAAACTGCAAGTTCATTCTGCTGTCGCTAAACCGGTCATAGGTTTGATTATCATTGTGTCTGGCATTTTTGTTTAACATCCTTCACCTCATAAGCCACACACAAGTTATAAACTTGATTGGGCATCATCAACAGCAAAACGTAAAATCGTAAGACTCATTATACTTTTTTACATAATAAACTTTTTATGAAATTCTATTGTTATGGGTACCGGTAATCACCTGCTTTTCCAGAAAATCTATTTGTAGATAACAAAGGAATTCATGTTTCAAGATTGTTGTAATCTGTTCCTTATTCCATCTTTCGTTGTTATGTTTGCGCAGACAAAGCACAAGGAGTCAAATCAGTTGGAAGCCGGATGAAGCAACAGAGGATTTGATAACTGCTCAGCAAGCTCAAATCAAACAGGGCTGGTCCAGGCTAGCAACCCTCCACTGTGTTCTCTTACCAGATAAAGTCGTTCATAAGGGCAGCAAGACCTTCAAGAGACCGCAGATTGAAATGATGGCTAGGCGGTGGCAACATCATTGTCTTGAGGTTAGTTTGTGACTAACTATAGCCAATTTCATCTGACTTTTTGCTTATTAAAGGGCTTTTCGGAATATCGGAATTGAGACCCTTGAAACTGCAGGGGCGGACTGGGGCCAATCGGGGCCCTCCGCTTAGACCTGTGAATGGCTCCCTCAACAAAACATGGTATGAAGAGGTAAAATGTACTTATAACCTAGCATTTCTAGGAAACCACAGCACTAAAATACACATGAGGAAGAGGAGCCAGTAATTATTACAACATAGTTGAAAAATTTCAATATTTCATTTTTAGCTATATTTTTTTCCAGTATAGAATTGACCCTGCTTGAAAGAATTAAATTTAGAAAAATAATAATAAACTATACGTTGAATATAATAGTATTTATAATAATACATTCTCACCTTCTTTATTCCATTTGATACGTAAGAATAATTATAGAACTCTACGATAATATTTGCTCACACAATCTGTGTTTCGTTTCCACATTTGAATTGAGTGAGGTGTTCCCAAACATGTATTCAAATGTATAAACTGAATAATCATCAAATTATATTTCGATTGTACTTTCAGAATGTTTTATACTGTTTAATGTCTAATTTTAAATGTATTGCCTTGAAAATGCAATAGGTACGTGAGGCGGCTCAAGCTCTGCTACTTGCTGAATTGGGTCGCATCGGCACAAAAGGACGAAAAGCTCTAGTCGACGCTTGGGCTCAATTCCTGCCCGTGTTCGAGAGTGAAGGCAAGAATCAGCCGGCCAACATGCAGCCATCTCCGCCCCAACCTCAATCGCCCCAGGTAATCCAACAGGTTCTTGCCAATGTAGTCGGTTTTTGGCTTTTTGGAATTTGGTCGTTGATGTTTTGGAATTGTGTGGGAGGATTGAACCCATAAAGAAATATTGAGAGTGGTCTGGTTGAGAAGTGCTAATCACTGGTTGTCCTGATATAAGACTGGTTATAATTTTCAATTTTTTGGCTTCTTTTTAGGCTTACCAAAGAATAAGATTCAATTCTAACCTGTAACGTTTTCACGATGTTTTATTTTTTGCTAGCCGAAAAGTACTGAATACTATTAGTTTTGAATAGTTCTCAATAATAAACTTTAATTCATGAATCATACTACCAATTAATGCAATAATTGATACTGAATTAATTATTCTGTAATAAATTTTTCCATGTAGAGACAACCTACTGTTTCGGTTGCTTCCTGATATTTGAGAGTTTATGGGAAGGATTTCATTTTATACTGTTCTTCAAGAATGGACATCTATATGTTAAACTGCCGGTTCTTGTAGATACAGCTCAATCATATTACCGTTAGCATATTGAATCTAATATCTATATCATTAAATAACTTAAGCTTATGCTTAGTTCAATCAATCAAAAAAGTCTTAGTTCAATAATGTAAAAAATAATTTTAAACATGATCCCTAAGCCAATGTATTTTGTAATCTGCAAGAATAAAGTGGATAATCTAATATAATCTTTCATTATTATTTTATCTCATGTATATTGAAAATTAATATATATCATTGTTTTTGTAATATTCTTTATAAATGAATTTATATTATTGCTCTTTTAGGATGGAAACGTTTAAAAATTGACAGCTATATTCTGACTGAATTGTTGATGGTCATCTCAATATTTTAGTAACAAGGTGTATCATATTGAGGAAGAACTTGATCAATATTCAAGTTTTATCATTCAAAGAATGTATTCCTTGATGATTTCTTCGAGATGAATGTGATTTCTGACGATGATCATAACTAAAAATTCAGTTCAGTACAATATTTTGTTACAACATTTACACAAATGTTTTGCTATTATTGTAAATTTGCCAATTGCATAATGGAATGCATTACCATAACATACGTTTTGCATTGTAACAGAATAATGCTGTATTATCAACTTTTCAATTCTATTTTATTCAGGATGGAAATGGACATGATAGCAATCCAACCAGCACACACGAAGAAGATGATGAGGAAGAAGAAGAAGGAGCAGAAGGTGATCTTTGATAAAACAATTTTTATCACATTTTTTACTTCTTTAGCAATTAATAGTGAAGTAGACATGAGTACTCCAATGAGACCAAAATATGTTGTAGCCTACTAATAATTAAATTAAAAAATAATAAAAAATGTCTCAATAAGGGAACGAGCAGTCGAATTAATTTGTTTTTACTCTTATCACAATTTACTTAATTAAATTATGTATTGAACTTTTCATGCTTCTCCAGTCAAGTAGAAACTGATCAATCTCTAAATTCAGATTTTCATTGGCGTTTCTTTTCAATGCTAACTATCATGAAGGTCAATAATATTTTCATTTCAATAGGCTATAATGTATTTTGCACCATTTCCAATGATTGGGGGAATAATCTTCAAAAGTATTAAGTATTAAACTCGTATTTTTTAGAATGTATAGTCATATCCAATTCATAATGTGAAGAAATATTTCAATGTATAAATGGATCATAATTAAATCTCTATTAATCATGATTTGTTACAGAGCTGTGCATCAGGAAACCGTCATCGATGTCCGAATTGAAGCGTAAAGAGACAACTGCAGTAGTGCTGCTGGGTGTGATTGGAGCTGAGTTTGGTCAGGATGTTGGCGAAGGCACAAAAAGTCGTCGATCTGAAGACCAGAGACGCAAAAGCTCTGTTGTTGAAGGTTTCGGCATTGGAAACAACAATCTGGCTCGCCTCACTAGTAAGTATATTCATTGAAGGTATTTTATTGGTATGAGCTTGAATATTCTGTAAATTGAAATTCATCTCTCATTATCAACCCTCTTACTACCCACGCACAAGTCTAGAGTTCCTGTGGACATCACCCTCAGCAAAAATTTATTTTATTTTTCAATGTAATGAGTTTACACAGTAATGGGCGCACACAGTGCAATAGTCCCTCCTCCGAGGATGGAATAGCACCCTCCTAGTTAGGTACTTCTCGATACCAGGGACATGAAGATTCATGAATGTTTTCAAATTAATAATCTATTTATTTCCATATATTCCGTAAACATTCACAAAATGAAAAAAGGAATAATTCATATGAAATGAATAAATATTAAAAAAATACAATGATGATAAAGGATAGAAATTGATGATCCCAATTCCCAATTATGAGATCGCGCTTTTTATGTATCACAGAACCTCATTATTCAAAAGCCTGGTTAAAATTGTGGAATGATATTGTAATGTCAAGTAAATTGGTGTTATCAGTCCTCTCGTTATCACAGGAATATCCATGGGCAATAAGCAAAAAGCTTATACTCTTATAATACAGAATTCATTTTCTTTCAATTAGTAAGATGCAGAACTCCTTCAAATTGCTGAAAAACAGTTGTTTAATAAGAGGACATATTATTTATATGAATAAAGTCAGAGAGGATAGGAGGTTGTTTTGTAGAAGAAGATAATTTGGTAGATGGTTTATCTATAGCTCATACAACATCCATAATAATAGAAAATTATCACTCTTGATAATTGATAAAATCCGCCACCTTCCCTAGTCAGTTTAAGGAAAGATATTATGAATAACAAAGGTAGCAGGTAGAGATTGGTGAAGATGCCAAGGTTCATGATGGACTGTAGCGCTGGTTAGTAAGTCATATTGTTAAAAATTACAATATAATTCATGTTGAGAAGTACTTGTTTTTGAAAACTTATTAGAATTTCGAGAATAAATTGTGTATTATTGTGATAATTATTGTGTATTATGTGTGTGAATTGTGAGTTATTTGTGATTGTAGGTATAGCTTTGACGCGTTTACTGTTGACCCCACCGTCGCAGAGGTTCCCCGCGCACACCCCCCTGCGTAGAGCTGCCATTGATCTCATTGGCCGAGGCTTCACTGTGTGGGAGCCCTACATTGATGTCAGCAAAGTGCTTCTTGGCTTGCTTGAGCTCTGCTGTGATGCCGATAAACTCGTACCAAGGTAAAGTATTATTATCAAATCAACAATAGGCAATAAATTCAGATCCTAAACAATCAGATCCCAATTCAGATCCTACTAATTCGACGGCTAGAATGTCATGGATTCATGAAGCTCTAGAAAGATGAATAGATTGATTGATTGATTTCTCAATTTTTCAGTTATCAACTTATTTATTGATAAATTGAAAAACATAATACCGTAATTATTATTACTGTTAAATTGTTATAATAATTATAACAATTTAACAGTAATAATAATTACGGTATTATGTTTTTATTATATTAATATGTTACTGTAATTATTATGTTCTTGTTAAAACTGTAATAGGACAAGTTGACAATTATTAGCTAGGAATGCTTGGAATCTGTTGAGGTTTTATTTTAGTCAACAAACAGCATACAGTGCAGATCAAAATAATTATTATAATATAATTCACAGTCGTTAACATGAATATTGAAAAATAGATCAACGAAACTGCGCATTTAATAATGTATCACATTAAAGGATGAAGCAAATTGAATTTAATTGATTTATTTATTGATTCCTTGTATAATTTGTTTTATGATTGAATTCATAGTACACTCATAAATAATACACAAATTAAAATAACAAAATTTATACAAATTAAAGAAAACACATAAACAGTACAATAAGTTACATGAGAATCTCATAATGCTCACAAGACTTTTATATGATAGTGAGCTGCTGTAGAAGATTGGTTCTTTGGGGAATTTTAAGAGAGTATGGCATACCCTAAGAAAATTTAAAATTTTAGCTATTGAAAAGAGAAATACTAGAAGGGGTTCTTGGATCTTCGTTCTGTGCTTCAAAAGTATCAAGACTAAGGCTACGTTGATGTTCTATCTAGAATATTTACGGTACATTTGGAGTTCCAGTAAAGTAGTTTTTTAGTTTAAATGAATTGATGTTGATATTACAGTATGAGCTATGGCCTGCCTTTGACACCAGCTGCCGATTCTTGCCGCACGGCGCGCCACGCTCTCACTCTGATCGCCACGGCTCGACCTGCCGCCTTTATCACCACTATGGCCAGAGAGGTGAATACGAAAATATGTTATCTTATCTAGATGTTTCACTGTTCAGAATCTTGTTCAGTTTGATAGCTCATCAACAGTTATCTGGTTTCTGTGATAATCAACTCCCACTGGCGATAGTTACTAGTATTAATATGGGTTTAGTTCTTTCGTAGAGTGGATTCATATTCAATTAAATTATTCTCAATTACCATGGGGAACTGTTTCCAAAACTTTTGAAAATTTCAATTGATCGTTACTTTTCAATTTCAGCCTAACTGATTGCTTAAGCTTTCAAAGGACATAAGGGTCAATTTTTTATGCACTCAACAAACTGAATACGCTTCATTTTTGGACCAAAACTAATTTTAAATTATTTTTAGATTCTAGAGAGGTATGGAATGAATCACCTATTTTGAAATTGACAATTTCGTACTTGTTATTGAAACCAACTTCCTTAATATAATGTACACAAATTAACTGAATTAGAAGTTTGAAAATTCACTGCTACAACTTACAATTTTGAAAACAACAATCGGTAATCCATTCGGTTCAAATATTTTCAGTTTGTATGAAATTGACTTTGTTTTAAACGATTTTCCACATCTATGATTCAATGAATCTCTTATAGATTACTCTTTTGACCTCTTTGTTCTCCATTTTCCAAATTATTCCTCTTTGGAAAAGTAATTTTTACAATTCACGTTGACGTGTTGGTGTGTTTTTTGGAAATCTTAGCTGGCGTTTTCTTGAATATTCATTAGCTAGCAAAATTTCAAAAATTGATGTCACCGTGCTTACTGCAAACTGAACTTTTGTTGTAGCTCATTAAACTTATTTTATAATGCAATACATCTATCGAATGAATGTTCAATGTAATCTATTTTTTATCTCACGTCTATGTTTGACGATTCTATGGACATGAAACATTTGGTACAGTATATTATATTAACATAAAGCTTGATGAACTGATAATTTCTGAATAACACATGATCCTTGTGAAGCCAGTACTTTTCCTCAGTTTAAGATTTCTCGATTTTTCTCAGAAACGGCTTCTTATCAAAAGCGAGGGTTCAGTTCATAATTTTTTAATTATCATTTAGGCTAGGTCATGTGACTCATGGACGCGGTACACACCAATGTCTCAACCATCACAACATAATGTACTCTACAATGTATGTACTTTGTGGCTTCTGGTATTTTTTCATAACAAGTAATACTTGGGTATAGTACAGCAAATCGCGAAATAAGATGTTGCAATACATATATTGGCTTACAAAAATATTATAGCTTCACTTGCAAGAATGGTGTAATTCTTTATGTATTCAATTAATCATTATCTCATCAGCTCACATGGTCTATAAAAAGTTCAAATTCATATCATTATGTATGTTTTCGTTTCAATAACTGTTGCTCTGAAGCAAAATATGTATGTGCTATGTGCCGCAGCTATATCCTTTCTTAATGCATGGGAGGAAATGTCTAATCTCAAGAGTAACAAATTATCATCCCTAATCGAATCTATTAAATTTTGGGTATCAGAAATTGGTATGTCTGTACAGATAATGATCTTCAACTTCTCCTCAAATTATTTAGAGCATCACTTTTGTATTATTCATTATTACAAAATTGATGGATTAACTTTGGCCTTCAGCTCTTCAGAGATGATTTCTAGAAAGGATTGCATTATAACAATACTGTTAACGAAGTAACTCTAACAAATTCTCACCGATTCAATTAAGTATCCCGTTTTTAATAGAAATACAACGAAACTTTTAAATTACCCAATAATAGATTGATTGGAGTAATCTGAACTTAACGGCATTTCTTTCTCTTTTTCAGAAACTAGTGAACTTGATTATTGGTTACTGTGTTTTATATCAATAAGTAGAGATGACAAACCTATAATAAACTCTTATAAAATTTATCACAACCTGAGTCATATCCTCAATTATTGGGATAAATATCTTCGATTGATTTAAATTGAAAAGTTCAACCAAACTATTGCTTCAGATTATAAATTAAATCGGTACTGACAGGTTGTAAATTTATAAATTACAGTTCAGCGCATTATCTTCAATCATTGTGGTTGTTCTCGGAATCTCTAGCTTTGTTTTAATCATTCGTAATTTCGCAGCAAACTATATAAAGCAAGGCAGTATTTTGAGAATTGCTTTCTACAAGTGCAGCTGTCGAAATTGCGCCTATTCGTGTATTAAAAGCGTATTATAGCTGCTTGCTTGCTAGCTCATGCTAGAATAAGCAAGATTGTGCATTCTGTATTTTGGACTAAATTTAAATTGATATTCTGAGAAATTTATCGCTTTCAATATTCTATCTCGATTTTCAAGGCTATTAATTTTTTCATCTTGATAGAACTAATAAAATTGAATTTACACCTTACTCCTCAGTTGAAAAAATCAACAAATAAATATTGTTTTTCCACTTATCCTCTTCCATATCTTCTCTTAAATGTTATATCTTCTTGTATGATAATGTGTACAATAGACATTTACGACTGTAAAGACACTGAAACTCCCTCTTAATATTTTAGTTCTATTTTAGGAGATCTCTCATATTTGATTCTCTCTACTTGTATTCAGTCTATTAATAAAAA
Source organism: Laodelphax striatellus (assembly GCA_017141395.1). NCBI lineage: Eukaryota > Metazoa > Arthropoda > Insecta > Hemiptera > Delphacidae > Laodelphax > Laodelphax striatellus. The sequence goes on along the minus strand of CM029531.1, from coordinate 11,034,391 downwards.
AATTCTAAATTTTCAAGATCTTGTTCTCCAGTCAATATTATTCATAAGCAAAGTTATTTGATTGCGAAGCTCTTGCTAAGCTGGCTTGATGTAATTTATTAATAAAGATTTGCATATTTTTCTGATGTTATTAACTTATTATCTTGATGAACTTTGAAACAACTTTTATTGTAAGCTCATAATTATTCCATCTTGAGGCTGAATGCTTGTACTTTCATTGTTCTAAGCATGCCAAATATAATTCATATTCTTTTTACTGTATTTATAGTTTTAAAATTCAATATCCACATAATTTATCCACCAAATTTATAGGGAAATGAGATAGAACTATTATTATACTGTCTCAATGCTCCTAAAATTTGTCCATTTACTATTATTGGAATATGAATATATCTTTCTGGAGCTTAAATAGCTTGCAGCCGATTTCGACAGTGTAGCCTATAAGAAATCACAATATTACAGTATGACAGTTTCTTAGCCATTACAAAACCCCATAGAATTGCTTCTGAATCTATTGAATTGATCACATGGATAATCCCAAGACACGTTTAGTATTGTGATATATCAATCAAATAATTTCTACAATGAAACTAATTTATTATCTACACTAATTATAAACTTCGCAAAAAATTAAATAATCCGACTGTGTTGTTATTGTGTCTATTTTGCCTGAATGTAGTTCCAATTCTAGAACATAATGTTTTGTTGCAGGTGGCTCGTTACAATACATTGCAACAGAACGCGCAAACTCTGAATGTAAACTTGAACAACGTTGTGTTGCATAGAGCTAAGCCTGAAATATTGCGTGGAGTTGAACTACTCATTGACAAGATGCATTCTGAAATGGCTGATTTGCTGGTAGAGGTGAGCTAGCAAACTTCATTACAAATTTCATAACATAATTATACTTTCAATTTCTAAATGTAGATTATAACATTGCAATGGTAAAAACTTGTAGATTTTTTCAACGAGTTTTATGATCTTATAAACTTGCTTGATCGCGTTTTCAGCTACTCTATATCTCTGACTTTTTCGTGTATGTATAATACTTCTTCTAGTTTCTTATCTAGTAAGCTGATCTCTTAAGGTAGGTTTTCGCTTCTGCGGCTTCGCAGCCGACTCCAGCTGCAGTTAGTCAAAAAAGGAACTTTTTCAAGCAAAAAATTGTACCTACTTTTATATTAAATACTTACTACTTACTTACTCCCATGGCCATTGATACCCTAGTAGGGTTTTAGCCGCGCCAACAATTTCCCTCCATCATAATATCACATAATAACATCCCTCCATACTGAATATTAATAAATTTAGTCAATTAACAATATTCATACTAAATGGTTCCTATTTTTGCATGGTTATTCTTGTATATTTTAATTTCAACTTTAAATTACTTGCTATTTTGACTAACTGCAGTCGGAGTCGGCTGCGAAGCCGCAGAAGCAAAAACCTACCTTTACAATATCTTCAATTGGCTTCACAAAATTGTAGCTAGTCGAATCAGAATATTACCGGGTTTTCATCAGTTTAATCAGATTCATTTAATTTGACGCTTGGCATTAGATAGGTAGAGAGATATTATTTCTTGGCGTTGCTGATGACCGTAGAGTACGATGGCAAAAAATAATATCTCTCTATCTGATGCCAAGCGTCAAATTGAATGAATCTGATTACATAATTGGTGGTTGAGTTTACTGGCCAAGTACTAACTATCTTTGTGACTCCCCCAATGAAAATGCAATGAAAATGCATGGTAGAGTAGAGTACATGATAGCAACATGGTGATGTTACTCTACTTCTTTATAATATGCCAGCTACTCTAACTCTAAGGCCCGATTCAGACAGAAGAGAAGTGGCGCGGACATATGTATCACACCTAAAGCAGCTGTTTCAGTGTGCATTGGGCTATTTGTTTGTACAGAGTAGTCAGTAGACGATAATATGATCCATATGTCCGCGCTACGTCTCTTCTATCTGAATCGGGCCTTATTCTACTAATGAAACCCAGGCTCAACAGCTAGTTGAATAAGGATGCAACTCAAGTATGGATGCTATTGTTTTAGGTGATGGACGTCATTCTGCATTGCGTTGACCCGGGACATCTGAAAGTACGCGGTCTCGATGAAGTCTTCCCTGCCATCTGTAAATTCCACCAAGTGAGCCACTGCTCGGCTACTCGTAGAATAGCTGTGGGCGCTAAAAACGGAAACATTGCTTTGTATGAACTACGTTCAGCTAAGTGTCAGGTGAGAATATTCATGTATGACATACTTTATGTTTAGCTTTATGTTCTGATTGTGTACAAAACCACAGAAAAGGAGATGTCTGAATTATCTCTGACAAAAATCTCTATCCTGGCTATAATTCTGAAATTTATTCAAATTAATAACGGTTGAAGTTTACAGTTATTAATTATTGCAGTGAACATTTTGTGAACAAATAGATAAATAAAAGGTGATACTGCTCTATTTAAATATATTGTTGGTCAATATCAAGTGACTTGATCAACTTCTTCGATGTGTTGCTATTGAATTAACATGTGGGTGTTGATGATGTTTTAGCATATTCCTGCTCATGGATGTGCCATAACTGCGTGTGCTTTCTCTCCCGATGGAAAATTCCTGGTTTCGTATGCAAGTGGTGAGAATCGGCTCTCATTTTGGCAGGTGAGTGAGAATATCGGTTATATACAATGTATCGATTAACATAGTTTGTATCTATTATGTAAGAACTTTGATGAATTCATATGCATTCTTGAAAATTATAAAACTAAACATGACATAAACTAAACTATTGTTGTTCTCAAGATATTTCTGAAACGGATTCCTATGAACAGTATAGTTTTGTGACTACTTCAGAACTGTTCAATAGAGAAAGAACAAGATAATTCAATGTTATTCTGATTTTACTGTTATAAATAGATTTTAATTATTACATCGACTTATTCACTCATAGAATGATAGAAATATTAAACTAATTAACATTAATACTGTTCTAATTTATAACTACATGCAATTCTAGTATATAATTTAAAAAAATAATAGTCACGCATTCTAGCGTAATTGTTATTGATTTATGTACAAAGAATTCTTCAAGATGTGTCTAACCAGTAAAGTGTGGTTTTGGAACAGTTCTTAAAAACAAACTCCTTAGAGTTTGAATAATTTTTTACTTTTCTATTTTTCACTTGCAGCTATCAATATCTTTCCTATACTTATTATTATATTTCAAATTTTAAAATTCAGCTTCATTATTTAATTGAAATGTTTTTGATTAAATAATGGTAAAGCACAGACATAAATGAGTTTTCTTTCAATACTGATCTTAGTTACTACATCAATTAGTTGTTCCAATATTATGGTTTATTGAAAATAATGAAGAAATTTGAATAGTTATTGTACAAACTTTTGTTTCAAAAGGATTTTTTTTACTTTGGGAAAAATTGATGGTTTTATTTCCAGTCAAATGACTATTCGCGAGATGTAACAGGTACAGAAATTCTCCATTATTTTTCTGCTGAAATAAAAGTGTTTACATTTGGAACTTTTGCACTGTTTTCTGAAAATTTGTTGAAACAGGTTTGGACGAAAAGCCAGGGGCAATTTTTCAATATTCTACATCGATATTCAATCTGTGGAATACATTACTAATGTGCATTTCTTATTGTTACAGACCTCAACGGGAATGTTTGGATTGGGCAACAGCCAAACCAAATGCACAAAATCCTACAGCACATCGCCAATAGCAGAGATGTCGAGATTGAATCCGATGAGAGTGGCAAAACTAGTTTGGATGAATAACAGGACTGTTGCCTTAATGCTAGCTGATGGTTCTGAAACACGCTTCAATGTTTAGAGACATTCTCTATTCATTTATACATTTCCAAGTTTAGTCCCCAAAATAAATCCCACCATAATTATTTCTCAACGGATATGAGTGTCTATCTATAATCTACATTGAAGTTTTAAATTCTACAAGTGTTTTGTACCACCTAGTCAAGGCATGGATTTTTTGCCTCCTATTCATTTCTCGTCTTTGTACTTGACAGACCATCAAATACCAAATTCTTCTGTATAAAATGATAGAAACTCTTGTTTTCAATTCCCTCCACATTACTTCACAAACAATAAGAATACCCGCAAATACGTTTTGAAAACAATTTTCTGATTTTATCACCCCGGGGACATGGAAAAGTATTGATCCATACATTCCTCATTCCAATAAGCTTTTAATTTTAATTGGATTTTTCGATTTACAGTTTTGTATCTTATAAATTATACTTTAGAGGTACTTCAACTGTTTGTCCTTAAAAGCTATTGTGCTATTTAAGTGTTGTGTCATATAATGAATAATAATGTGAAAGCACATTATGTTATTCATAATACATAGATCTATCATAATCATATAATAGTTCTAAGGCCGTTAAAGTATTTAGTGTATAGATTTGTTATTCTGCCATTACTTAATGAATGCTAATGTACTATAAAATCAAAACTGCTTTATTAAGAAATCATGTTATCTTAATAATGTATAATTGAATGCAAATCAGATGTATTCATAGTAAAAACTGTATCTATAACATACGTAAGTGTACATTATTTCATATTCTATAGATTAGTTATTGTGAAACATTGTTTTATCTTTATTGTACATGATTAATCTAGATCACAGTTTGACATTGTATAAAATGTTAATACAGTATTAATGATATCCGTGGATCACGTAGGTAAAATATACACTTTTATGTTTTTGTTTTCAGAGTGCGTTTTCATTCATAACCATTGGCTAGAGCCAAAATCATATTAAAACTGACAAAGAACATGATCATAACAAACATTCAAAAGGCAAAACATCTTACATGATAATACTGTATTTCATACATGTTGTATATTGCAATAACTTAGTTACAGTTTGTAGTGTGCAAATTCCCCTCCAAAATCACTGCTTTTTGATTAAGGACTGAAAATTAATTTTCTATTATAATTGTTGACTTATATCATGAATTATATTGTATGAATGTTGTTACAGTAAAGAATATTCTATTTCATGGCTTGTTCGCTTTCTTAACTTGACAATGAAGCCTTCCTTCTCTGGCCAAAGATTCATTGCAAACTTCGAAGTTTTACAGTTCTAATTCCATAATTTTCTATGATTATAAATTATTACTCATCTAAAAAACAAATACTTGTAGCCTGTGTATAAAGCTCAACATAGAAAACAATAATTTTAACATCTCCATTTTTACTCACAGATTATATTTGGGCTGATTGCTCAAAAATTGATTGAAGTTCATATCTACAATATTATTCATGAGAATTTTTGGCATTATTGATTGGAGATGAAGCTTAACATACCTCTGTGCAAATAGGACTACATCTGGTATCTGTTATATTTGACTTTACATTGTTTAATAAACATGTAAAAAATAATTTTACGTGAATTATGTATTTGGGTACAACATAATAACATGTTTGGATCAAAAGAATTCATGAATTACATTTAGAACATGAAAGGAAATCTGTAAGTCTCGGTTCCCACGAGCGGTGAGGCTCGGCTACCAGCGTTTCCATGTGTGGGAGACAGAAAAACAGGTGGCATAATCTTCTTTCTCCCACACACGGAATCCGCTGGTGGCCGCGCCGCGCCGCTCCGCTCGTGGGAACCGAGTCTAATTGACAATTCACATACTGCAAAACTGAGGAAAATTCTCTACAAGGTGTGAAAGGTTAGCTTACACTGCCATTAATCTTCTTTAATTCTCAACCGAGAGTTAGTAACATTGTGAAAATTCATGGCGAATGATAATTAAAGAGGAATTTTAAAGCAGGATTTATCTTGATTAGACAATTGTATTGAATACACAGTCATGGGACTGGAAGTTTTCGAAAATATTTCCAGATGCATCTTTTGAGATATTATTCTGGTCTTCACTGAACGGCAAATGTGTTTGTTCATTGATGGGCGTGTAATCTTTATCAGCATTGCTCACTGATGTGTGATCATTGTACATAGTATCCATTGTTTTGGTAGGCGGTGTTTTAAGAAGGTCTTCAACAATGAAATCAGAAAAGTCACTCTTGTGACTAATCATATGTGCATTGTAGTTTCCTGACTGAGAGAAGGTCCTGCTACAGATGGAACACCTGTAGGGTTGTTCACCTGTGTGACTGCGGTAGTGTCTTTGGAGTTTATGAGCAGTGGCGAACTGTTTTTTGCACTGATCACACTCGTGTTTTGAATCAGAAACCTGCGAGTGTACATTCATTGTGTGGGAAGTAAGTGACACTTTATGTCTGAACGACTGTCCACACCATTCGCAACTAAACGGATACGAGTTTTTATGGCTGAGAGTATGAATTTTGAGAGTGGCTTTCTGACTGAATCTTACCCCACACGTTTCACAAAGATATGGTTTTAGTCCTTCGTGAATCATTTTGTGCCTGTTCTTATGTCCAATCGATGTGAATGCCTTGTTGCACACCTCACAAACATGTTTCTTCTTGTTGCCAGTAAGAGGCACATCTTTATTGCTGTTGAATAGACACCTTGGACACACCAGAACTCTGTCCTTAATGAAACTGCTGACTTCTTCCTTATGACCACACTCCCTACAACAGCAAATCACCGTTCCCAATCCGTGAGTCACCATGTGCAAAGTCATGGTTTGTACATTATCTAGGCTAGTCTGACATATTTCACACGTGAATTTCCCATCTGTAGAGACAGTTACATTGACTGATTCTGGTCTACTATTGTGGCATCCTACAATGTGAGGAACCTGTAAAAGCAATCATTTCTGTATTAAGTTACCTTCAAAGAAATTCAGACAGGAACAAAAGCAGTCATTCTAATTCATGATCGTAAAAATCTGACGTTTTATTGTTTTACAGAACTACCATACCACAGACGAATCGAATAAACAAATCATAACTTTTTCAATGGCTCACTAAGAAGCCCTCACCTCAGAGAAGGTCCATTGGCGTAGGGCTCCACATTGCGAATCGACTGGAAGTGGCGTCAATTTGACGAGTGGAGTCTCCCGGCCTAGAGAAGATTTTTTAATAAAGTCTATTCTACTCATATACAATGGATTCCACAGTAATGTGGATTAAAATTAACCAAATTCTTTGAAAATTTTTTATGAAAGCGGCACTGCTTAATTCATGCAATTCGCTGGTTTTCTGCAATATTTGATGTTATGCTATATAAATCAATGCATATTTAACCCTATTAAGAAGCTTTACCAAGCCAATAAAATCACACCAAATGCAAAGGGACGTCCAGAGTTCTATTTCTGGATACTAAGGCTGTTGTTTTTGGGTTTGTAATTGAAAGTCATTTCTGAATAGACAAATGTAGCATGTTATGAATAAGGAGACTCAAAATATACTGTCATCGTTGAATAATAAATTATTATTTATAAAAAGATGAAGAAATATCTAATATAAAATCGTTACTTACTACAGACTTAGTCAATGACAGGCTGGCCATGTTTGTTTTTTGGAGCAGAATCTTCTGAGTCTTTTTCACCAGCTCACAGAACTCAGAGAAATGATTCACCGTTATTTCACAATCCTTGCAGACAAACTTTGGCAGCAAATCATTCACATCAATTTGAATAACCTGAAAAATTAACGAAGTGCGTTTAGGATAACTGAATAACAGTAAACTGAATGCATCATGAAATGTATTTATGAAAATTGTATAGCTGTTTAAGAATAAAAATACAGTTAGACTATGGAACTTTGCAGTATAATTTTATGCACATTCTAAATCACTGAATAATTGTGAGACTATTAACAGTTTGATAGGAAACAAAGCATGATTTTTAGTTTTATCATAAGAAGCCCGAGTTATCCAAATAATTTCCATTTCTCGATCTTTGCTCAGTGCCCAGATGGCTCTGGAGGGATCCCGTCCAAGACACTAATACTTTAGTGACTATAACATGAAGTTATAGTGTTTGATATCAAATTACACAGAATTTCAAGATCTTTCCAATGGTCTAGACTTAATTTTTCTACCTATATTGCATAGTCAAGATCAAGAATACTCTTGTCTCTAGTCGTGAAGAATACTCTTGTGTCAGAAACTTCTGCTAAGGACAATCCAGTTTATATTGTATTTCAATATTGAGTGGCGGATTCTTGAGGAAAATATGAAACATAATAAACTAAGTCCTCATACAAAAAGAGGGGAGAATGTTAACCTTTTTTGAAGGTTAGGGTGGAAAGTGTACAACCCAGTGTAACTTGAATCTGTTTAATAAAGGGTTTTCAAGAACATTCAATTAAGCTGTTTTTACTGCAGTATTGAAACATTCATAAACAGTAGGTAGCTATTAGGTCAATTCATAAGAATTATCATTTATCGTATACACATACACAGCTTATATCAACTGCATACTCACGTCTTTGGGTAATAAGTCCAAAATCTTGGAGAATAAACCAATTCTCGCCTCCTGATCAAACAAATTCACACCAATACTTTTTTCAGAGCCACACAACCGGCAAATTTCAAGACTCATTGTAATTAGAGCACAGTGGTACAACTTTAATCACATCTACAAATTTTCTTGATTACATAATGCCAACTTTTGTTTGGAGGGTGAAAAATACTAGATGAACGTGAATTCGTGATAGCCTATTTAGTATTTGTTCAAAAATCATAAATATTCATTCAATTCAGTTGACAGTCTATCAAATTACCGGGAACAGATAACAAGAGAACATAACCTTCTCTGAACTGAATACAGCTGTGACCTGTCAAACATTTTTGACATAAAGAACAGCTGACATCTGACACGCATAGTACCGAAATACTCCGTGCAGCACTGCTGCTGCTCGTCATGTTTGTGTTTGTGGAATCGAAAAAATCCAAACTTTTTACGTGTCTGTCTCGTAGATAACCTAAAAACTGCTGAAATATACAAAATGTTGAATAATTCAGCACATTTTAGATTTACATTTATGTAGACGTGGATTGTGAAATTTATGATTCAATCATTCCAAAACCTATTGAAGCCTTAAGGGCAACAGCTAAAATGGATTTAGATATAGGTTTCTTAATAATTAGTGGTGTCGTATTTTTAGTTTGCTCTTTTATAGCGGTACGTGGTTTGTATACAAAACTATTTTCTTAATTTTATTGTAGATACCTTATTTTTTTAGTGTGATTTGACTCAAATTAGATCATGGTTTCAATTTTCTTTGAAAAGGAGGAACCTATCGTGAAGTTGTTGCTTGTTTACATTTTGGTATGTTTCCAATGGGACTTGAACTGAGAGACTGTCACCGACCTTAATCAAACGGTTCATCGTAGTATCGCCGTACCTGTATTAAATTTGTATCAGCTTGTCCAAAATTCGTTCTCTCAAAGCTTAACAGCTTAAGTTTCAAACGACAACTAGGCTATAAAATTGAGTTCCGATTTAATATTTCAGTCAATTGGTTATAGTAAGTAGCTTATATGCGAATCAAGTTTTGAGAAATCAAAGTAATAAGGAACTTGGCTATTACCAGGCTCTTGGGAATCATATTCTTCCTTGTTGTCGGTTGTCAACAATGTTCAGAAGAATGTAAACATTTATGTCTTTTGCAAAAGAAACCCACATTATTTGTGGGTATAGTTTTTGCTTATCCAGATCTCAAGTGCAGTCTATTTGAAAAACATAACATCTGATATAACAGTGTATTGCCAGTAGGATAGTATAATGTTTTTGAAGTCGGTTCTAGTTTATTATAAATTGTTTAATGCATCAGTCAATAATGAAATGCCTACTGCTGAAATATACTTCACATACACAAAAGTCACCTTCACCCGTTAATACTGACATATGAACATTGGTGGAGTTTGGTAATCTATGCATTTGTGGGATAATAATTACACATTCCTTGGATGCACACTGCACAGCTTTGTTGTGTCGATTTTCAAACTAATCTACTAACTCCTGGGCGTGCCAAGGATTGTGGGCCAATATATTAAGTTATGGGTACTATGATCAAGATAGTGAATTTATTGATTGAATTTTATAATTAACCTTCCACTTCGACATTTTGCAAAAGAGATTGAGCAAGTTGAAAATAAATAATCATAATTTACAATTTCCTGATCATTCTAGAACCGCGTATCCGCGTTTTTCAAAGAAATGAGGGACAAGATTCAACGGGCTGCTGTTGGTCTAGATCAGTTGCTGTAGAAGTTATTGTGATTATTTACTGTTAATGTTCTCTTTGTTCTTGTTTTTCAATTTTATGAATCTTCTTCCAGCTATGCATATTCTTGACATTGACTACTTCAAGATATCCAGTAGTTAAAAGGTCAAAAAAGGAAGAATATTTTCTCAATCCAGCTGATGGAAAGTCTATGCCGTTTCCCTCTATAGAAGAGCCTTGGTCTGTCAAACTCAGTGTAGTTGTTCCTGCATATGATGAAGAAGTTCGATGTAAGTATCCTAATTAAAGACTTTAACACAAAACAGATTACACTCCATAAATTGTGTCTCAATTTTTCACTTTTCTCTGTCAGTAAAAACGTCTAGAATTATAGTAATTACTTTCGACTGTACTTCACGATGAAAAATCTTATATTTAAATTAATAAAATCAATAGTATTACAAGTAGAGCCCCAAAGCAGAACAACGGGCAACGGTGCGTCATTGTCGCAGATCGAGGTGGATCAAGATTTGATAAATTTATTTTATTTTTCTAATCAATAAAAAAGCTTACGCATCTAAGCTCTTTGAAATTATGTTAACTGACCAAAGCAAAGCAGCTCTGCAGCTACCATGTAAAAATACACTCTAATATTGCTTATTAAACTAAATTGTCAATTAAAGTTTAGCCATTATCCATACTCAAATAATTTATATTTACTATAATAATATTGAACGAAATTTCGAATAAAATTATTTATATTTAGTACAACTTTATATGGTTTGTAATAAAATTGCTTTTAACTATGCGGAAAACGTCAAATAATCCGTGAGAAAATGTTAATTCTCCGCAGAAAGATTTTGACATATTTTGGGTCCGTCGCAGAAGCCCGAAAACATTCTGCTTTGGGTAAGTAGAGTACATTGAAGAAATTTGTAATCCAAATATTTCTCATTTAATCTTTAATTCTTTCAAATAATTTTAATTTATTGCAATGTTTTATACCAAACTTCTGTGTTTCTTTTCTTTCAGTACCGCCAATGTTGGATGAATGCTTTGAGTTTTTGGAAAAGAGAGCCAGGGATTCAGATAATGAGTTTACGTACGAGGTGATCGTTGTGAGTGATGGTAGTCGTGATAAAACTGTTGAAGTGGCCCAAAAATACACAACGAAGTTCGGCTGCAACAAGTGTCGAGTGTTGGACTTGAAACCGAACCGTGGCAAAGGAGGTGCTGTCAGATTGGTAACAATTCTTCTCTTATCATTTTCAGTTTAATGATAATGAAATTGATAACAATTCGAACCAAGGATACTGGTCTCACAAGGTTTCCATATTATCTGATTATAATATCAAAATTTCAATGAATGACAATTTGTATAATAAATTTCAATAAAACAATTCATCCACATTTAAAATTAGGTTTCAGTGTTCATGGCCTCAATCAACGGCTGAGCTGAAATTTATTTTGAAAACGTGTATTTTTTGGCATGATGCCATGAACATTGAATCTCGATTTTCAGATTCATATATAATTCTAGAACAACATTAATTCCGTTAAGAAGGAGTATTACAATACTGTATGTTTAAACATCAGAAGTGCTGGATTAATAGAATATGAATATTGTAGTTGTAATCATGAGTGAAGTCAGTACCGTTCTCATATATCTTCATTAATAGAAACACTCTATCCCTTCTGCTTATGTTATAGTTCCATCCTATTTTAAAGATGATTCCGATCTCACAAGGAAACATTTTAAAACAAAATGAAAAACAAACATTTAGTTAGTCCTAGTAGAAGTCCTTCTAGCCAAATAATATTGAAAAGTGGTTTGCATTGATATCTAATCGCTCAGATTAGATAAGTGTCGTGCCTCTGCTAAGCCATTCGACGAGTGACCACGTTAACCAGCTCCGTTAAATACATTGATAAGCTTCAAAATCGAATCTCGGTGGAGCACCCAGCTCCAAGTCCATTCATCTGTCATGAATATCATTCGCATTAGCCGAAAGCTGACTCGGTCATAATCCTTAGAAAAACTACTCCTGCAATGTGGTCTTCAAATTCATGTAATAGTAGTTTCCTAATCTCAAATTCACCTCATCTTTTCTATAGCTACATAATTTAATTGGATTCAATTATTCATTTTTTCAAATATTGGATATTTTTTGGCTCATTCATGTACCGTTTTCAATATGGTTTAATATGCTATGTTTACATTTTCAGGGAATGAAAAGTAGTCGAGGATCCGTTTTACTTTTCGCTGATGCTGATGGGGCGACTAAATTTTCAGACTTGGAGAAACTTGAAGACTGTTTGAAAGAACTAGTGAAAGGTACGTCAAACTAATAGAATTCATGAAGTATTCCATCTTGAAATACAATGTTCTCTTCAATTATTGTTCAAACAGGTATCATTTAATTCATTAAAATTTGTTCCCTTAATAATAATAATTATTATTATCTTATGTAATAATATACAATCGATTTTATCGTATTCAATACGATATTGGACAATAATATCATCCATTAAGTTATATCCATTAAGTTCTGTATTTTATCTCCCATTATAGGATTATACCATACTATGACCTTTCATTAAATTACTTTTCGAAGACGATGCAAAAGTTTTCACTGTGTTTGATGTCTACAGCATCTTAAAATTTCTCCCTTTTTCACAAGCATATTGATTTTCAAGCATGTAAATAAACTTTTAAATCACCTTAATACTTGGTGTTAATAAATTAGTCTACATTACAACATTAATAATTATTGGTCTAGTTGAAAAAAAATTTGTTCATAAACAGTATCAGTGGCTATCTCTACTGATGCTCTACATTACAAAAGAAATGTAGACAACAAATTTTTAAATTTTGACAACTAAAAAAATTAATAGAAGATCGTTAATTTATTAAGCTCTTCCATATTTTTTATTATCAATTTGCAGAAGTAACTTATTGCACATGAGATAAAAATTTATCAAGGTACCGAAACTTTTTAATGAGAAATTTGATTGAGCCACCTAGACTAATAACAAAAAGTTACTATTAAGCTACATTTCCATGTAATCTGTGATCACAAGTTGATGAATTTTTCCAGGTGATTATAAGACTAAGCCGGAAGATGTATCTCTAGAGCAGGCAGTTGTGTGTGGCTCGAGGGCTCATCTCGAAGATGAGGCAATTGCATCGCGATCAATATTCCGTACAATTTTAATGCATGGGTAAGTAAATCATCACATAATTTCCATTAAAATCATTCTTCTATAAAAATTTACCCATTATTTTCAATACATTTCTACATTCAGCAAGCATGCATGAAAGGCTACTTGAAATCTTGAATCATTCTTGATAGCGTCGCTCTCTCCAACATTGTGAATAATTATTAATTAAACCCTCACAGGTGTTTTTTAAACAATCATGTACAAGGAAACCATTTAATCAATTTTTCTTGTGAAACGCGACGAAGCAAAGTCTTCAAGATTCTGTTTCTGAAAATTGAATCTCTATTATTTTGTAGAAAAATTGGAAAACTTTATTTGTTAACTAAAGAAACCAATCAGATAAAAAACAATTCATAACAGTGTTATAGCTTGTAACTCGGTGCTAACCGAATGGCTTGAAAAAGAAATATTTTCAAGATGATTCAATAAGTTTTGAAAGCATTATTCGCATTATGTTGTTCCAGATTTCATTTCCTTGTGTGGTTATTTGCTGTAAGAAATATCAGAGACACTCAATGTGGCTTCAAGTTACTGACTAGGGAATCTGCTCGGCTGCTGTTCTCAAGTCTCCATGTGGAAAGATGGTAGGCCTATTTTATTTCTTTTCAATTTCTTACGTTATAATTATTAATTATTTTGAATGATTTGAAATAATTGTTGATTATTTATCATCATAGAAATATTATCTTGTCATTTGTCGCAATAACTTCAGTTTTGCATTTCGAGTCTGCCATTTTGCATTAATATCTGCCGTTGATTGATCACATGACAGTGAACATGAGATTTTCATCCAACGATTAGTTATAAACTAACGCCAGATTATAACAATTATCTGTTGAAATTTGTTGAATTTATCTTGATTTTCTATCTTCACATTTTCATCGTAGCTGCTTTCATTAGTGATACTATAATTATTTACACCCACTCTAGTACATGGATGTCCATAGTTCAGTGGGTTAATTTTCATAATTTTTTTTCTTGATGTTTTAAAGTTTTTCTTTAGTTTACATTTTTGTTATCAATATGAATTTTATTAATGTATTCTTAGTTTTTAGTTTTGAAAAAAATAAATTCATTAGTTGCACCATTGCCATTGGTGGTAGTCATTAGCGTATTAGTGATACCATTTCATTAGGACTACCATAACCATCATTTGCTTATCGTTATGTATAAAAACATTTTTAAATTAATAATATGCCAGCATCTTCCAATTTACTATTTCCTCTATGTCTGTGTCTTATCTATTACAGGGCATTTGATGTCGAATTACTTTACATCGCCCAAGAACTGAAAATACCAATGGCAGAGGTAGCAGTAAATTGGACAGAAATCGAAGGTAAAATTTATATCACCTAAGATCGATGTGTTTCTATTCAATCTTCTTTTAGCATTTGACCGGCTGCATTCATTGATATTATCTTCTCAATCAAATTTATATTCATTAAAAGCTTCTAGGCCTATTCAAGTTCTCTTATCAAATTTTTGTTGTAAATGCTAACGAATTACAAAAACATCTCAGTCAGATAAAATAGATTTAATTTGATATTTAATTTCAATTTACAGTGTTCAATTTTGTATTACTGTAATTCATAATTTAGTCTTTTGAAGTCATATTCAAATTCGTTCCATTGTAGAACTATTAATGATTGGAGGAAAAAATTATTTCAGTATATCAATAATTGTTCAATATGTTCATTGTTGTTCATATTTTCAATATTGTTCGTTGCTTCAACATTTTATTCGATCATTCGTGGAGAATGACTAAATTATTTTCTTCATTTTCCTGTACAGAGTAGAAAGCTTTTGAATGACTTAAATACCGTTATTTGTCTATAGAAGATAAGTTGATTTTAAAGGAGTTGTTTTTGTCAACTCCTTCAATTATTACGTATGATTTTCAATTATTTTAAAAATGTTTCAGGTTCAAAAATAGTTCCTGTGTGGAGTTGGTTGCAAATGGGTCGAGATCTGTTCCTCATTTGGTTGAGATACACAATAGGAGCTTGGAAAATAAATAGAAATAAATAACAAGTAAACTGTAATAAATAACAGTAAAATGTTCCATAATAATGTTAATTGCTACATTTCTACATTTATAAGACTTAATGTGTACGGTATCCAATAAAGGTGCCTGAGGTGCAACCTTGTTATACAACATGCAATCCTATGTTTGCAATTAAGTGTTCAACTTGTATGTTATTATTTAGCGAATGGCTTTTGTCGGTGGGGAGACCAGAAGGTTGTTCCACCTCGCCGTTTATAACCCAATTCCACTTGAGTTGAAGTTTCATCCATTTTTCAGAATGATTTGTTTCTTAGAACCAGTCTTAAAAATAGTTGTGTTAATAATAATAATAATTCCGTGTAACCTGGCTGGCTCAGGTCTGGTGTCAGAGTTTTCAGGTCACTCCTGATCACTTCAGGGTCTCTGACGTGACTTAACGACTGTTTTTTAGGCAGCCGGGACCGACGGCTGTGTTAATACATTGAGAAACAGAATTCAGTGTGCAATTATAATAGATTCTACTTTTATTCAAATCTATTTTCATTTTAATACTGAAAGAAAGTGGATGAATCCAACTTGTACTTATCGATGAACTTGACGTTATTATAATGGCATAACTCATTATCGCCCGGTCTTACAAGGTTCCACTCCTGAAAGTGCTTTTCCGTATAATGCAGCATAACCTGTACGAAAAGCCAGGGGTCGTTTTTGTAGATTGTCTCAATTTTCGACACCAGAACAACAACTCCCTCTTGTTGCGCCGGTACTCGCCTACAAATCCAAACTCAGCGCTATCTGTTTGATCGCCGAGCGTTCATAGCTATAGAAGTTGACGAAAACTAAGTCTCTAAAATCTGACAGATTAGCCTGGTAGTCGTTGAGGTAGAATCCACTGGAGTCATTCGGGGGTGGCAAGGGATGGCAGTTGTCACCCCAGAATTCCCAAACCCCTTTTTTTCCACCCCAAAAATCGTATTATCAGTTAGTAATCAGGCAGTAATATCAGTTATGTGTAAACAAGTGAAATATTACAGTTTATAAACGTGTCACAATCTTGATTCTTTATTAAAAATTTTAATTGGCACACAATAATAACTTTCATGTTCAAAATGAAGGTGTAAAAACTTGAAAAAAAATATTTGCTTGAATACTGTGCATTGGCCCCAAATCATAGATGCCCGTGCATTTCATTACGATACTCCCCACGCCCCTCCCCCCAGATCTATAGCAGACCTTGCCACCCCAGTTTAGAAGCTGAAATGACGTTACTGCGGTGACCATCTCCTCGAAATCCCTATGGTCCTCGTTCTCCCTTCTTATTACATAGGCTACAGCTTTTTAAAGTCGATTACTTCTTCGCCTCTTAATCCTTTACTAATATTAGTGGTCACTCGGTGAGAGTGGTTGCTAAGTAATCATGTGGTTAAGTAACAAACATTCACGACCGCTCTCGGATGGGTGACCGACACAAAAAATTGTGCAATTAGGCGAGGTGGAACCTACCCGTAAGGGTCTCCCCACCGATAAAAAGCCATACGATAAAAAAATCCTTTACCGTCTTCGTCATCGTTTAATAGTTCTTCAATCTCTCCTCCTTCCTCTTCTTCTACCTCCTCAACATTTTCATAATTGTCCAACTTTTCATACGTGTCCTTTGGCATTTGGAGGGTTGTAATATTTCTTTAAACTTGTATGTGAATCGATTGTATTGATCGATTGTGATAAAACTCTTTTAGCTTATGTTATATTTCGTAAGAAAACAAAACAAACTCAAATTAAATTTTACAAATACATCACGAGTTGACTTGATTTTCATTGTAATATTCCTTATTGATATTTTATTCAAATAGCATTCGTCTTTTTCAATATTTTGTGTAAAAATCCTACCAATCAGCTTATTGAATAAGCTCTATCATGGCTACACTAGATGAACAGACAAACTAGATGAACATCCTACACTGGATGTTCATCTAGTGTAGCCTTGGCTCTATCCTTATGTGATGATAAGTAGGTAGTATAGTCTAAGTACGGTACTGTGATTAATATCATGGGATAGAAAACTGCATTCAATAAATGAAATGATGCGACTTTGAGGGATCTTGGATAGCAAACTTTTTTATAAAATATGCAGTGGAAGTTAGCTTAGCACTCTTTGATGTCTTTGTTTTTATTTTTCATACTTTCTATGACTAGAACTGAATAGTAATTAACGGCAATACAGTATATTATTAAAATATCTTATTGATTTCACATTAATGATCACTGTAAATTTTTGTAACCGTCCTTCGTATAAAATAAGTAACTGTACACTCCTTTGAAAGATATCTTGGAAATTTTATAAGATATTTATAAAAACTAAATCTTAGAAATGATTCTTCAATTTTTCGTGTAACAGGCTATTAAACTTGGCTCTTAGCACCAAGCCTAGCATGTAGCAGTGTGGCCTTAGCATTTGAAGGACCTTTTTTCAAAGATGCGCGCTTCAAAATTCCTCGATTAATCGACTGCGTAAATATATCGACTAGTTCCGTCACATCACATCGATCAAACAGATCGAGATCTAAAAATATCGAGCAATAACGTAAACAGCAGCATAACCTAAAACACCGGGCTCTATCTTTACTATCAATTGCTTTGATTCTATAAGAAAAAGAAAAATAGTAGACATAGGTACCCAATGTTTATCTAGATGTATAAACTCACAAGAAATCTATCTAAAACTCAATTTACTGTTGTTGGCGTGAATATAATTGACTGTTTTCGTCGACATGGGTCGTATTACATTACAACTCCGATTTTCTACGTGAATTCTGGTAAGTCAACTAGAATCTAGTTTACCCATTTCAATTTAAGTGATTTTATATTGTGTGTATTGGCTAAAATAAGGTGTAACGGTCCTTGGAATTGTCAACTAGGCCTACTTAGTTGTAACGTGAGGGGCTGAGCACTGGGTTCAGAAACCATCTTAGCTAAGACTGATTGAGCAGAGATAAACCATGTTTCTAAATTCTTTCTGTACTCTTAACTTAATTCTAGATTTAGTAAGCTACATTTATATTTTCTATAGAAATCAAGCACTGGATACATTACAGAATAGATATACCTAGTCTGTGCTTTGGGTCATTCAAAACTAGACTCAGTCCCAGCATAAAAATATTTTGATATTCTTGTTATTAATTTTTCATGCCTACTCGTACTAAGGCTATAGGCTAAAAAGAAGTGTTTATATAGCCCTAAGTTAGGGCTCTAACTTATGGCCCCTAACTCGTACGATTACGAAATTAAATTGGGTTGTTTGGTTACGTGTTAGTAAATGCAAATACCTATTACAGTACCTAGAACTTGAATAAGTTAATCGCACATTATGTCATGTCATCGATGAACAACTATAGGGGATACTTTTAATTCCAATAATATTTTTCAGCTCCACATTTGGGCCATCTATACACTGCATTGATTTCTGATGCATCTCATAGATTCCATCAACTTCTTGGGCAAAATGATACATTTTTTGCCACTGGAACTGATGAACATGGATCAAAAATACAGCAAGCTGCAGTCAATGCAAATATGTCTCTACCAGACTTTTGCACAAGAATTAGTGAGGAATACAAAACAATGTTCACACACTTTGATGTAAGATATTCTGATTTTGTAAGGACATCACAAGATCGTCATGTTTCAGCCGTTCAACATTTTTGGGTAGGCATAAAAGAAGAAAATAAATTACCAAGTTAATGAATAGGCTAAATCTTTTTAAAATTCTTCATTGTAGTTCTTACTTATTGGGTATAAGTTCACTAGCAAGTTTATTTTAAAAATATTATTTGTTATAATCAGCAAATTATGATAGCCTAATAATATTTTAGTAGGCCTATAATCAATATTTCCTAGTCATCATCATGCTGAAAGTTTCTAAATAGCACTTGATTCTTTTAAAATACAAGTTGACTACCACTGCTTTGAAATATTCTTGATTTCCAAACTAATAAGCGAATCTAAAGACTGAGGTATCAACCATTCTATCAAGTTCTCAAGACGTTAAGCTGTTGTTCAAGTACAATTCACTGCTTGTTCACTGCTGCTAAGTTCACTGCTTGAGCAACATCCCATTTATCTAACACATATCATTAGAATTTTAAAGCTGAAATATTGAAACAAAAATTAATCTTATTATTATGTATATATTTATGTTTACAGAAGGAGTTGAAATCCCGTGGTCACATATACAAAGGAAGTTATGCCGGATGGTATTGTGTAGCAGATGAAGCCTTTCTGACGGAATCCCAGTTGAAAGTGCAAAAATTGTCAGATGGGAGAGAAATAAATGTTAGCTCTGAATCAGGCAGAATAGTTGAATGGACTGAGGAGGATAACTATAAATTCAAATTGGCACATTTCAAAGACGATCTTCTACATTGGCTGAAAAATGGTAAGTTGAGCATCTGTAAAATAGAACGGTTTTTTCCACTGAACAGTGATTTAATACAATTCAATGACATAAAACAAAAAAGCATTCTTTAGAAAAAGGTTTATTCTTGCTTTAAATTGAAAGGTGTACTCTTGTGCTAATTTGAAACATAAAAAATAGTATAAAATAATAGTAAAAAACGTGTAAACTATAAACGTTTTTTAATTTTTTGAAATAACTTTGTAAGATTTAATTGCGTTTAAAGTCTCGTGTTAAGCAATATTCACAAAAGTTTAAATTTTATTTCTTGTTAATACTATTGAATCCAGTAATCCTAGAAAACACATTACAAAATATTGAAAAAACCATCGATATTCAATAAAATTAGGTGATGAAATAACATGATCTTGACAACATTGTTAACTTACAGTTTCCGTACATCTCTCATAATTTCTCTTGAATTCTCACTTCTTAAGTCCTCTACGGTACTATCTTATACTTTACTCTTACACTATCGACTTGAATTATCTCTGTCGTGAATGATTTCTAGTCTATACTATTCCATTTCAACATAATCAACAACTTTCCTTTTAATACAAAATAAGCTCGGAATGCTGAATAAAGTATTGAAATGTTTGAATACTCTCATTTGTAGAGTATTGAACTATACTTAATATTCTCCTAATTCATTGTAAATCAATTAAAACAGCACAGTCATCTTATAATATAATAGCTTTGTTCAATCCACCCATATCGAATCCACATAAATTGCAGAGGTTATTTAGGGTTGATTGTCTTTATTATGTTGAATTAGTTTTGTGCTGACACACTCAATGCAATTTTATATATATTTACTCAAATTATTTACGTTAAACACGGTTAACATAACCTCTGGACTATTTATCAAAATTGGGGATAGAAGTAGTTTTGTACGAATGTCTGTTGATTCTTTCCACATTGTAATTTATATTGCCTATAAATATTCCATAAAAAACGTGATCTTTGAGCACAACAAAATGATTCACGTCTCTTCTAAAATTATTTCAGAAACAACCGTGCAGCCTTCGAAATTTCACAAGATTCTGGTGCGATGGATAGAGGAGGGAGCCATGGACGTGGACCTGTCGATATCGCGGCCCGCCAAACGAGTCCATTGGGGCGTTCCAGTGCCTGACGATGCAGACCAGACTGTCTACGTGTGGCTAGATGCTCTTGTCAATTACTTGACTGTTGTCGGCTATCCACATAAAATGACTCACTGGCCTCCTGTACACGTGGTGGGCAAAGATATTCTCAAGTAAGTTGACTCAATAGCATTTATTATAACATTTACATAATTAATTAATTAGAACATCGTCGTTTAGTGAGTGAACATGATAAAATTAAATTGAAAAA
Organism: Laodelphax striatellus; assembly: GCA_017141395.1. Classification (NCBI taxonomy): domain Eukaryota; kingdom Metazoa; phylum Arthropoda; class Insecta; order Hemiptera; family Delphacidae; genus Laodelphax; species Laodelphax striatellus. Next base: position 11,013,207 of record CM029531.1, on the reverse strand, counting down.
TTGATCAAAAAAATATTTTGCAAGAAGTATGTTAAGCATTTATGATGCTGGTGATTATTATTGTCATATAATTAAGAGAATTTTTTTGAGTTGATGAGTCGTTTACAATAAATCAATACCAGATTGTGCAGTAACAGAGCATTCAATATTGTATACCATACACGGTACACACAGTATGCCGAAGTATGTTGTAGTGGAAATTAACTTTGGGTTATCACTGGTAGGCTATATGAGCAACCTACAATATTTGATTCACATTAAAAATATAACGGTTCTTCATGAAATCAATAATTTATAATCATGGAATTATGAAACAGGAGAATTTTCATGCACATTAAAAGGGAAAAAATGTTATGAATAACTTACTCCATGAATCGCTAGATACGACTTTTGTTCTAACCTCGGGGTAACGTGAGCATTGCTTTTTTCAAAGATACTCAGTATAAAGATACTCTGTCTATTTCAGATTCCATGCGATATACTGGCCGTGCTTCTTGCTTGCGAGTGGCCTAGAGCCTCCGAGATCGGTTCAAGTGCATTCACATTGGATTATTGATGGAGAGAAAATGTCCAAATCACTGGGAAATGTGGTTGATCCAATGCAAGCGGCTGAAAAATTCACTCCATCTGGACTGAGATATTTCCTCCTTCGTGAAGGAACTCCTCATAGCGATGCGAGTGAGTTATTTCTTTCACAGTTTATCCGAATTTCACCGAACACGGTATTTTATTTTTATTAGTCTACAGTAGTAAAAACGTTTTCTGATACGAATTTCAAGGATTTTAACTACTTTCAATCGGCGTCTAGAGATTTTATTCCGAGCAATGGTTTTGCCTAATATGATTATTATCCGCTTTAATTCTTATTCGCCTTTTTTATTAACATTAATTCAATTCTTATTTAGAAAATCTTATCTCTTAATTTTGTTCTAGAAACGGCTTTGAATCACTCAATCTCCTTCAACATTGATGTCTTTTTGCGTTAATCGATTTTGGAAATAGTGTGAATAAAATAGATAAATAATTAAGGTACAGTAGCCTACTAAGTTAAAATTATTAAGTACTAATTTATTTGTATACCAATTTTCACTAACTCAGGTAGGTAATAGGCAAGGTATGACAGGTAGGCCAATTGTGTCGTTCTTGAGGTCGACCGGCCGTGACGAGCAAATACTTGACCCAGATCCACTCACCTTGGTTAATTGGTAGTATTTTAATAGGTTTATTTTGGTATATTAATTTTATATTTTATAGGTTAATTTGGTAGTATAACTAATATTCAATTCTTGTTTCAGACTTCAATGAAGAAAAAGCCATAAATATGATGAATGCTGAACTGGCTGACACTTTAGGTAATCTTCTGAATAGATGTACAGGAAAAACTGTCAATCAGCATCAGATATTCCCTGGATTCTCAGCAGAAAATTACGAAAGATACTGCTCTTCAAGTGCAGCATTACTTCAAGAACGACTCACAGTCTTACCTGGTATGTTATTCGTTCTTGCTCAATGCTCATTTCGGATTTTAGAGTTGTCTTTGTTATTATATTTTAGTAATTGAAAAAAATGCTTGTAAAGCACTAAAAATACAGGGCGTCCCCAAAAATAGCGATCCAGACTTCATAACAATCTACGGTCCTCTACAAGCCAAAACAAACAGGAAATATCCATTGCTAAGTTACACGTTGCCAGTTGCATCTCTGTCACTCTTTCATCCTCTCGAAGCCACTCAATAAAATTCAATAGATCATTATTTCTTTTCTCTGAAAATGACTACAGTACTGCAGTTTTCAAAAATATCATAACCTTGCTTTTAAGAGTTACTAGAATTTTTACTTTTTAATTTTTACTAGAATAATTTGAATGATTTTTTTTCAAATATGTTTGGTTGAGAGGCATTTTTGCAATTGATTTAATGATATAGCTTCAATTGAAACCAATTGTTCATTCTTCCCTCACTTGAGCGCTAGTATCTTGAGCCTCGTTCTCTTTAGTCACTAATGAATAGTGGAGCTGCAACTCCCCCATACAAAACAAAGTGAGATGTTGTCACTCATTATTCTGTTTCCCAAGCCAAAAGAATTCTAGATTTCATGAGGGAGAATTGATTCGGAACCAATTCTATGGATTGGGTCTTCAGCTTTAGAAAGCTTTTTAGAAAACGTGTTATTCTTGAATTATGTATTTATAATTATTTGAATGATAAAAGAGGCCTAATAAGAGGACTAAGAAGTTAATCTATTTGTCAGTTTTGAATTCAAAGTTATTTATTCCACTTTCAGATCCTACTGGTTAATGGTATCAAAGGAAATAGAGAAATTGTTCTTATTTGTGTCTACTTTAAATTGTGTCTATTTTACTTATTTATAATATGGAAATCTGTTATTCAGCTTAATAATTCTATTCACTATACTGATAGCTTCAGACTAATTATTGATTGTTTTTCAGATGAGGTATCAGACCACTACAAACACTTCAATTTCTACAAAGGAATAGAAGAAATTATTCTCACTTTGCATGAAGCAAACAGATTTTTCGAGGCCAACAAACCATGGGAGCTGCGAAAATCAAAAGACAGTCGAGACCATCTTGATATTGTGTTACATGTTGTGATGGAAACTTTGAGGATCTCAGCAATTGGACTGCAACCTATAATACCCGAACTCTCATCGCTCATTCTCAATAAATTGGGCATTTCATCGAACCATAGGTTATGGGAGCATATGAGATGTAGCTTTGCAAAGGATAGTGCAACAGAAACTTGTGAACAAAGGTTTATACCAGAAGAAAATGTTTTAGTTTATAAGAAGATAGCATTGAAAAAGTAGTTTATGTTACCAGTCTTCCTCTTCATACAATAAATATTTTATTCAATGAAAAATTTCCTTTTTTTCCTATAATGACTTCCATCATGATATGAGGTTTTTAAAAACCTGCATAAAACTTGAGTGTGCATTCACCGTTTGTGAGAAATTCTTGATAATTAATTGAAACAAATATAAGTTTAAAATTTCACTGTGAGCCCTCTTTAATATTATTGGTTATTCTCAAGATCTCATGTTTGTTTTCCCTAGCTTTTCGCTCAACACTAGACTACGATAGTTATTACTTATTATTATTTCTATTAACATGCTATTAAATTGTCCCAATTTTTCCGAAAACTAGAATCGGAATAAAGTGTTTTCTTCATCTTCAGCTTTCTTAGCAAAGAAAGAAACTTTTCTTTCATTTTCCTAACAATGTAAGTCTGCTTCAATTGTTATCGTAGCACCTAAAAAATGTACGATCCGTCCGATGACGATATGTGTGCGCCTACCTTTACTGTTCCATATTTCAAACTAATGGAGGTACTGTCAATTTCATGTTTTTCTAAATAATATTATATTTTCTAATATAGTTATTTATCTGTGGTTTTAGGATTTAGGTTCAAGGATAATTATTGTAGTTGTTACCGCCAATCGTCGCGGCCTATTGGCCAAAACCAAAGTCCTTTAACTGAGATTTAATTAAGATTTCATATTTTCTAAGATATTCATATTTTTCAGCTTCATCTACAAATGTAGATGACGATGTAGATGTTAACATGAATTCCTTTCATGTACAAAACATGATTTGAATCAAGTATGATTGCACTCTTTAAAAATACTCAATCTCCAAGAGCACCTCTTCCGGTCTCCGTTTTGTCACAGAGAAGGAAGAAGAAGTTTTGTCACAGGAAGATTCTTCCTTCTCTGTGGTTTTGTTTAGTTGATAATTTGGATAGTTGTAGTGCCATGCTTTGCGGATAGATAGCAGCAGTGAGCTTTTTCTGAGAATAGACTCTGGCAGAGTTTTGCCAGAGGGAAATTTCTAAAGAGCGGAGGGACTTTTTCAAGTTAGCTGGCGAGACTGAGCGGCTCAGAGATACGATCAACAACAACAAAAACAGTCTGTCTATCTCTGTTCAGCACTCGAAGGCCCGCGAATCGGCTTTGGATTGACTAGCGGCGTGCAGCATCACCGCGCGGCTCTTTCAAGTTTTCGCCGATAGTTGAAACGTGCTTCGAAACCGATTTTTTGCGTTCTGCTTCAATTCGTCTCTCGTCAACGTGATTTGCATACTCTTTATTCTCGGTGAAAAAAGATTGGCAAAATGATTCGTTCGGTACTAGTGTATTTGGTGTTTTCGCCGGTTCCTACCTGAAGTCCTATGTTTTATAAATATGTTTTACTACGTTGATAATTAGTTTTGGAGTGTTCAATTTGGAAAAAATGCAAAGCAACGGATATCAGTCGGTTTTCGACTCTCCTGAGGCTGCTGATAACCATTTGGAGGTGAGTGAAAACGGTTTTTGATTTGCAAGTTCACTAAATTTCTAATACTATTCTATTTCGTTTGCTGAACAATTTATGTATATAAGTGTGCTTAAAAGTCATGAAATAAATTAATTAGTTATTTAATTGATAAATTAATTATTATTCAACATAATTAGTTACTGTTAAATTAATCTCTTCGCTTATATTACCTATACTCATTTAATTTGGCGGATGGCGAATAACTTTCATTAATATTTCTACGGTAACGGGTGATGTTCTGTTGATTTCTTTTTTAAATGCGTTTTTTACATGTTAAATACATATATACAGTATTTTTGTGATAAATATTCAACAGAACATTACCCGTTACCATAGTAATGTTAAATTAAAGTTATTTGTCATCCCCCAAATTAAATGAGTAATATCTCTAAATAAGTTAAATGAGTTATCTCTTGAAATATATTATTGTCGAGACATGCATGTATAGAATCATTTTATGGTTCTGGATATTTTCTCAATAATCCAAAACTTGGATCCCATATACCATAAAAATTCTTAGAAATCAAATTGTATTGCTGAGAAATGTAAACAATTACCTAGTCTAGGCCTCAAATCACTGCAAGGGAGAATTAAATTGTTAAAATAGATAGCTAAATACCTTTTTCGCATAATTTCATCTCTTCCAATATTCCAAAATTTATTTGCACACTTCAAAAATAAATTTCTAATACAATACACGAAAGTGTAAAACACGTGGAAAAAGTGGTTAGATAGATTAGCGTGGTTAGATTAAAGCGAGTTGTGGTCCTTTAACTATCTTAATTATTGTCTCTTATCTCTTAATGTTATTTAGAGACAAGTGAATAATTTCAATCGATCTCAAATTAATGATTTGAATCTATTATTGTATTAAGTAAACTTTCAATCATGATGTCTTTCGAAGTCAATTTTTCGAAGTAATCTATGTCATCTGTCAATATTTCGAAGTACCGTATTCTATGAGCTTTTTCTACTGAGTTAATGAATGAACGCAGAAACTTTCAAATCAACTCTTCATTATTCTCCATAAATATCAAGTAAACTATGTCTCTAATGCTTTACCTATTTTCTAAATGCCAGCCTTCTTAAAAATTTCTATACATAGGCCTACTTTGAAATAAATTTATGATGAGACACTGCCAGAACTTCTACCTAAAAGGCAAGTTGAAGAGAAAGTTCTAGTGTTGTCTTATAGTAATCTATTCCATGATCTTTTATCCATTATTTATTAGGATACATGCAATACATGTGAAGTGCATAAGTTGATTGAAGCTAAAAATACTCCGACCTATTTCTCAGTTTAATAAATCTTTATTAAAATTCGAACTATAGAGTTAGCTAGATAAAAAGATTGTTTTTGGATCCACCCGCTGTATTAAAACATTAATACTTCAGAATATATATTATCCTAAAAATGATTACGATAGTCAAGTTTTTATCTCTTCTTCATCGCTTCTTCTTCACCTCTTCTTCGAAGGAAGGGGTTGGGTAGGCATTTTTCAATACACATAGAAATGTGTTAGCTTAATCATTCATTCATAATTTTTGTGTAGTTGTTGAACAGGTAAATAACCTATGAGAGACCTATTAAAAGCTACTCTATGGCTAGCAGGAAAACCAATATGAAACATAATTTCCTTTATTTTATTCGAAGTAAACCTGAGAATATTATTATGAGCCTAGAATTTGAAAAATACTTTACTCTCAGTTTTCTGAACCTGTTTTCCATTAATTCAATACAGATATTCCTCCCCCGAGTCATGGTGAGAATTTAGGAGGTACAGTAATTCTGATAGATTCTTCAAACATTTCCCATTAATTTTCTTATTATTATTTTTAAAAGTGATTCACGTAGCTCTTTCAGTTAATTGATCCTTCTATAATTTCTAGTTTGAACAGTACTTACCGGTAGTAAACCGAATGGGTATGGAAGCTCTTTTTCGATGCGTTTGATGTCTGTAACAAATACTGTAATGGAATTCCAAAACCGAAAATTTTTATCATATCTCGAGTAATATAAAAATGGAAAATGAAATAAAATCACGTAATGCACAGTTATTTCATTTTAAAAAATGTATGCTATCCGTTCGGCTTTGTTGTCATTTATTCCAGGTCAGTGGACTATTGATAAGATAATTTCAAGTAAAATGAGATGAAGAATAGAATTTTCCGCAGTAAAGTTTTTATTTGGGAGAATGGATTCGAAATATGATTAGGCCTATTATGTTGAGTCTTTTTGGAACTCTTTAATAAAAAACATCATACTATAATCAAAGAATTCATGCGTATTCAGGGAGAATAGAGGTGAAATTAAGATTTACATAGAAAAGATGAGAATAAAAGATGGAAATAAAATATATAGAAATAATTCTTCTTCTGAAGCATTTATAATTTCATAAATTGGTGACAATCTTCACTGATGGATTTGGGAAATATTTTTATTATTAAATTTTTATTATGATTTCCATCAATATGAGTTTATTCAGATTCTCAACTTCATTTGACAATTCAAGCGATGAAAGAATGTAGGCCTGCATTCAATAGATTCACTTGACGGTATCCTGTGATTCAGTTGATGGATGAATTCATACTAGAAATTCAAAGTATCATAGATGAAATTGTTCATTAGGTAGTACTTCATAATAATATAGGTAGGTAAATATTTAGTACTTCAATATTTTGATGGATGATCCTCTTTTATCTTCATTCCTTCTTTGTATGGAGAAATAATATCGAGCTTATAATAGACAAGAAGACTTGACTACAGACTTGAATCTAACTAGATAATAACATTATAACGCACTCCAAATCGTTAAAAATACCATGCTTCCAAGCATGATTACAGAATTTCAAGCTATAAATACATAATTTTTATCTCATGTCCGTTGGAGCAAATTTGAAAGCTCTGTTACATGGATTTATGTGTCTTTTTAAAAGCATGCTGCCTAGTTATGACAGGAAGTTTATTACAAGATAACCGAAAATTTTATTTACGACCTATGAAGATGAGCTATTAAAAACTGGATGGATTTGCCAGATATCACATTCTCGGTTTCAAAAAGATTCTTTGTACGAGATAAACTCATCATCCATTCGATGGCTCACTTCTATAATCTTACAGAAGCTTTTTTCGGAGGCTTCTGCTCGCGTGCCCGGCCTCCGATACTTGGCTTATCTTGACATTTCTCTCCTCTAAAAATACAAATGTCTGCTCTTGGAAAGTTTGAAAGCATGTTGAGTTATCGATTCATTTGAATCAAGCTACTTGATTTCTTGATGAGAAATAGAAAATTTCCTTGATTGAAAGTATTCGAGAGAAAAGCATGAATGGATATGAGCATTGTGATTTGTTTTGGTTTGTAATGTAGGGGGCAGATGCACGCATAGATAGACACTACTTATCAAATACCAAAAATGAATTAAGAGAGACGAAGCTTTCTAGGTGTATATTGTAGCTGTTACTTGGGCCGGCCATACACGTTGCGGTATACCGAATAGATTTAACTGTGTGCATAGAATCACTTGTCTACTCTATACAAGCGAATAGACCAATTCAAATAGATTGAATGAGTATATTATTTTGGTCTATTTGTTTGTAGAGATTGAACGATCATTAGGCCTAATAACTCTATGTTCCATGTTCTCAGGTAGACTAAACATCTTCTTAATTTAACCACAGAGCAAGAAAATTACACATTCTCATATTAAATGTAGTAAAATTTGTAGTAAAAGAGAAGTTCCAAGAAAAAGAGTCTTGATTCTTGCAATGATTGTTGAGATATTTGTTTTTGGTTAAAAAAGGTTCACAGTGTTATTAGATCTATCTTCAATACTGAACTAATCTACAAATGAAACTAGTTGAATACCTATTAAGTTACGGTACTTTCCGATACTCATTATATTTATACCGTAATTCCTTATTCTTTTAAAATCAGTACATTTTATCTGAGAATGTGTAATTTTCTTGCTGCTTTCAAATTGGATAATAGTCAAAACTATCGTTATAGTTTTAATTACTATTCGGACAAAGAATAATATTGGCAAAAGAGATTCTATTCTCTTCAGATGAACTACTCATGAATAATCCTTATACTGAATTCAGAATGCAAATGTTGGCCTAAAGAACTCCAGCTAGATAACGCCAAACCATAAATCAGGCTAATGTTGACAGTTGTCCAATATCAGCAAGCCATCAAGTGCATTGAAGAGCTGCAAACAGCAATTAAAAAGCATCTCACGATTGTCGGAACACGGACGTGTACTTGTTGATAGCGAGATTTAAATGGGAATAATGGTGAATGAGGCAACCTGTACGGATCTGGACTTGGATCAAGTCCAAGGCAATGAAAATATTCCGAGCAGTGCTATGCATGCTGCTATGTTTAGTGCTGCCTACGGATCAACCCACTTCGGCTAAGCCACAGATCGACAGGAGCAGCGAAGCAGGCTGGTTCGCTTCATCTCACTTCAGGAATGGAATTTCGATAATAAATCACGATAGCTCATTTCACGCGTTCCTTTCCAACAGGTCGACGGCAGCGGTGGCCATGTCTCGCTTGTCGTGTGGCTACCGTCTGCGCATACTTTTCCCTTTGAAAAATTTGTTATAATTTATTTGAACATCAACTGCCTGAAAACTGATCCCTTCAAAAACAATGGTCTATATTACTTTCTTGTGAGACCAATTTATCAATGCATCAGTTTTCCTTTGTTCCTCGTAATAGGTTTACCAAAGTTGTTCACTGTAGCCATGTTCGACAAGAGTAGAACTGAGACTGAGACTGTAGACTGAGTAGACTTCCTACTCAGACTCATGTTTTGTGTGAATGAGCATGTTTGTTTCAAATAAACATAAAGTAGGCGATTTGAAATATTAATACAGTACCGGTATCTAAGTACAGATCTTCAGTATGTGAGGGTACTACAGTTCATCCATTCTTCTTCTACTGCTGTACTTTAGCCAATTGCCAATTCAAAGCGGATCTTTGACCTCTAGCAATTTGTTATAATGGATTTGTTTGATTATTGAATCTATCAATGTCTTGTAGGTTAGGTTAGTCTAATAAAATTAAATAATTTATGTAGTCTAAGAAATTTTCTTTTGTCAATAAAAAAACAATAGATTGTAATAGAACAATTTTTCTAATTCAATATTTTTCTACTCACAGCTCATTTCAAACTCCAGTATTTATTTACCTAATAGGCCAGTGGTTGCAAGGTTATTAGAGAGAAGGTTGAACCATCGCTGGTGTAAGGCGCAAAGTGGAGGGGGAATATCTAATAACCTTGAGTGGTTGGAGGTTTGGGGTTTCAATAGTCTTATTTTATGGTGCTTTTGGGAGTGTTTTTACACTGTTTGACTTACATTATCAATTATTGCTCCAGGTTGATTGAACTACTAGCTCTAGTTCCCATCAACACACTTCCCTTTAGGGTTCAAAGCAACATTATAAAAGATATCAAACATCTATTCTCTTTTACCTACTTAGCAACAGTGAGACACATATTCACAACAAACAGTGTACTCACCTATAATTATTATTCTATAGTGCGATTCACGTCAAGAAGTCAGTATTGGTTATATGAGGAGCATTGATGCCAAGTTTCATTGAGAGAGAAAGAGAAAACTGCACCAAACGTGTTTGTTGGGACTGTGTGCGACAACAATGCACAGTGCGGCAACTATGCACAGTGCGAATAGGATAGAGACATCAGCATCTGCCTTGTGCTGAACAAGGATAGCAAACTCCCATCTAAGCAATGCTGACTTCTTGACGTGAATCGCACTATAGTAAAATCCACGCAATAAATTCAAGTGTTACACCGCCTTGATTGAGTGGTAGTCTACTTTCAAATTTATTCATTCACTTATTTGTAGATATAATACAAATAATCACAATACGAATAAAACAACAATCTTCCCGCCGGAAACTGATTTTTCCTGTTCCAACTAAATTAAAAAACTGCTTTATCATATTGCGATCTTTAGTCCAACATTGGAATGCCCTCATGACTGAAGACGTTTATTATCGGTTTTATTGGGGGCTTCTAAGCCTTGAACTTTGGTGTTGGCTGCGAACAGCCGATTAGCGGTTGGATAGTAGTGTCACGTAATGGTCCGTTTCCAGAGCACCTCCAGTTCCAGCTCCAGCTCAGCTCGAGTTCCAGTTTATTGTTGTTCGTAGCCAATTAGGTACCGGCTGGAGTCGCGCGGTGCCTGGTCTCTGCTGCGTGGGACACTCAAATTGCTTTCGGCTGTTTTGATTCGACGAAATCAAATCCAAAAGGCCTTTCTTTTCCTGCCCGTTCCCATACACACGAAGCAGCACGAGTTCATCCTTCATAATCTCCATCATCCCATTGTGTACGGTATCTCATGAATTATTCAGCATTTTTTCTGTTCTCGATCCTGAAAGTTTATTTTTACGACTGGGGGAAGTATTATTCATCGTTTGAGGCTTGTAATGATGTTATTAACTTGCTTGCATCACTCAATCGAGTAGTTTTTTAGTCGGACTAATTTCCGATTTCCGGCTTTCAGTCGGTCGAAGAGTTGAGCACATTGGCGAATGGGATGTTAGGAAATAGATTACGAAAGAAAGGACAAATCATACCAATTACAAGTTGACTCTATTGAGTCAATTTTTAGATAGAATATAACGTAGATATAAAATATATTTCATGTGAATATAATCTCAAATGAAATTTATTCCATAATAACATTATAGTAAAGTACACTACTACACCATTTGTAGTACAATATTGTAGTACCATATTGTAGTACAATACTACACCATTTTTGAGTGGTTTCTTCCCTAGAAGATTATATTAATCCTATTGAACTCTATTTCAAATTTTCGGGGCTCTACCAAAGAACTGAACATGTCAACAACGGGGATATCTCAATTTCGCAGTAGATTCTTTTGAGAGGTTGACAGAAAATAACTGAATTGACGAATTCCTTCTACTTCCTTTTACTTGAGGGGATTATTTTAATTTTTGGTAATCATCACGATACGGTATAGAGTTGAAGCAATACATGATAGCAGATATACACATATTGCAAATAGCAAGAAAGTGTCAATTTTTTGATAACAGATTATTTTCAGAGGAGATGACATGAAACTAAGATCATTTAAATGCCAATTTTTGGTTCTAGCAAAGACGATAGGCATAAGCTTTATGCCTTAATAATACTTTAATATGTTATTCTCTTTTTAGGAGCTTTGGATAAAATTTTCAGGTCCTAGGAATTATATTTCTAGGTCATAGACTCCAGAAACTGCAACACAGTATTCTAATTTTCAGTAGAAATGAATTATTTCCATACTAGTTAACGCTTCGAGCTGCCTTCCATTCAACCACGAATAGAGAAACTCGTCTTTTGTTCAGTTATAATGACTTTCAGAAACGGGTTGGAGGCTCGACAAAAGACTAATTCTCAATACAATGTTTGTCTATAAACAAAGAAATGTGTAATGTCACGGTTCTGAACAAGGGAAAGGAGATGAAAATGCGTAGTGCAGCCAAGTCCCCTTCTTCGGAATTGATTGTGTGGGAAGGAGGAGAGCTCCTGCTTCTTTCTCCAGGCCCTGCCAGAACCAGCAACTTTGTTTTTGTTACTTGTCAGTGGCGGATTATAAATTTTGTCTTTTTTGTTACAGGCTTATATTTCATCTGACCTTTCCGTGTTCATAATTTAGAAAAAAATATTTATTATATCCATTGGTTCAATAAAAATATGAGAATTGAAATATGATACACAAGAAAGGATTTTCAATAAACATTACTCGTATTTTTTTAGGCTCGGGTGTTTGTGTAGACATGCTAGGTGAATTTCTGTTTGAATTATTGTCAGATTCTATCAACTCAAATCCTAAAAATTATTAATTAATTTCGGTTTTTATTCAATTCAAATCCTAATAATCACGAATTAATTTTGATTTCTTTCAACTCGAATCCTAATTATCATGAAGTAATTGTGACCTATGTCCTAATGGTCCATTTATTCATTCACTTTCTATTTATCTGCATTTTCATGTCCTTTTATAAATAAATATAATACATAGGCTAATATAATGTAGGTAGCCTAATAATATAATGTATAATGTAGGCTACTGAATAAGAAGACTTGAAATTGTCAAAATCACATATTTAATAAAACAAAGATGCAGTTTCGGTTGTCACACCATTATCAATCTCTTGGTAAAATAAAACTTAAGTAGCCTACAGCAGAATTTATGCTCGTAACCGAGCGCTGTGATTGGCAGTTGAATGGCCTATGAAGGTGAACGACTGCCATTGGCTAGAGAAGCTCCTCCCACAATGGGCGGTTTCTACAAACATCACAGCAATGGCGGTTCAAACAACTAACATAGCGAAGAAAGGTAATTGATATTTACAAAAACAAATGAAATAAATAGGAATACACAGAAAGTTAATGTAGGTTAGTGTTATTGTTTTAAGAAATCGACAGCACATCAAATATTGGGTTGAATCATTGATTCACTATTAACTTTCATTTTAAAAAATACTCTAAAATTCAATTCTTTGACTTCTGGACATTGAGGACAGAAGATCTAGCTCACAAAATATTTCTTACAAGCAATTACCCCTCCTCCTCGTAGGTAATTTAAAACAATAATTCTTTTCGAATGGCATTTATTGTTGTTTTATTGTTAGGAACTGCCTGTGAAGTTGATCTTCCTACAACTTTCAACCAATCAATAAAAAAATTACACTCGGAAACTACTTTGAAACTTATAGTTCTCACTCAGTACCCCATTTCTCGTAATGAAACTATGACCGTGGTGGTAATACTTGTGTGAGTTAAAAAGACCTACTATCTGTCTTACATCTTTTTTACATTGAACAATGATAGTTCTATTCCCAAAGCACGTTCAATTTCCAAACTTGATTGTTTGTATACTTTGATTGAATGTATTTAGACTTAAATTTACAGTTTTATACTTAAATTTACTACTCTACATAACTTGATAGTCTACTCTACAATTTACAGTTTTCTACTCTAATTTGACCACCTCGATAGTCACAAGTTTCAATTTCCACTTGGATGTGTTTATGAAGCTAATATATGATAATAATGCTACGCAAGCCAAGTCAGAAGGTCAAAATAGAAAATTGTGTAAAGTTTGAATATATTTATGTGTGTGTGGTCCGCTCTGTTGTGAAAGCTCCGTTGGCGTCTGGTTTTTCTCGGTCAAGATTTTATTGCGATTCTTATTGAGTTTACTCTTTGGAACCGTTGCTAGAGCTCTGTTTCGTGCGTGTGTTGCAAAGAGGTTCACTGATAATTGAGAATATCTAAAAAGAAACAAAGATAAAGTTCATTCACCTTGGGCTGCAAAGATTAGTTGGATGCGCGCTTGAAGTGAATTTTCTCTCGGGTCCCTCATGTGTGAATGATTGTTTGACAGACGCTAGTTTGGATTAGGCGTATTCGTTTTACTATGCCGGTTTATTTTACCGATCAAGTATTGTTAGAGCTGCACCTTCTACCTTAATCAATGCTGATATGTGAGCTACAGAATTATCAGCGGTACAACACAAGTATTATTATCATCGTTAATAATTCTATCGTGTTAACAAAAGTACGAGCATTCAAGTCTGTAAATCATTGGTTTTTCCACTATGTTGAATCCGGCATAAGATTTAAGAAAGACTCAAATAATGACTTAATGGATTAAATTTCTTGGTTCACTTAGGCTATACAATATTAAAAAAATTTGTGGAATTGATAACATCGAATAGTGTTTTATTTAAAACATAGGTCATAGGTAATTAAAGGCTAAAATTAAATAAATTTAAATCGGTATCTATTTATAGGATTACAACTTAGGTTTTAACAAACTCTATTAACTCATTTAATTGGAGAGAACGTTTTCATCGAAATCCGATTTCTCTTATTGATTGAACTACTGAATTGTAATTTTTCGAAATTTATAGCTAATATTTGGAATTCACTAGATAATATTATGTAGTGTATGTTGTATCAGCCTGTACTGCAGAGTTTATTACTTTAAATATTGACTGGTACAATATGAATGGAATATTGATGAAATCAATCAAACGGTATAAATCATAATCATTTAGTGTTATCATGGTTAAAATTTTTATTCTATTCCCAAAATATATTCAGTGTAGAATCAAAGACAATTCTATTTCTTAATTCATTCTATTACAAATTATTGTATTCAATACAGGTAGAATGTAAAATAAGTAAGAGATAGCTTTCACCATTTTGAAATTGGAAATAATTAAGTTTATTCGACTTGAATTTTCTTTACTTACAGCATCATTGATTTTCTCAACTTATTTTTTATTTTGTCTTACTTCAACCTTGTTGAATTTGATGGTGTCGAAAATCAACCGCATCGTCTTCACAGCATCACAAGACTTTTTGTAAAACTTTTTATCATGGAAATTGTGATTTTATTCCATTAGCTTGTATTCAGGTACTTTGACGATTGAAAACTTGAGAACGAAGCATGTGCTTTCTGCTGGTGAAAATATTCAAAGCAATGGAAAGCTGCACGAGAGATGATCGTGCATAAAAGAATAAGATGTAGATTTGATTTCACAAACGCCAAATATGGAGCCAATTAGGGACATATTATGGTTGAGCTTCAACGCCTTGCAGATGTCGAATACACAGATCTGCTTTCTCCAAGTTGAGCTGCCTCTGCTCCTGCTGCTGCTGCTGCTGCTGAAGTCTGGTCTTTATCAGCTCACCTGAGGCCCGGGTCCCGTCTCAAAGCTGACCCTGATATTGTAGGAGGAGAGTACAGTTACCTATGAGGACGATGGACCACTTACTAGCTGCAAGATTGAGTACCTGATACACTCGCCTAACAGCGGGGCGCTAAAATTGCTAATATCTCATGTGAACTGTTGAAACTTGAGCTATGGGTGACGACAAGTTAAATGTCTCCTAATGAATCAACTTATCTCCTCAAGCTAGAAGATTTATAGACTGCGTTTATATTTAGATTTAGAAAGACTCTGATTAAATGAGATTGATTTATTTTAATCAAAATTTTTTGCGTTGTAGGAGATCAAGCAAAGTATTATATTTATTTTTAGAAAAACCCTGAATAAATGAGATTGATTTATTTGAATCACAATTTTTTGCACTGGTGATGAATATTATATCAGAGCAACACAAGTAGTAACATACAGGTAAGGCGGTGCTATCCTATAAATAGATTAAAGCAGAAACAACGGTCCTATTTGGATATAATTACGAAGAAGCAATACAGCATATTATTAAAGTGAATCTAAAGAGTAAAATATGGAATTAAGAGTAATTAAAGAGTAAAATATGGAATCTTTGTAAACGTTGAAGTAATAAAAAAATTAAATTATGTACTGTCCTTTCTTGGCTCAACTGATTTCCTACAAAATTATGGCTACATTTATAGTTGGAATTGACATTTTTATGGACGTTTTTCTCTTGAAACCTCGCATTGGAATCAAGAAACAATTAATAATCTCGCTTTTATTTATGAAATTGTTATGCTTTGAAAAATTCGAAGTAGAAAAGAATGGAACATGTCAACTCGACTTTTGACCTCCTCTTGAATAAACTCAATTTTAGTTCAACAATAATTTATGTTTCATTAAAAAGATTTGATCAATTAAAAGTAATTGCTTGTTCCTTATCATAATTAAATCCACTTTGAATTGTTGAAGATTCTAGCTGCAATTAAAACTCATTTCCCTAATTGATTTCGCAATCACTTAACCTTGGCCTAATCGCCTACTAGCTCATTGTCATTCTTTGGACGCGCACTGTACATGTAAATTAAGATTCAAGTATAGGTTTTAATGGAAGCATTCAGTTACATCAGTTATTCAGTTATTAGCAAAGAGTTGATGAGAAATTATGTCTGTTGAATTGAGCTTCTTGAATTTCCAAACATATTTGCATGAAACCCTACAAATTATTTCTCTTTTCTCTTTCATTTGACCAAAAGGCTCAAATTTCCAATATTGACAAATGCATGACTCAAATTTAGTGAACTTGTTGAACCTAAATACTCATGCTATTCATATTCATCTTTTTAACGTAAAGTTCACATTTTTCTATTTTGTCAAATTTATGAATAAATTAGTTACAAGTTAGTGAACTTGTAGAGGCTAAATACTCATGCTCTTAATACTCAACTTTTTTGACGAAAAAGCTCAAACTTCCAATTTAGTCAAATGCATGAATCAAATTTAGTGAACTTCTGGAAACTCATGCTCTTAATACCTACTCATCCATTTTGACGAAAAGTCTAACATTTTTTAATTTTGCCAAATGCATGAATCAAGTGTAGTGAAATTGTAGAAGCTACATACACTCATCTTTTTTGACGGAAAGACTTAAATTTTTTTTAAACTTTTAATTTTTAATGCACTAAAGATGGCAAAATGATGCTGGAACATGTTTGTGAATTTCTCTAATGTAATAAACTTGTGGAAGCTTTCAATTTGAACTTTGTCGAATCTCACCAAACAATAATTCTCGGATCAACATATTGATATCTCCATCTTTCTGCATGAAAATTATTGAAGTGGGCGATATCAAGAGTGAAACATCAATTCTCGCCTTTCTGTCCATTTGATGATGATCCTCGAACAGCGTCTTGCCCCTTTATTGTCGGATGGACGGACCATGCTAAACCAGTCCTGCAGCCTGCACTACCGGAGGGATTCTTGCTCTTGGCTGAAGTGTTGCTGGGCTATTAGAAAGGCCATCCAGTCATGCATTATTCAGATAAAGGTGGGTCGGCGGGATTCCGCTTAAAATCGAATCATCCTTATTAGAAGAACCGTTGCAATCAGTCATCGGCTTGGCGTTCATGAGCTGTCGTGGTGTGCTCATCCAAGTAAGCTGGTAAAGGTCGTCAACTATTTAGTGATTTCACAGCTGGAAAATTACAATTTTCCATGATTTGTTAAACGTTTTCCTGCTGAACAAAACATGCTTCGAACTCCATGAAACCACCGACAATTCTATCTATAAGAAGTAGAATCCACTATATCTATCTGTTCTCTTCGATGAAACCTAGGATTAAGATAAATAGAATACATTCTAATTACCTTGCTTAGGATTGTCATTCGAAATACAACACTCTGAAAATGTTGTAGAAATGTTTGTTGATTCTAAATAATTTTTTAACTGTGAAAAAGTTTCTAAAATATTAAAATACAATACAACATTAATTTGTCTTTTCTTTCGACCTCCTGCTTAGCTTCCTTATCTTAATCATATTGAGATAGGGGATGAGACTTCCTCTATCAGATCCTGCCAATGCTGAACAATCAAAAAATTGAATTTAACACTCAAGACCGATAAATATTGGTCTCAATACCTCAGTTATTTAATGCTGCAACAAAGATAAACTTACTGAAACGAAGATGTACTTTATTCTAAAAGAATTTTAGACTTGAAATCTGTTTTTTCTCTCCTCACTTTTTCATGATTCTACATGATCAAATAAATGATTAATGATGAATTTCTCAAGATTAAATGGTTAAATATTGATCAAATGTTTGTATTGTAATAGTGAATGGAGCTTCTTCAGAGCTATCAAGTTCATTGTAACCTGTTGATTGTTATCAATCTGTCGTTCTGCTATCAGATTTCAAGAGAAAGCGCACTCCACCTCATTGGTCACTCGAGTTACATGGTTGGATTGGTTGTAACTCAACCACCTCTTTGATTTTGAGATCGTTAGTCGTAGATGTCAATAAAATATGCCAGATACTAGAGGTCACGGAATAGACGGTCTAGCTCAGTGAGCTTTCACCAAGACATTTTCTATTGACCCTTCTCTCTCATTAGAGCTTATTACGTGGTCGCAAATGAACCAGTATCACTTTACTTCCTTACAGAAGTTGAATTTTCTAGGATTTTCTAAAAAGCCTGATGGATTGTAGCCTTCCGCCTCAAAGTAGTGATATTTCATCATAGTTGTCAGTCATAATGAAAATTTTTCATTTTATTTTGCTTACACAATATAGACTTATCCATTTTTATTTATCAATTCTTCAATTTTTCAATCTACCCCACCTCTACTGTTCCTCACTCAATGGATCACTCAAACACGTCGCGTTTTGTTCTCAGCCAAAGAAAAGGAATTACTTTCATAAAAGTCCCTGCTCAATGAAATCGCTTCAAGAGTAACTCACAACTTCCTTTGTTCTGGACTCCATTAATATCAGTTCAGTTTGTTTGCTTATCAAGAGGGGTGTAAAAGCTTCTCTGTTCTCTGGAGGTGGAGGAATTAAATGAACAGTTGAGTGATATGACTTTTTTAGGCTCATCGACATTTCATTCATCTCAAAACAAATCAATATTACCATTCTGTATGATATTATTCATGTAACATACATTCAGCATACTACATACTCATATACTATAATACAATGGACATAGGCAACAACAACATAGGCATGCTTAGGATTACAAAAGTATGTTGTTTTTTATTCAACGAAAAAAGCTTGTGCTTGGGCTGAATTGATGTCCCATTGACCTGAAAATACTCTTCTCACTTGAATGAGTATTTTTGGTGGAAATCAGTCTCTGCTCTTTGTTACTTGGGCGGCAACCTCTGTGATGAAATGGCACGATTTTTATACGGCAACTCACGTTTTCACCAGTTGAACTTGTTGATTCAACCTTGAGAGCCACGACGCTGAACTGCCGGCTGAATCTATTCACCTATTCGTTTAAAGCCGCTTTGTTTACATTCATTTATGAAGTTGAAATATTTATCATACTTATAGCATTGCAACTCTACCTGGTTGGCATTGGCAAGTAGTAGTAAGCGTCATCGATATGAACATCTCATTGAAATAAAAATTAACTTTTTTATCCTGTTCATGGTCATCGGTGCGAGAAGTTTGAGTCAACTGTTAACCGTTCATCTTGATTTCTTTTTAAAACAATAATCAAATCCTCATAACATCTAATATAAGTTACAATTTTTTCTCAGTTTCTACAACCGTATTTTTATAATGTCTTATTCTTGCTGGACAACTCAATTTCATGACATTTTACTAAAACCTTTTCCCGTCATCCCAATATTCTCAACTACTCAAGAAGAATTTCAATTCAAAAAATTATTCTTTATTAGATTGATCAAAGTCTTTATTTGAAGAAGTTATTTGAATTCAAACTTAATCCTGATGAATTAACCTATTTAGTCAAAATTACTCTCTCTACATGGTATTATAGTATGAGCTCTCTTCGTGCAACGGATTCTTGCTGCATGGGTTATTGTTATGCTTGGTATGGCTCTCGCATGATCTACGGGTAATAATCGGGTTATGATTATGGTTATACAGTAATCGGATTACAAATTCCATAATCATGAATCTACTTGAACTGTACTTTAGAGAACAGTTCAAACAAGTTCTTTACTAACAATTTCCTGGCCAATGGTATGCATGGCATGGAATGGTCTCTCTAAGCTATGGAAATTCCTCACTCTTATACAACTTTTCTTCTGTATCTTGGGATATCTGAATTTATTCTGTACATCCAGAGTATTTAAAATAGATGTTATACAACATAAGATTTATTTTATATATTCAACGGTATGCTGTTTACAAACGTTTATTTGATTTCAATACTTTTCTTCGTTATGAGTTTCTTTTCCAGTAGACGCAGTGCAGTGCAACTCTCACAAAATATCATTCTCAACAATCTTCGGCACTACTCACACTTGCAATACTCAAATCGCGAAGCGACTCGGATAAGAAACGTGTGTTTTCAAATGATATCGTTTATACAATACGGTTGCAGAATCGTTTGAGCGTCATCATTTGAAAACACAATCATGTTTGTTATCCGAGTCGTCGAGTATCGAGTCGCTTCGCGATTTGAATATTGCCTCAGTCTCTCAATGTGAATTTTCAGACTTTGAGTTTATAGCTCAATTTCTCCAAATCTATTAGCTAGCTCTATATTGATTATCATGTTTAAGTTCTGTTCCATCGAAAATAAGAAGTCATTTACTTGAGTTCTGAACAACTGAATCATGAAGGCGGAGTAGACCAAATACAATATACAAAACTTGCACTTGAATCAAGACTCAAACTTTTATTATCATTCGAAAAACAATCGACTCACTACTCAGTTCAACAACCATTATTCGTAAACTACAATAATTGTACATTGTACGTATCATGTAATGTAGATTATTCATGCAATGTTTTTAATGTTAATACATTCAGAACAGCTTCGTTTTCACATGAAAATGAAATATGATACAGAGGCAACTTGTAACAACTGCAAGATAGCGAAAGGCGTGAATTGATAAAAACGTGAAATTTTATTCAAAATTAATAAAGTCCCTGTAACGGAATGCAAGTTAATTTAATGAAACCTTCTTGAATTACAAATTCAGAGATATTCCAGTAGAAATTAAGCTGTATTGCTTGCGTTTGTAATGCGGTCTTTTTCAGATTCTTGCGTAACTTGAATGAGTAAGCTTGAAATGTGTGTTGGTGAAGCTCCGCTTGTCAAAACATTTGCTTCACAGGCTGTAGCTGTAGCCTTGAAATTTTCGAGCAGTTTGTTTCAGTTTGTTGTTCAAATACTCTTCCAGACACTTGCTATACAGAGTATTTAAGCTTCCAAATACTGACTGGTCCTAGCCTTCAATCTATTTTCGAATCGCGAAGTAGATCAGGATAAAAAAAGATTTGGAATCCATCTTGTAATATTGAGGCTACACTATTGTTACTCTACTGCCTTTCAAGAGTAATTTATTTTCTGCAGTGACAGACAGAAATTTTTCTTGTTCATTGCTGCAGTCCAAGTTCCGGGCTCGTTTCTGATCGCAGAAATTACTTCTATTCTCTCTGTGTAGTCTAGGTTCCAGGCTCGTTTCTGATCGCTGATTTATAGGAGTCCATCAAGCCTGTGAAAGTCGTAAAGCAACTTGGCATCATCGTGGGTCGATGTCGCTTGAAATAATCATTTCACAGTGGATGCACATTGGATTTATCAACTCGATGCATTCGGAATTGATACGCTTCTCAATGAAAAAATGCTTCTCCAATTTTATACTAGAAACTAGAACTAGATAATTCGATCTGATTGAGTTTGTGTACTTCAGTCGATTGATTGCTTACGTACTACATAAAGGAGAAGGAAAAACGAATTATTTTCATGTAGGCCTAGCAAGTTCGAAAGCTTTTGAGTTATTTGTACAGCTTCATACAAGATTCTGAATCTTATTAAGACTTCAATATTGAAGATTCAACTTTATTCATTCATGCATTGTAATACTGTATATTATTTATACTCATTTATGCCCAGATTTAAATTAGAGTTAATGTTTTCGTTCGTTAGAGAATAAATCAAAACAAAAAATGATAAGTAAGGATTTGAAATTCATTTTTAAAACAGCTCTCAGTTCATGATAATCGATCTGAATTTCTTCCTCCAGTCAAGCTTCAAAAGTCGAACAACTTTCATTTTCGTTCTGGTGTCAAAATGTTGAACATGCCTTTTTATGGAGAGTAAATAAAGGTGGGCTTGTAAGCTCTCTTATCTGAGCTGTAAAAATAGAATTGCTCTGAGCTCTCATGCTGAATATTTAGTACTGAGTTGCATTACGAGAGCATGAGATGTAATGATTTTGTTAACGTTATTTTGAGAGCATCGCTCTCAGAATATTTATGGAATAAATGTTTTTTTGAGAATATTGATGATTGTGAAATTTAGGAACTATATGATGTTGGTAAATACGTTTCTACTTTTCGTTTTCACGTTTTCTGCTTCTTACTAATTTGAGCATCAAATATTTACTATAATTTATAAAAATATTATTTAGAACAGGGGTGGGGTGCTCAACCCTTTCTAATTTACATTGTGAATACTCAAAAAGCACGCGGGAAAGTGAGGTAATTGAAGTGGTCTGGGGGTATCGCAATTACTCTCCAGGATAACGGGAGATGATAGTGATTGAAAAAAAATCATTCACAATAATTCAAAAACATTCTACCAATTTGAAACCATTTCCTCATTCCTAACTGCAAAAATAATATATCATTTTTCCTTTTCATCTTTCTTGCTTTCTAAATATAATATTATAGTTATTACATATTATGCTTTCTAAACTATATTTCTTTTCAAAACTAACTGTACTAGTTCTGTCAGTAATTCTCAATCTCAAATGAATTGGAAAAAACATATTTTCTAAAATTTCTCTCGTCATAAACATTCAAGAATTTGTGATACGCTTGTTAAAACCAATAAAATGGCTGCCGTTGAAAATAAAATGGCGAAACCTACCAAGACTACGATGAAGCTCTGTGATTGGACGAGACTTCTCACTCCCATTTTTAACACTGGGAGCAGCTGGCCAATAGGAGTCGAGCATTAAAGAAAGTACCAGCTTATTTGTTTACTTTTCTTGACTACGATGAAGCTCTGTGATTGGACGAGACTTCTCACTCCCATTTTTAACACCGGGAGCAGCTGGCCAATAGGAGTCGAGCATTAAAGAAAGTACCAGCTTACTTGTTTACTTTTCCTCCCGATAGATGGCGTTTGTGGTACTATTTATGTAGTAGAATAGGCTCCTTCACATCTAAAATTTCAAACTGTGGATAACATATTTTCACCAGCTTTTTCTACAGATATTGAGGACTCAGGGCTAATGATTTTGAATTGTTTATCCAATTCAAACCACTTATTCTATTCACAAACTACAGTATTAAATTTCCAAATAATTTTTTCTACAATATAAATAAATTCCAAATCATTGAGAATCTCTACTAATTCTATCGATGAACGAAATATCAAGTACATTATTTTCTGAAGTTCTTTTTTTTAATTCTGCAGCATTTCTTCTTTATCATTCCGGTTTCAATTCGTGCAATGACTATTTTTATTCTCCTTTCAATAGCTTCATATTGAAATACAAAATCGTCCATTTCTATTCGCTTTGTTCATTCCCTTGATTGGATTAGATGATTCTGCATTCTGATTGCTCTATTACATTATTGCTGCCCGCATGAATTGATAATAACTTGCTGGATCACCAAGCTAACTTTTAAAATATTTTCTTATTCGATATTTCAATATTTTCCGATGAGATCTAAACACAAGACTTCTTGGAAAAAATCGTAGTTGATAAAAACTTTTCTTAAAACATTTTCATGAAGTGGATCCTTTGAACTTGATTTCATTTCAACAATCTATTTATTTAGCTGAACTAAAAATCCTAGTACCGGTACCCATAAAAAATGTTTTTCAATTTGATATTAATAACTATGATAGCTTGACATAACAGTAAAATATTTCAGATAATACAACAGCACAATATCTGGGGGAGTCGTTTTCTTCTGTGACAGTTGCGAGTTATGTTCTGGTCAGTTGGTTCTGAAAGCTATTTGTGGAGACAATTCGAAATGATTTTTCATGGCGCTGAGTGGAATGGTGCGGAACAGTTGGCACTTTATGCATGAGGACTGCACCCTCCCTCTCACATTTGCACAAACACCCCAATTCGGGGTGCAGTGGCGGAAAACTGGGATTTAAAGATAATCTCTCCATTCTGCTCCATTCGGGAGAAATTTTTCATCTTTTGATACCTTATACAATGAGTGCTCAAACAGTCACAGTTCCTCAGTATTACATACATTTTCATTTTTATTAGAATTGTATATTATACTGTAATACATAATTTATTATATCTATAACATCGCTCAGAACTATAGAAATTTGGCATTTCTAATAAATTGTCCTTCATATTGAAAGATATTGAAGAGTCTCTATTATTACAGACTCTGACTTCAGCGTTACACCATCTTCTATTTTTGTCTCAGTTGTGTTCTATTTTTGTGAATTATTTTGCTTTTGCGTTCATCGCTCCAACTTCTATCTCCACCTACTACTAGTGTCCTCTCTAGCTTGAAATTAGTTATAAAATTTAAAAATTTATTTAATCGGGTTTAATCATTATTTGCATTCTTATTCATTACTTTTTCAGAAGAAAATGGAAATCCAAAGAGGGTAGATAGATCGAAGAGGATCAACGAATGTAGTGCAGTGTCCAAGAAATCATGCTACAAAACATTTGTTAGGAGAATCTAATTCAATAGACAATAATGTTCATAAATTCATAATACACTACGTCCAGCCTAACCACATGATATTGAGCCAACAAGCTCTGAATTACTTCACCACTGAGGTACTGCCATCATTTTCAATAACCTACTCACATATTAATAATAATTTGTTTTTTTGATTAATTTAAAAATGGGTATTCTAGTACAGATTTTATGATTTACATGGAAACTCTTGGGTTCCCTCCAGAGTGTAGGTATTCAAAAGTATTCGTTGATGTCGAATTGCTATAAAAAATACTGCGTAAGCTCTCCACAACTTCAATCATTGACTGAATGGAGCTTCAACGATTATCTAACTGCAAAAATTGATGGTTTCGAGAATTAGAATCCAATTATAAAAAATGAACACGAATTCATTTGTTGCGAAAACTATTTGATTAACATTTTCTTGATCAACTTTTGGTGTAAACGCAGCTTGATAGACATCTGAAAAATGTATATCATTGAGTGGTTTGAGCATTCATTGACAGGGCTCAACACTTTTCGTTTTCATTTCCATAGCCGCTTCTATAGTTTTGTGGCCATGTAATAGTATTTTGACGAACCCAACATCTGTTTGGTAGATGAAAGAACCGAATAATGGAAATTAGCCGAATGTCTACTATTAACTCGTTTGTTGATAGGTGGGTTGTCGACTTTTTACGCCTCTGCACGTATAATGTGTTTAGCTTCTCGTTTCTTCTATCAAAAGAGTTATAAATAAAGAAACCGAACGTTCATGTTTGCGCTGAGGATCCTTCTCATTAGGAGGGCTATTATGATTCCTACTCTTCACTTTTCTAGCTAGTTAATTGTATGCTGTCTCCTCCACCTGTGGAGTGCTTTGAAATTTTATTTACATAAAACACCTTAATTTAACTGTATTTTTTTGCTCGTCTATAATTTCTATAACAGAAATGGATAACAAAATTTTTATAAGTGCGAACTCTGAATGTTACTGTTCCATGAGTGATGTTGTTTGAACTACATCAAATTCTTTTTGACTTCTTGTGCAATTGACAGATTTTAGTGACGTTTGGAAATCTTCTCATATACCAACTTTACTGAATTTCTCTGTTAGTTTTGTTGTGAATATCATTGCTTTTTCAAAACTGCGAGTAACTGTATTTACTCGAGGTAGTGCGATGAAATTGCTACAGCTGTATTCTTTTAATTTGACGCTTGGCTTTAGATAGATAGATGAATAGAGAGATATTATTTCTTGACGTGCTGATGACCGTAGAGTACGATGACAAAGAAATAATACCTCTCTATCTATCTATCTAATGTAAAGCGTGAAACTAAATGAATCTGATTGTATGTTTAGGAACGATGAAGGATTTAGGAACAATATCTTGGAGAAAACTTAGCACAAGCACTTTGTATGGCGCTATGCTTCCTTTATGACAATTTAAAAAACTGTCATTTGATATATTTGAACCATCCAAAAGCGCAAATATGCTTATTATACTATTCATTTGTTTTTTATGTAGAGATGGGGCTTGGAGCTGAATGTCGATGTATTGCATTTCGCAAGGTCGAGATGACAGCACACACCAAAATAACTACATTCTCGTTGATAGTTACGTGTACTACGTTCGTTCAGCCTTAATTACTTGCGTCATACTGTAGATGCATCAAGTAGAGTGCATCATTCTCATAACTTTGCTTGTTATGAGAATCATTCGCTTGTGTGTGATAATGTGCAATTCAGCTAAAACTACTTGAAATTCTAGTCCTAAATAAATCAGTCTGAATAACGTCAGAAATTGTTTTAAACTACAGTGGTACTTGAGATTTCCCCAAATCTCAAGAAATACTAATGTAAATTAACATTTTGCATTACCTCATCCATTAGAGAATGATATAAGAAATTTAAATTATAGATATTACGCTTCTATTCTATTATATTGGATGAAGCTTGTAGAAGTAAATAATTGCTATGGAAAACTGTTATCACAAAATTGAAATTCCAGTCAGAACATCAAGTCATATTTATTACATCATTATCAGTATACTGCTGGCGGTAGTAAATACTGCAGTTGGGTTTATTGGCAGTAAATTGTAAATGGAATGGAATAATGTGTCCCAGTTGTCAGTATAGAGAAATTTCGATAAAATTCTCATTTAATAGACTATTATTTTGAAGAAAAACTTTGAAAAATTGCAGACATTTCTGTCCAAGAAAGTTATCAAACAATTTCGTTCTAGAAATAAGAAGATTTGAAAATATCGTTCATGGAGGCAATAAAGAGAATTTTTTTCTGAGTCTTTCCAAAGATGTTGGAATTTCTTTATTGATGGAGTTGCTATAGATTTAATTGTAACTCAATGATGCTATTACCACAGAGGAGGTGAATCCTCCTCTGTGTCAATCCAAAGCATTTACCTCTTCTGCGCTATTACTATTATGATACATTAATGCTATTGTATCCATTGATTTTACTACCCAAATTTTTACAAATTAATTCCAAATAACCTTTAAAACAAATTAATACTGAATGCAAGTTAATTTATTCCAGATTTAGTTCCTGGATTGCCATCAATTTTGTTGATGATCCAGTATGATGCTGCAGTTTTCAAGCATTATTAATTACGTTCCCACATTCTTTTCTACCGTGATATGAATCTGGATGACAAGAAATATGATTGACCTAATCAATCATCTACTTCATCTGGAGCTCTAATGAGTGGTAGAGTCGACTCTAGAGTAATTGAAATCTCGACTGATGTGACTAATGATCGTGAACCATGCAATGCGCTTTGAAATATGCGTTCAGTAGAAGTGTTACAATCATTTTTCAAATTTCTGTTTCTGAAAATGATTTTTATCGAAAAGTGTCATAGTAAATCTAGTCACAGTATTAAAGTACTATCAGAGATAATGGTTATATACTGGTCTGTTACTATCTAAGTTGGGTTTCGATTTTCAGCATTATTTCTAATCGGAGAACTGCAACAGGAAATTGAATTACAACATGATACTTTATAAGGAAATTAATGAGTAAGTGCTGGGTGTGACCGTATTAATATTAATAGTGGAATAGATAAGCAATGGAAAATAGCAAGCATTTTTCGCCGTAATTTACGGCGATTCTTACCAAATTCATTAGCGAATGACTCGTATGTTGTGACCTTGGCTTGGAATCACCGTCACTATCAACTCACTAAACATACAGTACTTCACTGTTGAACGACGCCTTTCTCTATTCCCTCTAATCAATTTATCGATTCTGTACAGTCGTCTGCTTGTGTCTCCAATTTCCTATTCTGTCAGATAAAAAACAGGGATACTCGAATATTGTATTCTTTTGAAACAGATGCATCATTTTAATATTCAAATAGCTCAGATTCTATTATTGTAATTGTTCAATAGTACTTTAATAGGTTTACTTTATTATTTTTTGTAGCAGATGATGCCTACATAAGTTCAATTGTTTAAATAATTTTAGAAACAATGGAGCATGGAAGTGATGTTTATTTTGATAAAACTTTAGGCTATAATAATCTAGGCTGAATATATTTGTTTTATTGTCATAGAATTTGCACTAAATCCAACCTATAGGTAATATTTAGATTATGGGTTCTTCTTTCATATCAATATAATATATGTGGTTTCAACCGGCTTCTCACAGCTTTATAACAGGTTTCACAGCTCAATTAGGGTTTGGATTCGAGGAAGTAAACATAGCCGAAGAATAATTAAGACCTGGACCTGGATTAAGTACACTAGTCAATTAGTTACTTGATCTCAATGATTATGTAGAATAATAGGCTTTAATAGACAAGTGTATTTTAATTTTTTTATATTTTAAAATTTTTGTTAACCTCTTGTGCAATTCATGTAGGTTTGTTATAGTATAGACACTAAATTGACTTAGAACGTAAGATTGTACTCGTGTATTTGTTATAGTGTGATTGCATAAGTCCATAATTTCAATCGAATATTCTATTTCATTTTATTTCACCATCATTAGAAAAGAGGTATGAACTCAGTCGAATTGAACATACATGAATGGGAAAATAAGCTTATTTGGATGCTCGTTCACTGTCAAATTTCTGTAAGAGCTTCACTAATTCAAGCTCCAGTAATTTTATTCTATCTAGCAAAGAATAAAAAATCGTGCATCATGCATCACCTTGCTTTTCATAGCTCATTACTCATTACTATTATACAGTATTTACACTAGAGACCTTATTACTGCTCCTAGTGATCTCAAGATGAAAACATGTAAATCTTAATGTAGTCGTAAACATATCTAAACTGCATCGTTGTATCCATTTTAAGTACAAATTCTTGAAATATTTATTTTCCCTCAACCTACTTCCCCAGCAATAATAGTTTATTGAAGTTCAAGAGTCCAGTCCTTGAAAAGAAGTGGTTGTCGACCCTCTGTGTACTAGAGCTAGACAAATACCAGCGTTCACACACCCATTGTGTAAACAGACGAAGAACGAAGGATGTTGTGTAGATTCTGGGCCCTTACCTCACCTTCTACCGCACCGGGTCACACCCAGAGTTGTACTTTGATTCTACAGCACATGGAATAAATAGGTGCGGATGCCGTCGGCTAGACTATTATTTGTGTTTATCTTTACATGTGTGTGCATGTGTACATGTATGAAGGGCGTTCTCAGCGAGGCTCGATGTGCACTGCCGATAGCCGAAGACATTCTCTCTCAGTCACCCTCTCTTTCTCTTCTCACAGCTAAGTTCTCTGAGAAAAATCTCAACAAATGAGTCATGGAAGCTGGTCGCGCCAATCGCATTCACCACTTCACTGCAGATCTACTCAGTACTCACCGAATGTCTGCATACGATAAAACCAAGCCTTTGTTTCCAACTCATTAAAACTTATACGGTCTCTGCAAACACTGTGCAGACGTGTACTCACGTCTCTTAAAAAGGTCTGTCGAAAACGTCAACTGTCTGAGTACTTTGAGAGCTTTAAAAAAGGAATATAATCTCAGAATCGTATCACCCCATGATCATATTAGAAGCTGGAAGAGCTGGTCGATTCCTAAGAATTAAGGCATATTGAGGAAGAACACATTGAATTAAATTCAAAAACACAAATACAGAAACACATAATAAATTGAAAACATAGGTAGATGAAAGGCTTGCAAGTACAATACTTAATTAAAAATGTCCAATAGCATTCATGTTCATGAGCAGAAAAAGTCTCCCAGTGAATATAAACTGATTATAGAAGTTGACTGGACTTCTTGGCAGGGCATTATGGGATAAATGTGGGATACTGTTGTGAGATAAAATTCCTGGATTCACTAAATAAAATTAATAATAATTTGTGAGTGATTTGGGAGTTTGATTTTTCAGGAAGTTGAAATTTATAATGGGGTATGCCTATTCTACTAAACTAGTTGTCTGCAGTATGCTGATCGTGAGGCAATTGAAGTTGAACAATCATTGTAAAGGGAATTTTGATAATTCAAAGTTGATAAAAAAAATAATAATATTTCCATGCACATTTCATGCTACTGTATTTGAATTTTTTTCTAATTTTGTATTTTCTCATGGAATAGGATCTTTTATCAATTCCTCATCTGCACCTGCTCCATTAGTTTGTTCTTGTAAAATGTAGTGTTACCGGTATCTATTCCTTCTCCAAGCATCACTTTTAGTTTTGGAACTCTGCCATGGATCAAAAATTGGTCGGCATTGGTCGATTCTCTTTGACCATTTATGCCTATGTTTTGATCTAATGAGTAGTGGAAGGAAGAGGATGCAATCAGCCATTGGAAAGCTGACACACAATATAAATGCCGAACCCGTTCTTTAAATACAATAGCACGTGTAGTGTGCTCTAAAGATGTGACGAGCATTTCTATTATGCTCATTAAATTCAGGTCTTCCTATGACGTGATAACTGTTCAGTGAAGCTCAGTCGACAATTACTATCGTTCAAGATTCAGCTTTAAACTGTGCATAATTTGACTATTTTTTATATACTTTTTACTATTTTTAATTCAATTAACATTTTAAAAATATTTTTGCAGTATTAATCCGAAATTTGGTTGATAGTGAAGTCGTAGTAATAATGTGAAGTAGTCTATTCGATGTTTATCTGATCGACTTATAAAATGTACCCTATTATTTTCTACTACATCAAATTATTAAGTAGAAAAATAATAATTCCTTGATGAAGAGTAAAGTGGAATTCTAGTGATAATTTTCTTCATATTACACGTGAATATTATTGACATTACATTCCAAATCATTACTTGAATGTAGTGGAATAGTGATCTATTCCATTTACTTGCAATTGAAAGATGATATTATTTTTTCAAATTCAAAGTTGAAAGTGTTATGTATTGTTATCTCTTATTCCAGTGAATTTGTTGTACGGTAATCAAAATTGTTTGTTTTTAAATGGGTTTCATAATAAAATATCATGAAAAATTCGTCAATTTTTACAAGATTATAAATATTTTTCTGAATATTTGTTTCAGAGAGCTCGATGTTTAGAAGCTGATAGAATAAGAACTCCTGTAAAAACGCGAGATACAGACTGCTGCAGTGTGAATCTGTTGAAACACTTCTTTCACATATTCAACGTTGTATTCCTGGTAAGTTTCGTCTGAACACTACACTAATTATAATTAATTATTCAAATACGATTTAAATTTAATCCTAATTATTCCTATTTCTAGTAGACTTTCAAATTGAAGTACTGTACCTTCCCAAAAAAATTTCAATGATTATTATATATATGCATATTTTACTGTTGTGCTTTTACAAACGTATAGCTTTAACATGTTTCAAAAAAATATTGTGTTTGAAGCATCCCACTCGAATAATCCATCACTTTTTAAAAGGAACAAATAGAATAATCTATTCTTTATGATTACTTTTATTGCTATCGAATGATGGACTAGAAACAATGAAGTCGTTTGACTGTTGGAAGCTGGATAGTTGGTGGCTATCATATGAGGTATGAGCCCCTACTAGGAAACATCATCAATTTCAATTCAAAACGCCAGCCCAAAAACTAATGACCCACTATACATCATTGTCGGGTTTGACATTTATAAAAAAGTATAATAAATGACACAAGAGTCTGATATGAAGTAGCTGGATAGAGGTATTAAGGATAACTCTCTAGGGGATAAGTATAATTTACTTCTCAAATTATCTATCGATAAACTGAAAAAAACTTCAATGAAAACAACCAAACTTCTCAAGGATTCTGAGTAATTTAATCAATCATTTTTGGAAGAGTGCTGGTGGTGTAGTTCCTCATTCAAATATTTGACAATAGGTTGCTACCTTTAATACATATTCTATTTATTCATTTCTATTTTATTTGTACAGGATAACGATCAAGGATTATTATAAATTCAACCGTTCACAATGCAGAATTAATACATTATGTTATCGTCTAAGTACAATATTTTATAAAATAATTATTGATTATAATGAATAATATTTTATTGTATAATTGAACTGTCCTCAATTATATTGTTAAAAGAACCTAGCTAAACGAATAACTAAACTTTGGAACCTACCTTAACGAACTGACGAATATAATCATGTGAGATTTGAAAGATCCCCTCGTAGAACTCAGAACTCTCCCAATACTTCTTGTTCAAGTGTCTTGAAGAGTTCGGTTTGTTCAAGGTTGTACTATTGGGGAGGTCTGTTTTTTCTTCTTTTCATATCGTTCTTTATTATGTCGCTGTCTTCATTTCCTGGCGCAATTTGATATCTATTATTCCTCGTGTCCGGCGGTTTTTCAGTCGTGTTTGGGGTGCGTAACAAAACGAGAGAAACGAGGAGAGAGAGAGAGAGTGCCCGCTAAATATTTGTAATGGATCAGTGTTCTTGTCGATAGCCAGCGGACTGTGTCTTGTAAAAGCCGATAGAATAGTGCGTTCTCACCTGGAGAAAGAATTCGAACAAAGGCGAGATCGACCATGGACCGGCCAGGTAGAAGACGTTCCTTGTCTTCACTTCACAGGACATTACGGCCCACGGAAATTGTCTCAGCCCCCTCCCTGGCAGCTACAGTCTGGTTCCTACTAAAACTGACCACGTCGGCTGGTCTACGGCCTACAGATACTGTAGAATGAACTGAACCGATAGAATGATCTAAATAGAAATAAAAAAGTGAAAACAATGTTGAAGTGCCTGGGAAGAGTAGAACTAGTGCGTTTGATTAATCTTGTCAAAATAAGTGGCACGTGTTATGACATTCAATCTGAACAGATAGGCTACTACTTTTACCTAATGGAGCAATGGAGGCTCATTTTGATGAATACTTCATATATTTTCTGATATATTAAGTATTATAGATATAGGATTGTATAGAATAGTATGAGAATGGTTAGTCTATCGCTATTGATGACTAAATGGATAATGTGAATGGTTCTATGTCCTACACCTGCTATAGGAAAGTTTGAATATTGTACTCAGTAGGCTATATTAATATTGATTTTTCAATCGATGCTACAGTGTTCAATCTTTTGAAGTTTGGGAAATACTGGAGTGAAGAATTCTAGAAGAGATGAATGCAATCCGATTTATGTAGTGGACTCTTCATACCACACTATTATTATACATTTTACTCAAGGTTAATAGAGAGTCTAATAACCTTGCATTTTACTATTTTTAATATATGTATACTGTATACTTATACTCATTATACCACATTTTTGTAACAATTTTGAATGATCTCTTTGTTCAAATGTGTTATCAAATAAAAATGCGTTAGATTGAATAGCTGCCCACACATCTATTGTAGTTATGCACGTTTAGTGCTTGTGATGTGAAGAAGTGAAGTCAGCTACTCAACTTGACGCACTTTCATTTGATGGACAATTTGAACATGTTCAAACGGCTTTACAATGTGACAGCTTGGAACAGAGATCGTAAAGTGATGAAGCTTGAGGGTTTCAGACTTATGAGGCAAGAGACTTGAGAGGTACAGCCAAGTTAACGCGTGAGGATGGGGCTTCCAACTTGTAAAACGTTGCAAGAGGTATAAAATTGAACACAAAACATTTCAATTTTGATCTCGATTTGGTAGAAATTCTTCTGGGATCAATGACATGACTAAATGCATAATGTGAATGGTTCACATTACAATATTCACAGCTCAATGCTTAATTAAATCGTAAAATTATAATTGATTGTGAAATGACTGCTCTCTGGTTCGTTCTCTTCCAGAAGACATTCGCGCCTATTCGCCTGCAATCTCAACTTCGGTCATGTCGTAAACTCGGGTACTTTTCACTCGCAAGTATTTATTGCAGCCGGCCATTTCCTGCAGATTAGCTGCCTTTACCGAAGGCGAGCATCTTTACGATCGAAGCCGGAGATGAGATCATCTCTGTGAACTCGGCACCGCGTGTTATCGAGCCGGGCGATCGAGTATCGTAAATTTACCGGTCGATTCACAAACTTTTCTAATCTTCGAAGATATATCTCCCCGAGATATGTATATTATGAGGACACTTTGTTTACGACGCGCGTCTCTCTTGCCACGTCTTGCCACGCACCTCGAATGAGGCTAATCGGTTTTATGTTTCTTTAAAAACGCAATTTTCCGTCGTAAATCGCCTCGTTCAGTTCATTATTAGCAGCTCGTGCTATTAAGCAACAAAGCTGCCATATTAGGTGGCTGCATGTCCAGTTGATTAGCTATCAACCTGGCAGCTCTTCAGTGGGACTAGATTTTATCTGAGATTTGAAGTTGAATATTTTCTTTCTCTGATGACTATGCAGGATTTTATGTATTCTTCTAGCAAGATGACTTGTAGCCGTTGGTTTCTACTAACATAGTGAGAAATACATGTATAGAAGAATACTTGCATATGCAAGTATATATTCTTTGAATATTTTTGTTGTAATTGATAATTTATATGAATAACTGTAATTGAATGTATTGACAATTATAATTTTGTTCAATTACATTGAATCAGGGAATTTTTATTAACTCAAATCTCAAACCTAATTTTTGTGATAAAGCATGATATTCTCAATCAGAAAGAAGATACAGAATGGTGATTGATTAGAAAATTGAGACGGAATGTGAACAATGCAAATGTGTAAGAAATTGTCTTACTAATGTTTATTCCCATAATATCTAAAATTGAAATTATAATGATCAATCTATAATTTATAGATAAAGTATTAAGTATTCCATCATTCAAAGAGCCTAGTTGAAAAAAAACATTCCAACGCTAAATTAATTCGTATTGAACTCTGATTTAAATACTGTAGTACATCAGTGGTATTGAACCAATCCAAGACATTTGCGGGAACCTAAAAATTTGTATTTGTATTGAGTTCAAATATTATATGGTGATTAATATTAATTATGAGTCAATATTAATAAGAAACACATAGTTTATGTAATTTTTTATATTGGGTTTTATAGAAGTTTCATTCATGTTTATCATGTGTGTGAAGTCTGAATTGTTTAGTGTTCACCATTTTTTGAATGTTATATCTGTTTGAGAATTTTTTGAATGATATCTGTTTCACATGTAAAGTGTACTGTACAATTGTATATGTGAATAAATAAATTGAAAATTGAAAATCTGTTTGAGAATCAATGAAAAAATCAATAAATTGGTACAAAAGACATTAATCTTTTGATTTTTGATTTTCAATTTACAGATAGCTGGTCTGGCAGTTTTGTGCGTTGGAATATGGAGCATAATGTACAAGCATGGCTATGTGTGCCTGTTAACAACAGTCACTTATCCACTGACGTCATACGTGCTGGTGGTTGCTGGTGCTCTAGTACCTCTGGTAACCGTTTTAGGTTGCTTTGGCAACTGTAATGAGAACAGGTGCCTTATATTATTGGTAAGTATAAGCCCTAATCAGAAATTTATCTGGGATCAAAGTCAAAAGTATTATAAAAATATAACATGTTCACTTGAGAATTATTATAGAGAGCCAATACACATTAATGAAATTACTGTTTTTAATTGAAAATTATTCTTGATTTATGTACTCCATGGTAATTATTTTTAGTGTCCATACTTTTGTTTGTTAGATTGAAACGTATTTTGTTACATGTAGAAAGACTATTAGAGCACGAATATGTTAAATTTTTGTGGGGAGAGACATTATTTCTGAGTTAATTCAATTTTCCAATAGCAGTTTTTCCTACCCTTCACCATCTCTTAGTACCAAAATGTGGTCTGCATAAATTCATATGACTGCTCTTTTGTGTTGTGAACTTTCATAATTATTCAATTGCAGTATTTTTCTTCTTTATGTTTCATAATATTTTATTTGTTTGTTTATGAAAGTAATCTGTAAATTTATTCACTTTGATTATTGAATCAATCCCTCATTATGTCACAAGTAAACCATGTTTATTTGTTAAACAAAAAGCTAATTAAAGCATGTCCTTCCATATTTTTGTGAAAGCCATTCTTAACAATTTCTCCAACATAATAATTAGAATAATAACTCTAAAACAGCATCAAGTGGAAATTAATTATTGAAAAAAGAGAGCACTTTTTCCAAACTTGAAATTTAATCACTTGAAGCACATAGATGAAAGAGTATATCCTTCTAGGAGATTAAGTATCTTCAAGATTGTCTCGATGTAGGAATAACTCTCAATTTCAGTCAGCATCCATGAAAATATTGTGAACAATCCAGTCCCAATTGTCCCTCTTTTAGGATAAAACTTCCAAATCCAGTTTATTTCTTCCTGTCTGGAATACTTGTTATGCTCCACGCTCCCCATTAGTGTTGGTCTGCTTTGTTCTTGTTAGTGCTTTATCATTCCTTATCCAAATTCCTCGATTCTCCTCGAAGAATTTTAATTGGATGAATTCCTGGGATGCTCATGACCATGCGATTCTGTAGAATTCAAAAGATAAATTCAGTTGCAATGAAGTTTGCGTTTCTCATTCGCGTCTAGGTTGACTTGTATGGAATAGCATATTTATTTATATAGATATTTATAGATTTACATAGACATATTTTCATTTAAGCTTTTGTACAACACAAAAATGTTTTTTGGGGGTTAGGATCAAGTAAATCTTCTTTAGCAGTGTAATGTATTCCATCAGTCACTTGTAGAATAAATATTGTAGAGTTCATAGAATCAAATATTTCAGCCTTTGTTGAATATGGCTGATTTTATATGTTCTAATCAATGCAGATGTAGAAAATAAAAATAAATAATGATCATTTACCACTCATTTTATAATAATTAAAATGAAAGCACAAGGATTTTGTCAATTCTATTATTTATTTGTGGTACAAGGACAATGTTCAAGCTGATGATGTGACCTCTGTGTGGCCATGAAACCATGGTCGTCCTTGTACCACAAATAAATAGTAGAATTTACAAAATCCTTGTGTTTTCAGTTTAATTATTATGGAACGGTTCTAAAATTTCAATAGTGACTTTAGAATTTTCACTCATTTTATGATGAAAAAATCTGAAGAAAGCACATTGAGTGCTACTGTATTTTTATAAACTAATGCTTAGAACTAAGCTAAAATTACTCTACCTCGAGGATGGAAAAGGCCTTGATATTTATTACAATCATCTCATTTGATCAAATGGAATGACGATTATTGTCATTAGCATTACAGACAAAGTACCATACAATTTTAAAGTGATTTTCAAAATAATTATATATGGATTCAATTACACAACACGATTAATAGGAATATTAAGAAGATTAAAAATGAGCTACCTGTCTTTTAATGTGACCTTTCTGCTGATAGCTGGTTTGGCCTTCTATATAAGGCAAATATTCAATCAATTAGGGGTTGTCGGCTTCTTACTTTGTGATTTGTTGAGGGAATAACTCGAACTGAGGTGGAATTTACTAATTGGATGTATAAGGAACCGGTTTCGATTCGAATTCTGTAGTTGCAGATTGTTATCTGAGGCATGACTTATGCTTTAGCGCAGTACAAATAAATGAAGTGTGAGTCTTCTCTCCCAGCTTTGGCAAGGAGAATGCATTCCCCCACCAGATGCATATCTCTGCTACCTGTTGTGTTTCATTTGAACTTGGTGATGATTCAAATCTCTCATTTACAAATTAAGTTGCTTGTTAACGTGTAGGCCTAGTTGAAAATTGTCCAAAATTTGTTTTCTTACTGATTCCTCACATAGAGTGTAAGTTTCGCTTTGAAAAGCAACTAGGTATAACTATAGATCGTTATTCATCAATAAATTCCCCTTTCTTGACACTTGATCTAGCTCTGGCTTCAAGGTGGTGTACTAGTACTAGTAGCCAACTTATACTGAAATATGTTTATACAGGAAACGTCATTCCAGCAATATCTTAAGTGAGAAAGAACTTGACAACTAGTGAAAAAGCTTCTTCTTAAAGTATTAGATACTGACATCCTTATTGGAAGACATCCAGGATGCAATTTTAATTTCTTCAAAATTTCAGTACCAGTATGTGCATGACTAATTTTCATAGAAGAGGGGTTTCCTTCCTGATTCCGTATAATATTGACCTGGTTTCCAGAACATGAACTACAAATTATAGTAATTCCTCTTTATTAGTAATTGTGAATGTCTTCATGAGTGCATGCTTTAGTATGCGTTGGCACTCATGATTCACCTCTCTTATTCACCTACGAGTATATTTACAAATACAGATGACGACTGTATTTCTAATTATTATTGATATCATCAATGAATTTTTTATCCTCTTATTACTGCACAATACCAAAAATAGTGATTTATCACTGAGAATTTATTAATACTGTACCCAGGTTTGATGATGAATATTGTAAACAGAAATCTTCTCAATTCTTTGGGAAATATTACAGTATTTGAACATAATTTTGGTAACATTATTTATTACAGATTTGAATATCATTATCAAAAATCATAAAACTAATCCTATATTGTGATTCAATTTGTATTGAACTTTCAATTTAATTTTTCTATGTTAATCTAAATGACTTTTTTCATTTTCAGTATACATTCATGCTGCTGCTGATATTTCTGCTTGAAGCGATGGTTGGAGTACTGTCTTATGTTTACCAGGACCAGGTTCACATTGAACTGAATAGCAGTCTCAACAACACATTTCTGCAGTCATACAGGATGAACTCTGAAAAGACCAATGCCATTGACAGAATGCAACAGCAGGTAATGTTGAAGTCAGGAGCCTGCTTCACAAAAAATCCAGTATAAATAAAGGAAAAAGATGTACACTTGACATATGGATTACATAGAGGATGGATTACATTCAAACAAATCAAATTATTCAAGTATTTTTGCTGTACACTGTATACGAAGAAAAATAAATATAATTTCAATTTCAATTACAATAGAAGAGTGAATCCATATTGGAAAAGGACTATCCGCAAGTTAAGGCACAAAAAATGGAACAGTGTTATAGTTCTGAATCTTTCAAAAAATTCAGACATGGAGTGTAAGATCACATAACAAAGATTATGAAAATTGAAGATTAAAGATTGAAGAAATGAAGATTAAATGGAAATTCAGAAACTATTTATTTTTTTACTGTTCCTCTCTAGATGTGAGAATGTTGGCCACGCCTAAACATAAAATAAATTTACAATAACATGCCTTCCATGAGAGCTGAAATTTATGCAAACTGATGAACAATTTGGGATCAATTACATATTTTCTATTATTTACATTTCAAAGAGGAAGCTCTATTTAATGAATAACAAATCACAAATATATTGAAATAATATATTTAAAAATATATTGAAATATTATATTTTAATGTCATTTTTATATTCCAATAATATTTCCATGAAATAGAATGGCTATGGATGATAAGTTTTATTGATATCTAAGCTCAATAAGAAACCATGTTTATTTTTATTGGCTGATCATAATTTAAAATGATCATTGTAATAATTGTGAAAATCATTCATTGTTTGGTCATTCTTAAGGTGCGTTTAGACTATGTAACTTTGTTATAAAACATTTGTTATATAACAAGTTTCACAAAAATGTATACAACAAAATGAATACCTTAGTGTAGTGTCAGCTGTTGTTATATAACAAAAGTTACAGAAAACTTGTTATATAACAAAATGTTTTATAACAAAGTTACATAGTCTAAACGCACCTTTATATTTCTAATCTTACACAGATTTGACGTACTTCTTTCAATTTCATGCTTATAAATTTTTGTGAAGTACCTACTCGAGAGTTATTATAGAATCAGAAATTGATTATTCTACTCTTGGATCCATGAGAGTATCAACTGGTGTTCAGTCCATTAATACTCATTATTTTTGTAAATACTCTGGGGGTTTGTTCAAAACAAAAGTAATTGTGGTGATTTTCATTGCTAAATCTACTATGAATTCCTCTGTTTCAAATGTAAATATTCAAATCTCATTTCAAGCTCTCTTCAATACCTTGGTTGATCTATATTTCTTACGCACCAGCAAGTTCGAGATAAGAAACAGTGTCTATATGGCTACTTAGCGATAACATTTTGTCTTGCATACCGTACCTACTTTGTCAAGTCAAATCCAAAATAATAAAATATTGAAGCAATGATTGAGTAATTATGAACATTGGCAAATAATACTACTACCACTTGTTGAAATAAATACAACTTGCAAATTATGTGTTCCGTTCCGTACCCATATTAAATTGGATTTGCTGTTTCATTATTTTCAATTTTGTGTTTGCAGTTGAAATGTTGTGGTGCTGAGAGGTTTGAAGATTGGAAGAAGAGTGCCTGGCTGAAGAATGACACCAGGACATCGAATTTAGTTCCTGACTCTTGCTGTAAAACACCTTCTCCCGGCTGTGGCAGACGAGATCATCCTAGTAATATCCATTATAGTGTGAGTATTGGAACACAGCGTAAGTGTTGCTTAAATATTTCAGTCAAAGAATCAAAATATTCATCAGAAATTCTAAAATTAAAAATTATATTTTGGAATTCCAATTGCCAATTCCAACTGAGAATAGTAGTTCAACGCTGGTTTTGATCGATCAATACTCTGATTATAGTATTTGATCAGACATAATTATACTTTGATCAATATATTGATCCATTTCCCCATTCCTGTACAAAATAACAACAGTACGCTATATTCTGAGTGTAGAATAGTTAGTCAAAGATTAGACAATAATAATCACAGATTAGAAAATAACAATTACAGATTAGACAATAATAATCACAGATTAGACAATAATAATCACAGATTAGGTAATAATAATAATCACAGATTGGACAATAATAATCACAGATTAGACATTTATAATCACAGATTAGAAAATAATAATAAAAGATTTACCAGAACAATTTAACGGTACCACTGGATAATTTTTGCAATTCTATACAATAATATTATGAGATATTTTTTTATGGTTTACTGTTGAAAGTTTGACAGAACTTTTTCAATTCGATATCAGTTTGAAAATGTTCATCTCAATGATTTTGTGATGATTGGAATTTACTCAAATCTACCTTTTGAATGATGCTTTGGAGTTCTTGAATAATTTCGATGAATAAAATAGTTTTCAAATAATTTAAAATGGGGTTCCATGTGCGAGTGACTAGAGAGATGAAATTTTTTATGGAGAGTATCGCTGATTTATTTTGAATAAAAACTCCCTTGAAGCTCTAGCTGGATTTTAATCTTGAACAATTATTACAAATCTACGATCTTGAGACTTGAATAATGTTCTAGCCCGAATCCAGAAACTTAGAAAAATAAAAACTCTGTTGTTAATACAACTCTTGTTGTATTTTAAAACGCCTGTGTAACATCTTCGAATATAAAAATTTAAGTTTTGAAGATCTTGCAAAAAAGGAAGAGGAATTGAAAGAATTATTTTATAAACTTACAAATGACAGAATGGCAATTCACTGCAGCGATTGGTATGACAGGAATTATTTTAAATTTATTGATTTCTATCTTTTGTTCGCTGTATTCATTTCATTCACTGTATTCCACTTTGCAATAATTCAATATTGAGAAATTTAGAGAACAATATTAATTTATCATTGATAAATGGGGGTCCGATCCCGCTAGACGCCAAATCTGCGAATCAAGTAGAAACCAATCTGAAATTGAGAAACTTGTTTTTTTTCAAGATTAAATCGAAAAAACTATGAACCAGAAGAACACCTATATATTTATATTATAATATTAACCAGAAGAAAACTGTTGTACAGTATATGCGTATCATATTATACGGTACTCACGTCACAAAAAACCCACGAATGAAATAATTTTATTGTTTCACAGGGATGTCAAACAAGATTTGCTGGTGAACTACAAGAGCATCTCATTATCATTGGAGCAGTGGGATTAGGTATTTGTGTTATACAAATATTTGGAATG
Source organism: Laodelphax striatellus (assembly GCA_017141395.1). Lineage (NCBI taxonomy): Eukaryota > Metazoa > Arthropoda > Insecta > Hemiptera > Delphacidae > Laodelphax > Laodelphax striatellus. Next base: position 10,971,416 of record CM029531.1, on the reverse strand, counting down.
ATAATTTCTTGTTGCCTCTACATAAAACTGAAAGATATATCTGATTACGATTGATAAATATCGTTGCTATGTTTGTGTTCATTGTATTTTAAAAATTATACAATCCTATTTTCTACCTTAGTTTCTATTACATCGAGTGATATGTAAAAAGTTTTAGATTTAAGATTAATAATATAAGGAGATTAAAAATATGCACTCTAAATATTTCTCATCTACTGTTTTGTTCAATCAATATTCCTTGTTGTTTCTCTTTTCATAATATTATTATGTTCCTTCACATTTATTTAAAAGATGAACATGGTCACCGGAATAGGCTACAGTATAACTGAAGCCTATGTACAAATAAAAAATTCAAAATTTCTCTTTTTTAAATTGAGTTTCAAAGATTGATTAGCTCCTTCTAGGTTCAACACCGACTGAATTTTTGAGCTCAGTTACAAATAATATTCAATAGGGCTGACTTACCGGTTACTTCTGTCTACCTTGACGTTATTTGAGTCATGTTATCAGTTGTGTCATGCTGTATGTACAACATTTTCAATGAAATGACATCATTCTTCATAAGAATGCTAGTCAATCTTTGATTAATGACTGTCTGTCATGCATTTTTACCAATGCATGAGAATGTGTCGTCGAGGTGTACACTTTTCTCAAGGAATGATAATATTTTTCGCATTTCATGAAACAATAAGATTGATGAGAATAATCCGATCTCATTATTTAAAAATTTTCTTGAATATTTGATTATTATGATGAAAATAATGATAGACTAGGAAGATAGAATGATAGACTTTCGATCAATCCAGATCAAAATTTACTCAAACAGTCCAACTAAGAAAGTATGAGAGTGTTGATACATCATGATCATGCTGTGGACATGTACTTTCTATATTCTCACAAAATTAAACATTCGATTTCTATGGCATATCTTATTTTCATGATACTTGTCGAGAAATAGCTTACTGATTTAAACTACTGTACTTATCTAATTCAACTCCAACTAGAGTAATATCAAACTAAAATAAAAATAAAGTGAAACTCTTTTCTGACTGTGCTGCATTCACAGAAAGCTTGAAAGCTTGAAGTGTGATCACATTATTTTTAGTCAATAGTCAGCCCTAGTTTTATCATTAAAATTAATAGCCTATGTTGTAGTGTTGTAGGATAATAGTACCTGTATATGTATATAGTAAATGCATATGGAAGATCTTTCTCAAGTGATTATTTGATTCGGATTGTTCCATACTTTAACGGAAGGGATAAAACCAAGCTTCACGTTGTTTTTAAAATCACGACCGAAAAAGGCGTTTTTTAATCCTTAAATTAAATGTATCAGATAAATATTTTTCTATTTGACAAACTTTTTTAAATAGACAAACAGATGCACAGAATTTCTCAAAATTCAATCTCATACAAATTATTCTTATTTTTTCAAAGATTTTCGATCTTCTAACGAAGAATAATATAAAACTCTCTCTTTATTTGAATTTGAGAATAATTTTACACAATTATATGATATAACATGTTTGTACATTGATAAAGCTAGCTGGCCTATCACAATAAATTATTGTGATAGGCCAGCTAGCTTTATCAATGGAAATAAAGAAGAGAACTTTGGGATAATGTCAATTTTGTCATTGTTACTGAAATAATTGTAATTATTACTGGAATAATTTGCAATTGTTTCTGAATTGTTATTAATAATTGTGGAGTTTGAAAAAAACAGACTCCATGATTATCAGACCGGCCTGGATCTTGGGGCCCTGAGGAACTATTCAAATTGTATTTATTTTTGGGATATCACTGAAAGCGGATTAGGAGTTTGTAAACTTTTCTTTGCAATTACCTATTAAAATTATTGTAGCTTCTCAGTTCCAGATAATCTTTTCCTTTTGAATTCTCCTTTTGAATGTTCAAACTATGTTTACCACATTATTATCATAAATTCGATTTACATGCAACCGTACTCAGGGGGGGCAAGATCGCCTAGGCCTAGGCCCCCCAAAGGTCGGATAAATGACTTGAAATAGCGGGCCTATCAATAATGTTATTGTATTAAGACTTTAGATTGAGTAAATGGAGCTTTAAATTAAGTATTCCATACCCTCCGCCATTACCCCTGGTACTCACCCCCCCTCCAAACAGTTTGGTGAAATGGCGCTAATGACCGTACTGTACTCGAATACAGGCGATGTAGGAATTTTTTAAAATATAGTCATGTCCGTTAGACCTCTTCGAATGTCCTCTTGAGATCATTTTAAAGATTTTTACAGAATTGAAACAAATTCCAGACGTTCATTCCAATTTTAATACACTTTTAACAAAAATGTGTATTTTATAAAATATTATAAATCTTATAATATTGATCAATAAATCGACGAATACATCAATAGAGAATTGCTCCTTATTTAATAATAGATTACCATTTTGTTTTACATTCCTAGCACAACTGCTCACACAAAAATAAAACCAGAAAATAGCTCAACTTTAATTTGATCTGGTCAATAATATTTATTTTTAAAATCCAATTTCTACTTCTGTATAATGAATTTTAATTTAGATGTAGTTCGATCTTTGTTATTAGAAATTGCAAAAACTAATTTCAGAATTTTCCTGAAATTTTCTCGCTGATGCATTCCATCATATAAAATAATATTGAGATGTGGCATTAAAAGCTTTTTTTTTCTTATACTGTATTTATTTTTTGTAATCTACTTGTAATTTATTTTCTAAGGTAACTTACATCATACTCTTCACCAATTACTTACTCTTCCGTCAATAAGGTCTTCACTTAATGATTTAGATCAATAATCAATAAATAAAGTAATGGAGCGGTCACACGTTGCAAGGCATATTCTGAGGCATTCAGGGTTATTTCTAAAATTTTAGGCACGGAAAAGCTAACACTGTTTTGCTTCATAATGGAGATTATTCTACATTACATTTTAAGACAAAAAATACATAAAACAATGAAAGACAATAAAAGGTCCAAAGGCTTAGTATTTTAAATTTTGGAAATTTCGACCACCCTTGCAATAATCAACTCAAGTTTCTTCTGACCCTCAAATTAGGACAGGTCATGGACTAGATTAAATTTCTTTATTCAGATAGATAACAACATAAAACTGCTAAGTTTCTACTTCACAAAAGAAGTGTAAGTTAGTATAAGTAATACTATTCTATTAATTTTATGACTTGTAAGCTAATAATTTTAACAATATTGATGCATTGTGATAATGTTAACATGATTGAGGTTTATCTACACGAAACGGCGAAGTTTGAACTTATAAATGTCCATTCTTGGAAAAGGATGTTCAAGGACTTTCTTTCCATGAACACTTGGCCGTGAAAAGGGGCAAATTTCCAATACGTGATAATTAAACCTTAGAAAATGGAAAGTTTAAAATTTTTAATAAGTGAAAATAAAACTTTAAAATTTAAAATTTTCAAATATCTGAGAATAAAACCTTTAAAATTAATGCTAATATGAGATGAATTAGTTATTGAAACGTAGATATAAAGTGAATAAAAAAACAAAAATGTATAACACTAAAACGAGATTAGATTCAACACTACTCTAATTATTTCAAGTTATTAAAATAACGAATAAGTTGAATGGATTAATATAGGTAAATAATTAGAAGTTGAATTAGATTCTACAATTAGTATAAGGTGTAAGATAATATGGAGTAATATGACAGAATTCATTTTTCAGACGATTCAATACTTTTAATAAAGTTAGTTGAATATAAGAAAGTGAAGTAAATTCATGAAGGCTGTATTAAATTTCTATGGTGAACATACTGTATGTATATAATATAATATATTAGGCAATATACATATTATAATATGTGTATGCTCATATTATAAACATACTCTATATAATAAGGAGCAGGAGCAGTATAGGCCACCAGAAGCTCAGCCCAATTCCAGGAAAAGACCGCTCTTTTGGGAAGGGAAAACATCTCGCTGGCAGGGATATTTGGTTTCTGAATGGAAGAAGTTTCGTTTTACATCACTGCGCACTGTTGATGGAGGCACATGCGAAACTGAAAAGAGCTTCGGTTCGGCTCGGCTCGTTTCAGGTGAGTTTCGGTTTTGTGTTCAACTAGGTGAGTGCCAGTGATTCGTACGCGCCAGTTCTCCGTTCTATTATTCAAAAGGATTTTTCGTTACATTTTCTTATTTTGTGTTTTGATTATTTGACTGGAAAATAAATAATGAGGTAAGTGAACACGTAATTCATCATTTTTCTTTCTAGATAGGTCTAAGACTAAAACAAAACAAAAAATAACTTACAGCCGATGATTATATTATTGGAAAACATGGAATATAAAAAACGAGTAGGCTACTTCAAAAACAACATACAGTGCTGAGGGATGATAACTGAAACCAATTGCACTTGGATAGAGAAAAATACAGTATTAGTCAACATAAACAGTACTGAAATGGTACCTAATATTTTCAGTACTGTTTATTTTGGCTAATAGGTACTGTAATTAGAGAATAAGAATCCACTTCACTTTTCTACTTCTTTATTAACTTTTAATGTGTGTGTGGAGGAGATAACGATTCAACTTCTTGTCTGAAAACTTCGAATTATGAGAAAAACTCCAAATACCCTGTTTTTCATTATAATTTGGAGTCACTCCTATAATGCGATTCATATATCATTATACTGGAAGCTCTTTATAATGAGGAGAGCACTCCTTTATTTTATAAAGGAGATTTTCAAGCTTTGAGTTGGAATTGATGTTTTTTTTAACTGAGGTATGAGCTAAGAGCAAAATTCAATTTTTCTAATTCTTGTTCTATTGTATAATATTCGTTGTGTTTATTTCAAGAATATAAAAAAGGAATATTGAAAAGTGGTGATCAAGCCCCTCAAAAATCATCCATTCCTTTTCTTGGCTATTTTTGAGAGAATTACAAATTATAAGATCTTAAATGTTTCCAAAAACCTCTTGGTATTGATTCTAAAATAAGCTCAACTCCTAGTCATAACTGAGTATTTTGTTAGGTTTATAATATCTTTAGTAACGTTGTTCAAAGTAATAGAGGGCACTCAGCTTTGGGTTGGAAAAGCGGAAAGTATTTGCGTGTTGACGAGCGATGCGTAACCTTATTATATGCTATTAGAATGATGCTTAATCTTCTGACTGTCGTAATCGAGTTGGACACGAAATTTCCTTCCTTTGCTACGCAGTGTTAACCATACTTCTTGTTCTAAGATAATATTCCAAATTTAGCCCCTGCTTCTTCTCCTACTATACTACTTTACATGGTAAAAGTGGAGGACTTATACTTGCATTCAACCCACTATTACTCAGAAAAAGCTTTGTAGGCTATAATAAACTCGTAATCCCGTCCTTGTAGTCCAGGACAAAGATTTATTATGAGTGTCCTGCATGACATTGACGATTGTGTGAGACTTTTTCTGTTAGTTGAAAGATGAAAGTAAGAAAAATCCGTACGAAGTAATTTTTTCAAGTAAGAAGCATTATTATGAATTTTGTGAAAGTAAGAAAACTTACTTTGAAAATCTAATGATCAGTAATTAGATTCAGGCGAAAAACCATTAGGGTTACTGATGATTGAGCAAACATCATTAGAATTGATTTACTACAATCTTATTAAAAGGATAATACAAATGTTATTTAAAGGATATTATAAATTGGAATAAACCCACCAGAGGGAGAAACCCATCATTATAATTATATTATTTATTGAAACGGGTTCATAACCGATTCCAATCCTCATTTTTGATCGTTTACAATTGGGAGCAAATAATGATCCAAACACGATCTACTCAAATAATAAAATGTCTTCTAAAAAAAATATTATCAATCATTGACAAATAATTGAAGATAAGATATAGTGAGATTCTCTATCTAAGATAATTCATCTACGAAATAGAGTAGAAGCTAAAGAAGCATGTTAATGTTTAACCGTATTGGAGAGTCTTTTCATCGGACAGTCTTTTCTTGATTTGAAATTCCCTAAACTCCTACAGTTGTTCCAAAGTGATTTACATCATGTGGAACTTCATACATTTTAAAAATGCACCCAAAATACTGGAACAATTCGTTGATTTTTTACGGTTCTTTCACTCGAAGTGTAGTAGTAGATTGTTGCCACTTGTTGAGAGAGCGGGAGATGGTACTCACATTGATGCTGCTGGAGGGATAATGATCATCAGGACTGGTTGCCAACCGGTTTCCATGAGTGTGATGTGTTTGATACTCTGCACAGGGGAATTCAGTTTCTTTTCTCAGAATATACTTCCAGATTCCAGATCGTCGCTTCTTCCACTTGAAGGCGTGGAAGTCGACGAATCATCGATATTATAGGCCTTGAATCCTAAACGTTTTGGGAGATACAGACTTGTACACAATATTCAGAGGCGAGCATGTAATCTCGCGCCATTCCAACATTACTTGACTTTTTTGTGTTGCTTCACACAATAGAGAGAGCCCTACTGCATATAACTATGCATACTTCCACTTCGCTTATGAAATACAAAGGTATTTTTAATACAAGGAATGCTCCTTCAAATATGGATTTCAAACTTGAGGGGAATGAGTTACTAGAAGCAATTCTCGTAACTCCATCTTCTGAGAAATAATTACAGCTCTCCCTATGTGACAGTGATGTATGATCTGAAAGACGTGTTGCCGAGAAATTACCTGGAGAGGCCTTTTTGGGTTATTGAGGAGATTGCATCAACTTACAAGAACCTAGGAACTGAATCATCACGTATCTCTCAATGATTGTTCAAAATTAACAATAATTCATTTGAAAACATCGTTTAATTTTTATCAGCGTCCTCTGTTCTTCCTGGATAGAATGAGCTAAATCAATCATTGAATAAATCAAGTTAAATTCATTACAGTTGAAAAAAATCAATCCAATTTTATCAGTTCTATCTATTTGCATAACTCATTCAAAGTGTTATCTTGATATTTCTGAAGGAAATAATAAATCTTCATATCAGGGAAACTTGGTATTAATATCTTGGAATTAGCTAAAGCTCGACGCCATTGTGAGTTATTGAGGATCACATTCAGTTGAATTCAATCAACCTTTTTAAATTTCGATCACGTGCACGTCGAAGATGAATCACTCTTCAAAGCAACCCTTCCCTGGTTATGCCACACCTTTCCTCCCAGTTTTCGTGCGTCGATTGGAAGTATTTTCAATTGATTTTGGTAGGTAATCTCTCACCATCTTCCATCTTCCCCTGTCAGCTTTTCGGATAAGGCATTGCAGTTTTTGTAGGAAAGCTTTAAACCTTCAATTAATCTCTTTGGACTTTCCAAGACGCCCATGTAGAGAAATCAATGAAGATTGTTCTACAATCATGTCACTGTAACCTATCAATAATAGTTTGGTACTAATACAAGAAGCATGTCTGTTACTTGAGTTTGGAATTTCGGACTGATATCATCCAGTCTTTAAAGCTGTTTGTCACGTCATTTGAGAGTCACGAATTTAGAGACTGAAAACCATAAACGATTTGTAGCCTACATAGAGTACAGACAATCCCATCAAAAAGTTATTTTCAAGCTATCAAAGTTGCTCTTCCTAAATTCTAGAAACGTAACTTAATATCAGCTTATGTTTCTTCAATTACTTATTCATAAATTTTGAAAAAATATATTCTTACCGAGCGATTTGTATATTTTTGAAATTGGAATTATTGAAAATGAACTCTCACCAAACACCATAATTTTGAGTATTTTCAATACTCAGCAAAGTTATTCGTCACGGTAGAAGCGTTTCCACTAACGCGGATGTACTATGTTTATTACTCAGCGTTCAATGTGTGTTTTATTGTCATTAAAATTCAATTATAAATTCGAAATAGTTCCACGATAACCAAGAATCATTAGTAGGTGAGAGCCTAATAGCGGAAGCATGCTTTGCAGAGCGTTAACACATTACTGTAGCGATAGCATTGGTTAGTGTTGAAATCCTCTTATGTATGAGATAAGGTTAAATTTATTCAATATTATGATGCATTTTTCTACACAACTTCCACTCACGCCAGGATTTTGATTTTTCACCCTATTGTTTCATCAGACTAAAATAATTATGTTTAGCTTCACTGGTATGATAAAGAAACATGTCAAGAACCTGTATCTAGTTCAGTTTTTTTTATAAAGAACAATGGTGTCCTTGTGATAGACTGACTATCAGAGTCTATCACAGGTATGTCAGGTGATCAGGTCTGACCATCAGGTACCTGATAATCCAAGAAATATTTATGTACCTTGATAGAAAACTCAAGTGACTTTGTTGTGGAAATTGAATTGAAGTGAACTTTTCAAACTACTGTATGATAGAAAGAGATTCCTAAATCAGATGTCTGTTCCCCTATTGTTAATAAAAACATTAATAATTATGTTGAATTGGTTGAAGGACGAGAATAAGGAAAATTCCGAAGATAATAGTTAAGTTCCGTTTGATATTATGCAATTCTAAACGATTGTCACACAAAAGATCTTTTGAAGTAACCACAAAAGCGGTCAACCGCAATTTAATACTCGATTTAGCGATTAATTTTAACACATTCACACTCAGCCTGTGGTTTTGTCAGTACGTGCGACATTCCTCAAGTTTCAAAAGAAGGCTGATAAATTACCGATGTTGAATAATAGTTCTGGAAACTAGTTGAAATGAAGTTTGCAATAATTATTAAAAAATATTAAAGCCTCACTGTGAGGCTTGCAATATCGTAATGATCTGAATTCAGAACATAAACCAGATCCTGTTCGGTTTTTTGGCATTGAATTGAAAAACCTGTACTGAAATATGAGCCTTCACGCACAATATTCATTTCAGAGTTATAGTAACGTAATAAAGTAGAGACTGATACCCGAAAAAACCTACTGCTAGAAATCTATATTCCAAATTCAATTGTGTGGTATCATATTATGTCAGAAAAATCATTCATGGACGGATTTTACACTCTTCTGTTGTGTAAACAGAAGTTTTGAGAAATTTGAGAATATAGATTTTTTTGCAAGTAAACATGCAACCCCATTCCAATAATATTTTAATGTTACAAATATATGGAAGTCACTGGTCACTGTGTGGGAAAAGGAAAAATTAGCGGGTATAAAAAATGATGATAATTGATTTTTCTACTACTTCAACTTTACTCTAGTATATCATCTTATTCTGTATTTTTTTTGTATTTTGAGTGAGTTTTTATTGTTTACTGTGTGGGAAATGAAGAAATTGGGGGAGGGGGGGAATTCATATTGTGATAATTGATTCTTCTACTACTAATTCTTTAATTTTCTCTAGCATATCTATCTATATTATTCTATATTATTTCATCATGATTTATCTTCTTAAGATTACCTAGCTCTGTCACGGATGAAGGATATTAGTCCTGTTACAGGATACATAGAGTCCTGTTCCCTGTATATGACTTATCTCATAAAGGATATACAGTATAGTCCTTTATCTGTATTTGTTCTTAACAATGCAATCGGGTTACTTCAATTGTAAAATCTAAAAAGCTCTCGTCCAGGTACAATGGTATAGGAAAGAGGAAAAGCCCGAGGGACCATCTAAGTATAGAGTTCTGTCTTTCCGTGACCGTTATCGTAATTATCTCGATAATTCAGATAGAAAGCGCAGCTTGATTGTACATTTGAATTGGTTTGTCTATTATCTGGTTGGATGCAGACTTGTCTGCATGAAACGCATAATCATGTTGATTCAGATTCTAGAGAACTCTCAACATTTTTCTTCGGGGATTCCATCAGAATTAGAATGCACAACATACTCATACTCAAACTGTTTTTCCTTGGGGATTTCATCAGAATTAGTATGCATAACAAACTCATATTCATACATTGTTGTCTGTAGCACTAATAATACATTCCAATTTCAAACTAGAATGTTTAAAAAATATGATAACTCATCTTCTTCGTCTCAATAAATGATTAGCTCAATAATTATTGTGTTATGAACGTCTCATGATTTCTGAATAAGGATGCGATTTTCAAGCAACTGAAGATAATAAATTTCTTCTCATATTGGAGCATTAGGCTACACTCTGCTTTTCATCCAGCCTTGTAAATCAGTCCCCTTGGTATTGATTGGTATGATTGATTAGAAATTAATATACATTCATTGGGGGTTGGAAAACTGCTTTATTCGATTTTGTTTTGTTACAAAGAATAGAAGAATTATTGTCATCTGTTAAGTAGAGGTATCATAAGGATTTGTTATTACTTCAAAGTTCTGTTTCTTCTCGGCCTCCTACCAATCTTTCAACGTATATTTTTACGTATACCTGGTTTTTACACGAATTTCCCACTACGTAGCCTAGGCTAGTAGTGGGAAGGTGCGAATGGATTAATATTCTCCAAAATGTAATCAGGTTAAAAAGGTCGTAGCCCTTTTATCACTGGTCACGGAATTTGTAATGTCAATTAGCATTGTATTAACGACATGCAAACATGCAAAATGATGCGATATGATAACTAATTAATCTAGCAGAAGAATAATTTGGCGCACACATGAAAGCGTCAGGCTCATCTTTAATAGAGAATGGTCTACTTCACCTGAACGCATGGAGAATTACCGTTAATATTATCTTTATTACATTTGTTACTCTTTAACTCAAAACATAATGTGAAACTTCATTATTTTAATTAACGTCATTATTGCGCAATAAGAATATCAGTAAAAGGATACTGGATCACTTTTTTAATGGAATTTTTCTACTGAAACTTATTGATTACTTTATCTGTGTTTAATTTGTTTGAACTTGGATCAATCATCACTAATGCTATACATCCATTCCTCATATTCGTATACAAAGAATACCTAATTATCATCTCTCTTATTCTAGTGATTATCCTCTTATCCTCTATAGTCCGATTGAATATATGTCCATTGTTTAGATGAAGGATATATATATGATGCCCAAGTTTCATTGAGAGAGAAAGAGAAAAAGCATGTTATTTGGGACTATTGTGGACAACACGCATTTGTGGCAACTGCAGTGAATAGATAGACTGACATCAGTCAATTCTAGTGCTGAACAATAGCAAACTCTATTAACAATGCTGACTTCGTCGACGTGGATCCAAAAAATCAGAACATGCAATCCGATAATTTACGACATCATCCGCTCATGAAGGTTCAGTAATAATCACTCCTAAATGTATCATTACATTTATATTATTGTATTTCATTGTATTTTTGAGTATTTATTGGTTGCTCAGATAGGCCTAGCTGTTAATCTATTATCCTTCTTGTTTTCTGAATTTGCCTCCTCAGTACTCAATGCACCATTCACAATCACAACCTGTTTGTCCCTAATATAATTTATTAGAGTTCAAAGAAACAATCAAATGAAAAAAAGGAAGCGAATAGGCCTATGCAGTGAAACAGTTCTTCTATAATCGAATGGAAGAAAACAGTATAATACTAGGCACTGTACCGTTGAAGAATTGAAGCTATTAAAATAAACCATTATACCATATCAAACAAGAGTTTATTTCTTCTTATCTACCACATATAAAGATATCTCTGCAAAATCCGAGTGGAATGAACGGTGTTTACAGTGCTGTACTGGGCTGGAGAGGGAGTGGTTAGTGACGAGAACATTTGAATTTTACGAGAACGAAAGAAAGAATGGGAAAAGCAAACAGGTATAGCCTTGGCACGCCCGCTGTTGTTCTCTTCCTTTTTTCTGTCATAACTCCGATAACTTGAGCGCCGCAAATGAATAAGTCTGGTGGGTGAGGCTGGCAAACGTCTTTCAAATAGGCTTCGGCCGCAAACTAAACATCTCACAAACCGCAACATGGCAAAGGCTCACTTGAGTTCGACTGTAGAAGAGAGTGTGGAAGAGAAAGAGGAATAAGGATTAGGAAGAGGAAGGAATAAGGATGTGCGGGTGAGAGAAAGGAAGAGTGAGGAAACGGAAAAGGGAAAATGGACGCCGGGTCTGAGTCGGACATGTCTGTCGCAGCGGCAGGAAACTCCCAACAGGTGAACGGTTCGTTCACCTGAGCACTCACGCACGCACATTTCGCGCGCACTACTCACGCACACACATCGAACGCACGAATCAACATTGAACGATAAAAAATACGCCTGACCGTGACCCGCATTGAAAAACAATACATACAACACGACGGACGGCTCGTGCGTGCATTAGTCCGTCAATTACATCCTCCTAAATCCCATTTAGCCACGTTCCATCAACACACTCACTCGATAATGCATACAGCGATCGCCTCCGACAGGTGTTTACATTGATAACAATATTCTGTTGTTTAATGTGAATAGCTTTTCTGGAAAGTAGGTTGGTTTTTATCGGCTGGTTTTCATTAGCTAATGCTGTAGACGTGCTTGTATGATGGCGAAGCTAACTAGTGGAAACGCAACAGCGTTTAAAAATTTGTGGGTAGGTTGCTTCATTCTTTGATGATATTAAATGCTTATTAGGTAATGTAAGCCAAATTTGAAAGAGAAGTGCTCAATTTTTCCTAACAAATCGTTGAACGTGTATTCGTTGAATTAGTAATGATAAGTAATAATACTACTACTAAATTATTTACGAGTAAATTTATTACTCGTTATTTACAATAACGCTCGTACGTTATTGAAATTGATATCGCAAGGGCTATTGAAATAATAAATAGTCTCTTTCCTTATGTAGCTCAACTTATTCGATTTATTATACAACGAATTGATCCCGGAAATATTAATTGAGGTAAGCTTTTTCTAGTTTTGTTTTTTGAGGGCAGAAACACCATTGTGAGATTAAATATTTTTAAATGAATAACTATTTATCGTATGAGGGGTGGTCATTATTCAATATTCTTTCACAGGCGACACTTGTGAGTGCAGACCTGGAAACGCTTTTCATTTTTATAACAAACACAATGATAATCAAGATAGGCCTATGCTTTGTTCAATAGGGAAATTTCCAACAAACTAGTTGACTAGTAGGAGACAGGCGTCTACTACTCCCCGTTTATACAGTTGCTTAAACTGTAAGATCTGTCTCAATATGTAAATCCTTTAAAATAGATTCATACACAAGCATCCCCATTCCCCACTCTCCAAGAAAATCTGGAAATAGCAGGAATTTCTGTTCTACTTTTTGAGGGTTCTCCACACAGTGCCAACAAATTGAACAATTATTTATTCAGTACCAATTGATCCACGAGTCTACCTCAGTTAACGTTTGTGGCCAGTACAATGGATCCTAGACGACTGTGGCGTTTGGATCGTTAACAGGTAACAGGCCCAAAATGATAGCGAACAATCATCAAATTGATTGATGATTGAAGATGCCATCACCAGTTCTGCAATACAATAAAACCTTACCTATACAATCTTGTTCAACAACTCTCTCATCTGATGATGTTTACTGTCTCTCTCTCCAATCTGCACCATATTCTTTCTTGCTCTACAACTCTCATCTAATGATGTTTATCCACTATCCTTTTCCAATCTCCACTATATTCACCCCTCTGTCTCTTACTCTTACCATTAGTTTGAATGAACCTAACTACTCTTGCGTTGTATTCTGTAGCTAAAATATGAGGCGCTCACTGTCTTGCTTCCACGTTTCTGAACACTGAACAGACGCTCGTGAATTATGGACGCAGTTTCTTCGATCATTATTATTCTATTCAAATATGGCGACCCGGTGATTGAATAGGGTTGCTTTGAAGTCAGTCAACTGTAATTCATTCAGACTTACGTAAGAGGATTTCATTGCTTATTCCGTATCGGATTTTGAACGTAGACTAACTAGAATCGTTATGCGTTTGTTCTGTTGAACGGTCAATGTACCATTAATCACGGCTAAACGGAGAATAAGGTATTTCGATTCGCCTCGTTCAATCTAGGTACAGTTTATCACATTTTTATGCCCGGTTTTTCAGTCGCTCAATAGACAGTTTATGGATCCAATAGCACTATTGAATCAATAACCATGTGTTTTCAATAAAAACATGTCTTGTAGAAAAAAGCAGCGACAAACTTGAACTGATTAATTCCCTTGCATAAATAGCCTGGAAGTGACATAAAATCAGCCAATTCGTGTCATCTGTGATATATTTTATCATATCTGTGTATTATTTTATCTATATATCTGTATATTATCATATCTACATATTACCAAACATCTGTGATATATTTATCCAACAAACAATCCCAACCAATCGTGATCAAGGATTTCGACCAATCACTGAATGGGAGGAAACTCCATTAGAAGCCAATATCAGAATTCATAATATTGGCAAAAGTATGGTGGTGGCGGGGAGAATTTGTTTTGAGAAAAACACTCCAGAAACACACTGTTATGTATACTTTTACACCAATGGCAACACTGTGATTATACCCTCTGTAGAAATGTATAAAAACCTATAGGTAACATGAATGATATGTTTCACTTGAATTATTTTGTTGTTAAAGTGATTACATTCTCAGCTTCCTCTTTTTTCTGACGTTGAAACTCATCGATTATTATGCAGATCTCTCGTCTTCGAAAGCATGGCTCATTTTCTCCCGGAAGCTGTCAACTTCTTCAACAATAGCGACTATTACTTGCTGCTTTCCTTGAACACAACTACTGGCCCAATAATTGGTAACAATCTGTGCTGATTCGCTTCGGTATTTGCCAATGGCAATTTCTCTTCTGCTCAGTCGAGAATGATTCCAACGTCCAGTGCTTTCCCTTTGACTGGTCAAGAGGTTGGTTTCAAATGTTTTCTCAGATGAGCGAAGATCAGACATAGGTCAGAGTCAGAGACGAGACCGGAGATAATAGAACCGATCTCTATAACCAGCGACCACATAATACAAATTGTATTTGTATTATGTGGTCGCTGTCTATAACAACCTCAGGATGTTCCCAGATATAGCCATATTATAGCCTACTAGAAATAGCTCTAACCTAATCTATTGATAAATTATCATATATGCATGGAAAAAGCATAAGTATACTTCAAAATAGGCCTAATACTTGAAAAACACAGGCAGGGATGGCAAGTCAAGGGGCATTTAAAGAGGAAAATAATTATCCTCCCGAAATACTTCCAAAGACGCTGTGAGACCGTGGTCGTGTATAAAGTTTATACTTTATTGTGTATTCGATGAATTGCCTTCAATCGCTAAAATCCTTTCATTTGGAGATGTAAAACGCTAGAAAAGCCTCAGCCTTGTTTGTAGGAGCTTCATTTTATAGATTATACTTGTAGTTGATTTTTTTGACTTATTAAATATTGTGTATGTGAACAAAAGATTTTTGACATAATTTGACTTTCAACACTCTTCGTATAAATTTTGGAACAGAAGTTTTGTGCTAAAGCCTATTTTTTCTTCTTTCATAATATGTAATTGATCAAATAAATAAATATTTAAATGTAGCCTATATTATCGAGAAAATAATTTGAACAATTAATAAATTAGATAACCCTTCATTATGTCTCTTATGTTTTCTCAGTCTTTATTATTCTTTGTTATTGAGTAACTCACTTTTTAGAATTCAGACGAATGACTTGGGGAAATAGCGATTGATTTAGACCAGGAAAATAGGTCGAGGAACGCCCTCCATTCAATCATTAGTGTGACAACGACCAAAGCAGATTTTATAGGTTGTTATTGGTTTGTATGACAAGTGGTCTCTTTTTAGACGATTCCTTGGATTTGAGAAAGTGACGACGAGATTCAATCTATCTATTCATTATTTATATAAATGAAAAAATAGCACTCAGTAAGAGCAACAAATAAGAGAATGCTTAGGTGCTTACTAATACAGTAAGCAGTTTTGTGAATGATATCATCGGTTATTCAAAACAATACAGTTTTGGAGGCGATAAATAATATTGCTTGCCTCATGGTTTTGTTACATCTATTTTTGGTATTTATGAATGAAACAGATATTTGAAATGAGAGAAGTTGTTTATGGGACATCAAGCATATAGGGATCTGATCTGACTATCTAATTCGGTCACATGAAGCGTTTCTGTCCGAGACCACCTGTCCGACAAAAGCAATGTCTCAGGTAGTTTTGGGATTAGGCAGGATACTTGAAGGAGTAGTGTTTCGTCCGCCAAAACGTTTGACGAATATTATCAGCAGTTTTGAGTCAAAGGGAAGATAAAGGGAAGAAACAGGAAGCCTATTTTTGCATCACTATAATATAAACTAATTGATTATGAATTGGATTCGTGCATGTGAAAAAAACTGTGAGGTGAATCCAAAAATACTTCCATGGAAAATTTCTTATTTTTTTGATAGACCATTTTGTTTATGAATCACATGAATTGTTGGAAAGGAAGTGGAGGAGTTTGGAGTTATGATCAGAAAATTGGAATTCAACTTCATCAACTTCAACTTCAACATAAACTTCAACAACATCTGATAGGAGATAGGTTAATGGCGTGTAACCATTTCATTATGATAACTGATAACAATTCAAACATATTTCAGAAACGGTGATTCAATCATTTATTGTGTTTACCAAGACAATTTTTTCCTATTTATTAATTCAGCAATGAAAATACTTGAACAATGCTTGACTCTTCAATGCAAGTCTAAAATTCTTCCATAAATCGTAGCCTGATTTGTAAATCATGTAGCCTCCAAACTTCGCCTACTATCTCTTGATAAGCCAGAAATGAATGACTCAGCTAGTTCTGAATTCGACCGGTAGATGGCTGTGTGCCGTCAAAGTGATTATACAGCTTCAATTTTACAAGACACGCCTCCAAGCTCCGCCTTCGCTCTCCTGATTGGTCGGCAATGCACAACGCAGCTAGTTCTGAATTTGCTGTCGTAAGATGGCAGCAGCAGTTACTGTCATTCTAAGTTGCAACTTCATTATTCAGCCGTCTAGATGTCGGAGGTTTCACCCAAAGTGAAGCTGGCAGTAGATTAAATTAATTTCATCCAAGCTAGCATTTTTAAAATGTACTCATCCAGCAATTCATTGCTATTATTGGATTGATTCAACTTCTGCACAATGTTTATGAATTACATAAATTTCTATATAGCTTCTCTGGATACAGTTTTATACAGAGAGGAAAACTTCTAAATAAAATAGGCCTTTCGAATCGGTAGGCTTTGATAGAAATAATTTCACATGAAGGAATAAAAATAGCCAAACAATTGCAGCTATAGAATCTGAAGAAGTAGATTTTAAATTTTATTTGATACTGATTATTTACAAGTCAGTAATTAGCCAGTGATAGAAGGGTTTCTTGAAGTCAGGTAGAAGACTCAAAATCGTACGAAATGCCATCACTGTTGGTAATAATACGCACAGAAGCGTGAAAACCAGTCGGACGAAACGCTACTAATTTCCAAGAATTTGGGTGTCGGACGAAAACGCTACTCGGACGAAACGCTACATATTCATTGAATTCTAGTTAATAATTCAATGAGAAAGACAAGAGCAATGAGTAAAGGTGTAAAAATGAACATGATTGAATAGCAGCAAATCGTACCGTAATATTGAAGGCTGTGAATGGAAGTTTCGTTTCAGAAATGACATCATATAATAGTCAACACAAGGACATGCTTTATTGTGATCTTTTATTTGTCTTTAACGCCTTCTTATCTTAGCTCAAAAGACTACAAAAAGTATGCTTCATCTATGTGGGCTCATGAATTGGTTATGGTCCTGAACATGAGATTATCTTGTTAAAAAAACAAACAGAGATAATCATCAAGGTAAAAGAGCTGAATATTTTTACATGGAAAAATTGAGCTCTACAATGTTTTTTATTGTATGATACTTCATGAAAAATTCATTCATACTCGACAATAAGAAAAGAAAGTAATAGGCCTAAGCCCCTACAGTGGCTTCACAATGTGGTGCCATGTATAAGATGTTTTTACCGTTTTGAAACTACAAGAAAAACATGAAACGAATGCAATAATGGAAGATAATAATATAGAACAAATACAAAGATTTCAAATACCTAAAACAAACTCCATAATTTCTTCTAATAATCTTCTAATTGATATATTTTATCTTTTCAACTTTTTCTAGAGCTATATCGTTCTTCACAGTAGGAATCTAGCAACCCGTGGCGAATAGGAAATATACCCGGCGATGACCAAATAAGTATACCACGCTTCGCCACTACTAGCAACGATCACGACATTGGGCGGTTTCAAAATATTCTGCTACGAAATAAATTAGCTCAATGAGTAAGAATAGGTCACACTAACCAAAATCGTAGTATTTTTCAATAGACATAGCTTGTAATAAAATTATTTTGATGAATACCTGTTCCGTGAAAGTCAATAATCGTAGATTACCAAACAGAATAAGAGTGTCTCCATCATTGATCTTGTACATATTGGACCAATTCTTGCCTTTTTCTGGAGCCGACTTTGCAGCCTTTTATGGTCCAGACTCCAGAGAGACAGTAGCGAATAGGCTGTAAAACATGAATGATCATAAATTCATTCCAAAGTTCTGTGCACTCTGGTGTTCTGAGCACTGAAGTTACTTCGGAAGGAAAGAAGAAGAAGGAGACCATTTTAAAAAGGTTTCGGGTCAATTGGACAGTGGAATGAATCTTCGTTTAGTAAGCCGTCGTCTTCTTGGAGAGTGGAGTATGAGCGCAGGTGTGGATTTTTTTTATCGTCTTCTCTCTGCGCTGCACCTGCACCCTCTTCTTTCTTTTCCGTTTCTTTCGTTGCCATTCTACCATACTGCAACGGATAACGAAGAAGAAGCCGAACTTGAATCCGTCTTGACCAATACAAATGCCACTCCCATTCAAGCGATCACAAAGGGCTTCTTCTAGGGCTGCTTTATTACGTGATCTGTAAATAACATCCACCTACACTCTGCTGATGTAGGGATAATCCTGGGATGTCAGTGATTTTTTGTAATTTAAAAAATCAATGGGCTTCTCTCTTTTTATACAGCGTATTATTAACTTATTCCATAACAGCAGGATATTGTTCATTTGTCGAAAGTGTTTTTTCATTATTCTTCGATTCTTCTCATGACAATGCTTGGAGTACAATCTTGAATGAGAATATCCTAATGTAAAGAATAATGTTCAATAAAAAACTAGAAGTAAACACAACCAAATATGAATTAAAAGTTATCTTGTTATCTGATCATAACTATGCTTCAGTACTCCTCCAAGCCAATATTATTCGGTAAATAATAATTTCAACTCTGTAAAGGAACCATTGAGATAAACTACAAACGTTTATTCATTTTTTTTTTGATACTGCACACAAAAAAATTATGACGTTTGACCTTGCAGTACAACTGAACACGAATGGAGTTTGAAGTTGAATTACTGAAACAGAAAGAGGTCAATAAACTACTCACAGCTAAACAGTAGTAATTTCATCACTTCATGAAGCTGATTGTCAGAGTTTTCTTTCTTTATAGGTTTTCCACTATTTGATCAACTGATCATTCTTGAAGTCGTATACGAATATTAAACTTAATAATCAATAAAATTTCATGTTTTGTTGCTACTTAGTAAGGCAAGTTAATAATTCGATGAAGGCTATATTATCGATCTATGCTTTCTGTTATTAGTTTATTGTTTATAGTTTTAATAATTTTTTTCAAGTTTCATTTTAGTACTATTTTCTGTTAATAGTTTATTACGAATTTCTTAATTGACCTATATTATTTTCAATCAATTTATGAACGGGTTCTGTAGGTGCATACTGTAGACAGTGTAGACGAAAACAAAGTATGATTGGAAAAATCGATTAGGGAATTAAATAATTAGAATGATTTATTATTTAAATGCATTCCTGCATTAAACTCAATCCGCTTGATATCTAAACAGGTTGTAATGAAATATTTTTTCTTGAATTCCATTGAATATGATAACATATTCAATGGAATTATCTCATTGAGAACATATTATTTGGTAGATTTAAATAATAAAAGCTTTCAATTATACACCTGAATTCCTAAATACCTGGCAACTTGCTTAATTTGAGATCTATTAGGTTGTTGTTTGAATTCTCTGCTATAACTTTATTTTGGCATGCAGGAAATTATCTCAAGAGCACTTGAAGACCGAATAGGAATTTCCCAAAAGAAAATTTTGGAATTTTCATTCAAAAAATGTCAGCGATGGAAAAGAAATGTCTTACAAGACAATTTTAGGAATGAATTGGACTGGATGAGGCTGTTATGTGTTTGAAGAGGAGAACCGCACTTTTAACGACGAACGAAAAGCTATGCAGGGTCAGAGATCACTTAAGAGAGTAATGACAGACGCAACACCCACATGCCTTCTCAGTTCAGGACATCCTTGACACTCTACTCGTCTCTCACAGCAATGGCTATAGTTCTCTTTCCACACCCACTGGCAATTCTCATAAGAGCACATCCTCAAGAGGAGAACTGCAGTGTTTTTCTGTCCCTTTTAACTGCGAACTCGTAATAATAGCTCGAGCAAAACCTTAGTCACTACACTCATTGTGCTAAAAGGTTCGTTGAACTGTTTGCTCGGTATTCCGTTCCCAATTCCCAATTGAAGAGAAAATTTAGTTGTCAAACAGCGATAAATCAAAGAAACATAATTTGTTTTGCAAAGGATCTTGTCTTTACGTTCGGTCGATTATTAAATAGGCTTCAAAGTTGAATTGAATTTTCGTCCACAGATCTGCCATGCTTTAGCTCATACGCTTAAAGTTTTCGAGCCAATTGATAAGGTCACTTCACTTGGTTAATGCACTCCAAGCCATGCACGTTAAACTTCTATCTCGTCTGTTTCAAACCTGACATTAACCAATCTGTTGAGAATTTACGTCGAGAAGGCGTTCAGAAAATTACAGCTGTCTTCACGTAGAAAGAGATCGAAAGAACGCGGGAGTTTTAAACCATGTAGGTCCATTGTGAGGCTTGCTACAGTGTAGAGGAAGCTGCATTATTCTTTTGATTCTTTTTCTTCCCTTCCGAATTCAGGCTGTTCATCACCACTAGTAATTTGGATAAATTCATGTAGCCTCCTATGTAACGGTTGATGTGCCTACGGCTGGGTGAGCTCGTTAGGGAAAATGACTTGCATTTACTAGCAAGCGTTGCGTCCACGGTATATAAATTGTCCTTCTGTATACCGTGGTTGCGTGTATCCTTCAAGATTACTCACTAGCTTTCATGAATCATGTCATCGGAGGATTTTTGAAATCTGTCGTCTGATTTGCAGAATATTCTCTTCAATACTTATTTCATCTTATCATACAGTAATTGTTGATCATACAATTAATTAGATTCCAATTGTAGATTCCAATTTTTCAACGAATAATTACACATTCACAAACCGAGTTTGTGAATCCGAAACCGAACAACTCGAGTTTTTACGAAAAAGCCTAAACTGGATAGTTTGAACACTGTTTAAATTTTTTAATAGAAAAGGAAAATTATCCTGATAATCTTGATTTGGAAAAAACTATGTTGAAGAAGAAAACCATCTCTTTCAGTTTTAATTTGAGCATTGGAGATATTATAATGGTTATAAGAATTAAATCCCTTCCTCCCTGTCTACAGTATACTCGTATTATGCATTTGTATTATTTGGATATCTGCTTTACGCATCTGCATTATTTTCTGACATTTCCTCAAGAAAATGACCTTATAAACCAGGTACGCGCTCATCCTCAGATTTTCCTCCAATCCCCGGTTCTTGATGCAAATTATCTATCCGGTTGATTAGAATTCGTTTATGTTGTGAGAGCAGACCTCCATCAAACTGCATTCCATTTATGCAGTAGTATTGAGCAAGCGAGTGCCAGCATTTGTGACCTCTGCTTCATGAAGACTGCCGCTTGATTCCTGCATGGACTGCTAATAACTAGAAGCACGTTGCCTCCTCCTGTCACTTGGATGCAACTAACGGTGAAATATCACCTACTTATTGAAGTAGGTGACGTCATAAAGCAAGCCGGGCTGCGCCCACTGATGTGAGCGCCGAGATGTTCTATTTTATGTTGTGATGTAATAAACTTGTCCTTTGGCGCGCACGATACGATACAATTGCACAATGCACACCACTATGTACTATGAGGTCATGTTTCGAAGAGATTTTTTCAGTACGATAAGCCCCTGCGCCCACTTCGCAACTTCTATCTGATTTCAGTCAGCAACCCAATGTTGCCAGATGACATTTGACTGTTTTTCGGGCAATCGGGTAATCTAACCTATCAGCCAAAATCATCTGGCAACGCTGGGTTGCTGACTGAAATCAGATAGCAGTTGCTTAGTGGGCGCAGGGGCTTACTCTTTTCAAGCAGGGTTGTATTAACACCTAGAATTCTAGTTTCAATAAATCGAAGTAAGAATAATGTAATTTTTGCACGTTCCAACCATGTATCAAATTAAACTGAATCAAGTACAGTATTTCCCATTTCTATGAAATGGAATATTTTCCATTTTCAGATATTATGATTATCATTGCTAATATTTTTTCTTGTATGTGTAGAAAATTACTCAACATTTTCATGCATTTTATAATTTATTTATTAATTTAGCGTATGGATTTTAATAGTGGGGAGACCCGAGTAGGGTTGTTCCACTTCACCAACATAACCAATTATCCCTTGATAATGCTTTTTATAATGCTGCGTAAACACGTAGCCTGTAAACTAGTTGCAATGTTAATTTCTGAAATTTTAGGTGTTGGAATGCTTATTTTTTCTTGAAAAATGGTTTTACTAGTGACATTTAAATATTAAGGTATAATCTATACTATATAGATGGCATCTAGTCTTGTATCATCTATCTTATATATCCTCAAGAACATTTTCTAATAATAAATATGATACACAGGCCTACATGTCTCTATTCCTCTCATAAATAATAAATAGACAAAGATATTATGATTTGAACCCAGCAATTTTTTTATACGAATCAATAGAATACCTATTATGTTTCAATTAGGATCTTCTATGCATATTTTACCGTATAGGTCCTTCACTGACTCCGTAAATAGTCTAGGTAGAGAACGAATCCTCTCAAGACACCTGTCAAGTCAGTCTCCTTTCCGCCTGGAATGCCAAGAAGAATAGCCGCAGATTCAGCTTATTTTTGAAAACCAAAAATCCATTCCAGTGTTCTCATTTGCTATTCTTAGATTGCGAGGATCGAATAGCAGGTGTCCATGTCGTTTTAGTGTGTCTGACTTCAAAATAGCTCAGCGCGCGACTCCCCGATTGTGGATTTTTTTAGGAAGAATCCTGGGAAGATTCGTCGCTCATTTTTCTACTCTTGACAACAATCGAGTAGCAGTAGCAGTTGGCTTCTTGTCAAAAACTTGCTCGGTAGCCCGGTTGGCTGGAGCAAAACAAAACATATTCATGTTAGTATAGTATCCATGTTTTACCTGTTGCATAACTCCATTTTCTAAGGAGCATCAGAAACACATCAAAGCATTAGGAGCATTAGGAACAGTTCATCTCTAGTTTGTGCTCTTGATGCGTTATTCTAGTTCCTTGACACACACTAGGTGTAACACTAGTTACTAAAAGTGTTACACCTAGTGTGTGTTACGGGAACACAGAAGAAAACAATGCTCTCTCAGAAAAGGCCTACTTGATGTTATCTAAAATGATAATCGTAATCATCGATGATGTATGGAACATAATGATGGAGAGATAAACATCTCTCATCATTACCCTCTCATTACACACGCACAAGTCTACAGCTCATGTGGGCATCACCCTCAGCAAAAAATATATATTCACAAATAATAGGTACCATAAATACTCAACCCATCTGGTATCCTTAATATAAATTTTTCATATATGACATAATACCGGGTTTGAGCACTAGGCTTGAGAAATTCAAGTTTATTGATATTTCATTCTCAATTGAGATTTTTTGCCAAATTGTGATAAGAGGTGAGCTGTTCTATTAAAACAAATTTCAAAACTGTAAGGTCAATTACCAATATTATAGTCGTGTTATGAGCAGGCCTGTGACTTATGTCCATCATTGTAGAGATATGCCTTTTGATTTCTTGAGTGATAATTTCATTTCCTTTTTTTTCAGATGAGACTATACTGTAGGATATGCTGTTGAAGATGAAAAACGTTACCAGTCATTTCTTACGATGTAGTGCTTAACCCTTCGGATACATCTCCTATAATGACTGAAGAGAAAAAAGAAGCTGGCGTTGCCTTGATATCACTGAAATGTGTTCTATTCCTGTTCTTTGGAGGTATGTGGTAAACAGATAATATAATACAATAGGAGGAAGGTGAATCTTGAAAATTGGATGTAGGTAATTGAAGAGATGATGCTATATTTATTGGGATAATTTTTAATAGATATACCGAGGACAACATAATTTAAGTTTGAATATTAACTTGTGTAAAAATTTTATTCTTTGAAAAAATCATTTACCCACTTACCATTTCTTTTAATAACATGAAGAATAATCGTTGTGAGTATACTTTACCTTTTCCATACACTAGATGTCACTAAAATTCGTTGAAAAATATTTATGAAATCAAAACAAAAAATATTTTTCTGTTGAGTGATAAGAAGCTCATTTAAAATTAGTTTGAAAATAACAATATATTTTTGAGTCCTGATAACTGAAGAACTACAACAGAGACTGTATAATAACAGTATTGTACAGTCTGTATAATATTATTATTATACAGTCTCTGTAGGAAGAGTGAATAGACTATATTGGAAATTGAAACTCGAATATTTTTGAAGATTACAGGTAGGCCTAGTTCTTGATTATGGTAGATGAAATGACAATTCAAGAAAATATCATTTGCAACTTTACCTCACGTTTATCCCATTTGTCAATTTGAATTAAGTATTCAAGGCTCAGGAACTGATAAGTTCCATAATCATTTTGATTTTTTCTAATAAAAATAATTTTCAGGACAATTCTGATTCATTATTTATTGAAATCAATTTAGATGTTGTCTATTCCTCTGAATATCATATTTAATAAAATTATTTTTGAAATAAGAAAGTTTTGTGTTGAAATAAAACCCAATAGGCTACATGATAATTTTCCTTTCTCATTTGATCAAATATAGACCCCAAGTTAACTTGAAAAGTACAAATATTTTGCACATATTTTGTGCTTACTTCCATTTCGTATTGTTGTCATGCTTCATCAGAATATGATGATGAAGCATGACTACAACGCGAAAAGGCCATAAGCACAAAATATGTGAGTAAAATTATTTTACTTTTCAAGTTACATTAGTTTCTATAATAATTTATTGTTTTGTACTCGGATCTATCTTCTTGAATTAGGTTTGGACCCAATCATTTTTTTCGCAGTCTTTAATTTTTTGCAGAAATAAATTTCTTATTTAAAAAAAGGGTTTTTTACATGAATATCTTCTACTTCTTCCAGGACTGGGATGCATCCTAGCATTCCTGCCTCTGCACATGAGAGACGTTGGACTGACTGGAGATGAAAGTCGCATAGTTTCGATAGTGGCGCCATGCGTGGCGATCATAGGGCCGCTGATTTTCGGCCCCCTGGCAGATCGTTGGGGGGCTGGGTCGGGGGGTACCCAGTACTCCCAACATATGCGCGGCCTTCTAGCATTCTGCCTGATCCTGGGAGCTGTCGCCTATTCAGCTCTGCTAGCCGTACCCACCGTGTCAAGACTGCAGCAAAGAAATCCAGAACTCAGTTTTAGGTGCAACGAACATGGGGCGTTTGTCGCGCAGGAGAAATGCCAGGAGACTCCTTGTCATGACTGGCCCAGGGATAATGTAAGTTTTAATGTAATGTCAGCTATTTTTATTCAAAGAGTCTGCGATTGATCGCTCGGTGAGAGCGGTTGGTGAGTGATCATGAGGTTGAGTCACGAACACTCATGACTGCTCTTGGATGGGTGACCGACACAAAAATTTGACTAGGTAGAACCCACCCGTAAGGGTCTTCCAGCCGTTTAAAAACCGATACTTAAATATATTCAAAATTAGATCTAGCCTACTTGTTGAGATATTGACTGAAGACTTGTTGAAGAGCTAAATTTAGAGCTGTTAAAACTACTGAAAACCGCCACTGGAATAAGCTGTTATTAGATTATTAATGATCATTGACCAATACAATTACCCATCCACTTGAATTACAATAGATTTAAAAGGTTTTACATTCAATGCGAATTAATAGATCAAAAGTATCATGGTCTTTTCAAATCAAGAATCAAGTTGAGTATTTCAATTTTAAGAAGGCCTTTCTTCCATATAGCCTGCTAACCATCCATACTGGAAGTCATACAACTTAATTCTTATTTTACTTATTATTCTATTATTATTTGGGTTAAAATTAACTTCATTTAACTAATCATAAATATTTATTAAAATTGTTTTTGAAACATTGTTTTTAATAGGCACCTGCCAAAAACCTATGGTTTTGGCATGACCCTTAAACGTTTCAAATTGTGAAAAATAAAAAATTATTTGATTTGATTTTTTAAAAATATTATTGAAGAATAATAATGTATTATTATTTTTTGATTATGAGAACCACTGATTCCTATTACTACTTAAAAATTTTTTTGGAAGTTTAAAATACTTTGTGGTACAAATTGAATTGTGCAATCATAGATTAGAGCTGGAGGCTTCTATGGAAAACTTTAGTATCATGAAGTTGATTTTTTGTTTATAAGAAATAAGGGTAAAAAATTAAGGGTTAGTCCAAGTGACTAGTTTGAATAAAATGATAATAAGGAAAAAATGAGAAAATTTAATTTTTTTGGTTCCAGCTACCTTGTTATAATAATGCGAGTAAGAGTAATTGACGTGTACATGTTCCAGATTGGGTCAATATTCCTGACTCATTGTCGCTATGATGATTGTATTGGAGACAGAAACAAGTCTGATTTTTTTACTGTCACAACACCGTATACTGTACCTGGCAATGACGATGATGATGATGATAACGAAGGGAGTGGATCAACTTTGACGAGTGAGGCATCCACTTCATCGGTAAGTTCTCTTAAAATAGTCCTAATCTGTTTTAAATTTTCACTTATATTGTGCAGAAAAATGGAAATGAAGAGATGATTCAATTATTATAAAACAAATTTCAAGCACAATATCAACTATTGGTTTATTCAAGACTATTGTCAACATTACTGTTTATTTTTATACATCATAAATACAACACCACCACAATATTGATGACTGCAATTTTTCTATAATAAATCAGAAATGATGTCATAATTGAACAGTTTTTAAGACAGAGTTTAAGTTACTATTGCCAAAAATATCGATTACAGTACTGTATTACTATATCAGTGTTGAATATTTTTTGCAAAACAAGCACAATTTTGTAACTGACCGAGAAATGTTACACGTTAAATCTTTATTTTCTTGGAATATAAAGATTTTCCAAGAAAATATTTGATAAACTTGAAAGTGAAAACTTAACAAAAAATCCTATAACTCTAAGCATTTCTAAAAATTATCTGAGTATTAAGAAATTGGTTCAGTCAACTCTTTACCAGTAATTTTCAGAAACTTTAAATGTAGGACAACGTTTTCCGATACTTTTATGCAACTTCCTGCCTTCTGAAAGTTTATTTCATATGAATATTTTTTCTTATCATAGAAGAAAATTTTGGGGGAGATTGTGGCAGATAATCCACACCTCTGTTTCACCAAAGATGAAAGGACAATCTGTCATGTTTACACGAATTCCACTAAACAGCTGACTCTGAATGTGACATTGACAACTACGCCGGATACTTATCTCTACGATCCTGAATGGTGCCGCTATCCACTGGGTTAGTATTTTTTTTTTAGAATTTCAATATATATGTTGATGTTGTATAAATGATAAACTGTTTTTAATATATTGTACCCTACTACTTTTAAACTTCTCGTCATATATTTTTAGTACATTTTAATAATTATTATTTAATTTTTAATTATATACATTTCGTGTATATTGTGAGGGAGAGTGCATTTACCCTGATATTCATAATAGGCAAATGTATTGAATAAATTCAATCCCCATTTCCTGGTAATCTCACTACTGTAATTCTAAATTGTATAAATAAATAAGTAATTGATGTAAATTGTATAGGAATTCTATTTCTCTTGAATTATAAAGTATTTAAGCCTACCTACTGTGTATATCTAAAGAAAAGTCTCAACTAATGGACTCTACTTTCACTGAACGTCTATATGTTGGATTTTTCCCATTTCTTTTTTTATTTATTGAAGACAATAATGCTTGATGCCTGTTATTATGATACCTTAGTGAATAATTAATTTTTTATTATTGATTTATTTCTCCTATTCACAGGTGGAAAAGTGAGGTGTCCAATATTGGAGAAGTATGAAAGTTGTAACGTGGTGTGCGATCTCTCAGAACCCTTTTCGAGGGCGGATAGTATTCTCTTGCCTGCCAAATGTCAGAAAACAATCGGCAACGATCAACTCACATTCTGGTCATATTTAGCTGTGAGTATAATAATTGCCTCTCAAGTCTGACAGTTCTTGATTTATACTTACTCTTGTCTGTCTGTCAGTGACGTATTTGTGGCCAAACGCAATTTTCATGATTTCTAGATTTTCATGAAATTTCTTCCTGCATAATAAAGTATTCAGGCTAGAATAGAATAGAAGACTTTATTTATTGTTTCCTGAGAGGGCGAAGTTAGGGCGCAGCCGGCCCTCTCTTACACTTAGCCCTCAAGGCTATGTAGGCAGTTTTCAAAAATCAATAGTGTAATGTACTGGGAAATTCCCTGATATTCACCTTTGTGATTTCTATTGATTCAATTTGTCTCCATCATTTGTAATAAATATTTTTCAACTTTAACATTTGATTTTTTGAAAATTGGGGGCTCCACTACTTCCCAGATGGGAAGAAAATATTACAAATTACTGGAGATGCGTCGCTTAGATGGTAGAGCAAAATTATTGGATTCAAACAAAACGTTTTCTAAATTAAAGTTTATAAGGTTTATAATATTGACAAGAGTTGTCAATCTCGTTATGTGAAACATTATTGATTACCTATTTCAAAACAATGGAATATAATGTCAAACAAGTTCATACTAGTCTGTACGCCTACATCACTGCATATTCACAAATAAAAAATTAAAACATCTTTCTATGAATGATATGGAAAAATTTGAGATTCTATTGAAATTACATATAATATGATAAAAGATTGGAGCTACAATATATGTGTAGTCACACTCACTTAAACAAGAATGATTGTATAGTGTAAGACCACTACAGCTTCCAGTCCACTACCATTTATCATGAATATTCTATGAGGAGATTATTATTTATATAGATCATTCATTTATATCTTCTTTTTTATTTGTAGATACGATCAATTGCCGATATATTTCCGACGACAACTCTGGCTCTACTCGATTCCTGTCTTATCACTGCGACGAGAGATTCGCCAGGACTTTTGGGACCACAGTTGGCCGTAGCAGCAGCTGGATTAGCAGTGTTCCCGATCATTTCTCTCTTTTTCTCAAATTTGACGTCATTATTCTTCGAAGTTACGTTATCAGCATATGCATCACCGATACTCATGTTTGCCATTCTGTCCCTTGTTGCAGCTCTGATAGTTATCTTCGACAAGTGAGTAAGCTATACAGACATATATTTTTTTAATGATTCATTAAACCTGTAAACCATCAACCTAGTAGGCTACAGTTTATTTCAATTGCATAAAATGGGGTACTGCATGGTAGTAGGTTCCTTATTTTCATATCGTGTATGATTGAGATAGACACGGGATGTTAAAACTAAACTTTCAGCCTCGGCTACCTTCCCGATCACCGCAAAAAAACGGTGGAATTTTGTACTTTTTCTAAGTTTAGTCATTTCTAACATGAAGCATCATTACCTTCTCATGAATCGATTACCATTTTAAAAGTAAATAAAATTATTCAATTATTAACCAGATTAGAGCCTCATCAGTTCGTGAGACATATAATATATGGCTATTCAAAGTTCATCAAATTTTCCAGCAATGCTAAAGTGATGTAACATACCATAAAATTGAAAAATGATTGGGAATGGTCATGAATTATTATAATTTATCAAATATATTATTTTGTTGTTATTTTGCAGATCGATGCCGCTGTCTCCCGTAGACTACTGGCTGCATTCAGGATCGAGCTACTTCAACTTCAAAGGTGGAGGTGGTGAAATCACCGTGATCCTGTTCATTTTAGTTCTATTGGGAACATTTTGGAGCAGTCTTGACTCGTACCTTCCATGGTGAGTTCACAGAATCAGTATTATTATTACAGTACTATTATCAATACGCTACATGGAAACTTAGCAATCGATAACGCTTCTTATAGTCTGGCAACAGACAAAAGAACCTTCGCGCATCGCATCACTTTAGTGATACAGTATCACATAGTACCACTACTCTAGTGAGCGAGTGAGATAAACTGCTGCATTGCATAACGTGCGCTCTCTCTGCGCAGTAGACTTCTTATTTTGGAGGCTCTTTTGTCTGTTGCCAGACTATAGCTCCTTTGTTTTGAGAGATGAAGTTAAATAAATCAATAAATTTATTTGTCTATGATAATCATTCAAATAGAGTTGAGTGGATATTGGAGAACTATCCACATATTATTAGGGATTTGAAACAACCGTCTGTGTTTGCAGATGTGCAAACTGGCGTTAGATTTCCAATTTAGGAAAATAGTAAAAATTAGAAAATTGGAAAAATATAACTTTGACTCTAATTCAATGCTCCGATATGCAAATTCAAAATAAGGTACTCCGAAATCGGCTCAAGACTCAAGTGTCTCAGTGTCACTACCGGAGAGTGTCTGTCTATCTTTTACTCGGTTGTGGTTCAACGTTGAAATATTTTTCAACTTTTATCAATTTTATGTTTAAAAAAATCAAAAGTGAAGCAATTATTTTTATTGTAGGCTAATTATTGGAGATGAAGACATTGAACAAAATTTCTAGAGATTTTGTGATATATGAATCTTTATTCAATTATTATAAACATCTAGTTTTACCAGCCTACTTTGGTTCGATGATTTAGCTTTACTTATGATTAAATTGATTTGTTTAGGAGTTGAGCTCGTTCATTTATGTATTGAAGTTGAATATTTTCTTCCCTCGCCAGTTGTAAAAGTAGTATTGAATATATGAGCATATTTACTTATATTTGTATTATACATATATTCACATACAGTTGAGAAGTTCATCCATAGTTAATGGTGTTCAATTATATGGCCAATACCAATATTATGTGATTTACTGTGCTTTTTAATATTATTATTGAAGAAGTAATTTTTTAATACCAGAAATTCAATAAGATTTGTTTTTATTATTTTTATTTTTCAGGTATCTAGTTCTTGAATTGGAAGGAAACGATCTACTTCTGGCTTTGACATTTGCAGCTGGAGCCCTGCCTTCTCTGCCATTCCTGTGGTTCGCTGAGACCATAGTCTTTTATTGCGGCCATTCAAATTTATTCATCACAGCCTTCACATTCTACATCATTCGATACACAGGTAAAAGAAAACTCCATCACTTGTGAATTCAATCTTGCTTGAAATCATTTCAATAACTTTTGGTTTATTGCAGGCAGATATTTTAACACCTTGTGAGATCGCACTTTCCAATTCAGAAATGATTATAGTAAAATTAGCTATGAAAAAGATTATCTTGGGTTGAATATCATTCAGCAATGGTATGTTAAAGGTTTTTTTCAGTTTATCATATGAATAAAGGTAACTTACTTATTATTGAATATTATTCACTGAAAGAGCAATTCATTTACAATAGATTTCATATCATATGTAATATTTTGTGTTTTTGAATGAATTTATTCATCAATTTTGATTAAAGATAATCAAATCTGGTACTAGAGACTACTGTACCCATTTCAATAACGTGATGCAATAACTAATGAAATAACAAATGAAAAGGAAATTTCCTCCAGGAATTTAGTGGGAACCATGATAAATGTGATGTGTTGTAAAATCAATAATGTAGAAATCACATGAGTAATCTCAATGAATGATAAAAAAAATTCAACTTTCGTAAAATCAGAGAATTGTAGGCTACTCTGTAACTATACGCTTACAGTATCAGACGTTAATTTAAAGGGATTGGAAATAGCTATTAGATAGAAATTTGAAGAGATGTTGAAAGTTAAATTCAAATTCTGTTAAGGCGGAACTTGATTGAATGTTATCATTTTCAGGACTTCTCTTCTTCAGTAACCCATGGTGGATCTTATTATGTGAGGGTCTTGAAGTTTTCACTCTGAGTATCATGTGGGCCTCTGCAATATTGTATATAAGACAAGTAATACCAAGGCATTTGACTACTGTTGGACAATCACTGGCTGTTATTGCACATTTTTGCCTCGGTGAGTCCCATCAAAATATCTATCGGTAGCCATAATACATTAAATTTAATATGGAATTTATTTTTCAATCTTAAAAACCATAAGTATTAGTTATATTTAATTATATAAATATTTATGCAATTTGACCACTGCTTGATGAAAAAAATAGAATCTCAGAGAAAAATCAATAAGCAAATATAAAATACATGGAATATATATACATATTGAATCATATAATGATACATGGAAAATATGTTGTTGATGAAATGAAGTTGATCAATATTTTACTGAATTCACTAAACGAGTTTCAGATATTTAAAAAAATAAAATTTGGTATTTGATGGTTGATTAATAATTATGATAAATCACAAACATGATAAAATCTTTACAAAAACTGTGATCTCAATAGTAACTGTTCAATCTCTTCATGAGACTACATATTTTGATAGTGGAGTCAATATTAATTCCAGCTCAGTCATCTCCCCTAAGTTATTTTCTAAATACAAATAATTTTCTACTGCAATCAATTACCAGCTTGGTAAAAACAGTGAAATACAATTATAATTGATGATTAAAAGTAAATATGGTTTGCTAACAATTATTTGTTGTTTTTTATTTTATTGACATTGTTAATTAATATTTTAAATATTCACTTACTTATTTCATTTAAATGTAATGCCAAATCTGAATTGTGCAGGCAGGAGTATAGGAGCAGTACTTGGCGGTATCCTGAGCCAGAACGACTCTCTAATACAGGTCTATAGAGTGTGTGCCGTTGTAGCTGCCTTTGTGGCCAGCGCTTACTTCATTATCTATTACTGCTGCATGAAACCAAAGTGCCTGAAGCCCCCTACGCGGGGATATAGGAATCCTCATAATGCAATGCAAGGTATGATCAATGATATAGGTACAGTATTTCCAATATATTCCTGGAAATATCAGTTCTAGCAAAGAGAAGCTTATTTCATTCAAATAAGCATCCTTAGGCTGTTGTTTTATAGTAGCAATACAGATTCATTAAAAAAAACTAATTGCGAAATTTACAGAAAATTTCGATTTGTTTGTTAATAGGCCTACATCCTGTTTGTCTCTAGATCTCAGTGAGAACTTGGGTAGTAGGCTAGTCAAATTCCCAATTTAATACCAGATAGTTAATCTGATAGCTAATTCATATTCTTCTTAATATAACTTATAAGCAAGACTTATTCTTAGATTCGTGATTGTGATTAAATAATTTTAATTTGAATTTTCATGAATGGACTGAATTAAGGAATTTCGCAATGGAAAAATACTTTGTGACAACTCAAATTCTGATTGAATATAGTCTCAGCTATCATCCATAAGCTATCTGAAGTGAAATACATCGATTGATATGAGACGAAATATATTTTGTCATTTTCAAATTCCAGTAGCCAATAATAACGAATTAGTAAAAACGGTCTTATAGTTTAAGGTACTACTTTGATCATATGGGGCCTTTTCTCATATCATGTCAAATAGAAAAATCATTTCAGTACGGTAATTATTCAAGATTATTCAGATACATGGACTGAACTTGTTAGATGCATGATTTTTCTGTAATAAAAATTGAAATTAATCGCTTTTAGAGTCAACACTGCCTTCCCTTTTTGGGGTGAATACTGTAGGTACTTCGACAAAATATCACAAGCATTACGGTGATGATCTATCTACAGCTGAAGCCTTTCTAGTTATAGTAGGCTATCAGTTTATAAAAATTTAATAAAGGATGTAAACTGAAATAATACGTTTTCCCAGGTAGGCTATTATTTCAATTTCTTCAGCATAACTGCTATATGAAATTAGTCTCATCTTATCGAATAATTTTTTTATTCCAGGTTCAAATGCGAATGGCACATACACTCCATTGAAAGTTTATAATAAAGGAGATAAAGGTTCGAATAATCAAGCGAGTCGCTACTGAGACGCCATGCAATGGAAAATTCAAATTCTCCAGCTAAGCTTACACCGATAAAATTGATGCTAAGTGTGTGTTTAGAGTGTGAATTGTGTTTAGATTTGATAATTTCACAAAGCTTCTAAATGTTAAAATTTTTTAATAAAATCATGTTTTAAAAATGTTTTTTGTAAACATTATGGTAAACAATTTATCCTATTAACTTATGCAAATAGTAGCACAACAAATTTTGTTTTTTTAATTAAATTCAAAGTGATCTCCAATCATAAGTAAAGAAGAACTCAAATTATCCGGATTAATTGGAACCAGATTCAATGCTGGATTTTCCTTTAAAGAAGTTTGATGCCAAGTTGATTCTATCTTTAAATCAACCACATGTTGGAATTCGGATCTTTCTCGGAGTTCTATCATATACAAAATTCTTCATTCAATGATATTGATAATATTATCAAGGAGGTTTCTGGAATACTCATCGGTGAAAATACTCATCCCTGCCAAAATAACTTAAAACCTAGATGTTGTATACCTACTTCTTTCAAAGCAGGTAACAAAAATTTATACGAAGCCACAGAGAACTCTTTTGATTTACCAAAAATCAATTTCCAGGTGGTTTCGTAGATTGATGAATTGTAAAGGTGGTAATTTTCTTTGATGGATTGCAAAGTAAGTATAAATAACAAACATATTCATAACTCTAAGAATCTCTCCAAGATGGATTGTAAGGAAGTATATGTAGGTAACAAAGAATATTCATAACTTAAGAATATCTCTAATACGTATGGTTCCCTGGGTAAAAATGTTAATTATAAAATATCGTATTTTCAAAAACAAATTCAAAAATGCATTTATCGTGCATCAGCCTCTTCCTAAAAGAATATTATTCCTCACGAGCTGATTTAGACATTCAATTGAAATTTAGTATGATTACTCCAAATAATTTAGTTACGGTAATTAAAAGAAAAAATTGGAGAAATTCTCAAAAAACTCAAAACGACGGCCATTTTGAATACTTGTGAATTGGTCTTTGAAAATATAGACCATGCTCTTACAGATGAGGGCCGAACAAAACGAAGGATGTATATAAAGAGGTTGGTAGCAAAATACTGTACTAGAAAACATGTTCAAAAATAGTTTTTATTCATAATTATTTTTCAATACAACATTTATAGTGTCTCTATTATACAAAAAATTGCATATTATATACAAAGCAGTTTCCCAGAAATTTTAATAAAAAATGAAGTCTAATTCTTAAATGAAACAAATTCTTAAATCACATCAAAGAATGACAATACTGATTATTCTTATGCTAATAAAAGTTTTTTAGCGGAGAGATACTCTCGGGTGTTCCGCCTTACAGAATTATCCAATATTTTGGAAAATACTTATAGATCCGACACTTGAAATTTTATGAAGTCATCACTTTGGGAAAATCTTTCGGAAGCAAATTCTCTTGATTAATAAATCCACAGAAAGACAATTTGAAACTCACAAAACCTCATTTAATTACAGAATTAAATTTTGACGACAAATTTAGAGGGTGCACTGATGTTTTTTATCTGGGATACGATATAATTAATTAAAAATAAACTGATCGACAAAAATGATCAGAATGACATTGTGCTGAAAAGAAAAACCAACCTTTTTGGAAGATTAACTATTTACAGTAGGAACAAAAATTCTGGGAGCGAGGACAAAGATGCAAAGTGCTGTGGAGCGATGTTTTCGGAAAAGTGGAAATTTCTTCAAGTTGCACCATCAACAAAAAACTTTGTGAATTGGAAGCATGGAGATTTCAAGACTCAATAAAATGATAATAATATCAATATCAAAACAAAAACACAATAAGAATTTATAGTTATGATGAAATCAACTAACCAAGAATCTTGTACTAGTACATCTAGTCTAGTTTAATTGAAACTCAGTCATGTAAATCTAGATAAGCTGCTTTTGTAAGAAGAGAAAGTAAAGTAATAATAACTCATCCTATAGCCTAATCACTACTATAGGTATATATACATTTAATTTGGCAGATGGCGAATAAATTAAATTTAATATTTTTATGGTAACGGGTGATGTTCTGTTGAATTTTTTTAACAAAATACTGTATATAAATCGTGATATAGCTTCGTGCTGGGTACACAAGGGGGGGACACTCTGGGCCTACACCTGTATATAAATACTGTAAAAAACATTATTTAAAAATGAAATCAACAGAACACCGCCCGTTACCATAGAAATGTTAAATGAAAAATATTCGCCATCCGCTAAAGTAAATGAATTTACTTATAATATTGTTAATAGGAATGACACCGATATTTTTGAACACAGCATCTACTGTAGCTTGAAAGGTATTTTTGAAACCATAAATGGTAGTGAAGGAACGGAAATAGTCGAAAAATTCAGTTGCGGTGTAAAAAGGACACACTACGATAAGAATATACTAGGCAATTTTGTAGTCATGGTTACAATTTTAGTACAAGTGTTAATAGTAGAGTGCTGGTCGTAAATTAGCAGAGGTCGTAAAACAGAATAGTACAATGTAAGGTACAATTATTGTAATTTTCTAATTATGATTTGAATACGTGCGTTTAATGCGCCCGTATAATTTGGGTCAAAGGTGTCAAGCCCCTTTTTACACTGCTCAACTGAATATAGCCTATATGTCTCGTTTAAAGGCTGCCAATCGACTAGTTTTTATTTCTTGATATTATAAAACGCATTATTTCTATGTCATTATTGCTATTTATAATCTTGAAATTTGCATGAATGAATCGAGTGACTGGCTCTTACGATACCATTTATAAGAATAAATAAGCGTTCATATACTTTCAATTTCAGAAGAAACACTGAAAAGTAGTCGACTGACAACGTGAGAACAGGCAATAGCTCCAATTCTTTTTTTGGTTGAAGTCTTATCCTTTCGTTTCAACGAGAGTGAAATGATAACAAAATTGTTACACTTTCAGATTATTATTATCATTATTAATAGTAAGTAATATAATAGAAAAAAACAATTCAATTGTCATTGTCTTAATAATCAGCACCTTTATTCAACTCAACACATAACTTGGAAAATACTCAATCTACTTCTTTCTTGTGATACTTGAAGCTTGAAACCTAGCAGATTAAACATTTTCAGAACAAGTATGAAGGATATTTTGGTAGTTTATGGAATATAAGTGAAGATACAGGTTTTCATTATGTTTAGAATTTTAAAATGAAGCATTTTAAATCCGTTTTCAAAGAAGTATTTTAATGTTACATACTTTTGGAAGATAATACTTTCTAGTGGTTTAGTTGAAATTTCAACAAAGAAGATACATTAATTATTTTATTTCAAAGAATACAGCTCTTACAACTCTTATGATGGAGTTGAGAGAAGAGTTCACTTCATTTTAGAACAGTTCAATTAAGAGTAACAAAGATTCATCTGAAACTTTTCAAATGTTCTAATGGTACCAAAACTACACTACATTCTTTAATTCCGTACTTTCTAATCAAGCTTTTGATTTTATCTGAATATTGTACAGAGTTTTTCTTAGAGGATTTAAATGTAGTAGACAACTTACATTTACTAGGACTGGAAAGTTCATCACATCTCTCAAGCTGCACAAAGGGGCCTTTAAAACGTGTAACCTCTTTATTGTGCTCGGAATTACTGGTTTGACTATTCGTGTCATTGTTGCTATTAATTTCCACTTCCAAAAAAGATCCTGGATCAAACTCTGAGATAGAATTATTGAGAGAGTCTTCGATGATATTCCCATACTCCGTAGCTATGGTATC
The DNA here is from genome assembly GCA_017141395.1 of Laodelphax striatellus. Lineage (NCBI taxonomy): Eukaryota > Metazoa > Arthropoda > Insecta > Hemiptera > Delphacidae > Laodelphax > Laodelphax striatellus. The sequence goes on along the minus strand of CM029531.1, from coordinate 10,933,352 downwards.
AAAAGGCAGAGGTTTAAAATCTTTGCCTTTAGCTTTTCTCATCGACCAATAATTTTCTAATATTTGTGAATCGATCTCTTGTAATTGGGTGGTAGCAGTTTGTATAAAAGTATGCAACGCACATGCAATCTTTATCGCGTTATCATCTCTCCTATATCGCCAATCAATTGCTTTATCGATGGATACTAAACGATTACGACATGATTCCAATAGGCCCGATGTGGACGATATCGCATTTGCTAGCCATTTCACATTGGTCGAAGAATTTTCAGTAACTTTTTTTATTTGTCTTCCAGCTGAATTTGTGTGTACTTGTTTATTTGTATGCGAGCTTTTAAGAACAGGATTTTGATGTTTAAAGGAAAGTAGTTGAGAGGAGAAGTCGGAAGAATTTTTAGCAGAGTTAGCAGAGATTGGACCTTGATAAACTAACAAGAGAGGGGGCGGAACATTCTCATTTCTAACATTTTGTGCATTGACATCAATTTCAGGTGTGTCATCAATAACTATTGATTCTGTAGGTTTATTAAGAGAATTGCGATTCTTGTTAACGTGGATTTCTTTTGTGGATGATGACTGAAGTGTGGGTGGAAAATGTTCGTTGTTAAGACTTTGAGTTTCTGTTGAGTTGTTCGATGTAGATGTGAAATCACTTGTTAGAGAGAATATAGGAGTTGCATAACTGGATTGCTGCAATGGTGGTTTTGGCAGAATAGACGTATATTGACGAGGAGCTGCAGGCATTTGAAGACCTTCATTGGCTGAGGGAGTATCGACCAGCATGCTCTTTAAAAGAGATGTTTGAATATGATGTGTTTGACGAGATTGTTTCGAAATAGTGCTGTAGCAACAGCGTGAGATGTCAGCATCGTTCATTTCATTAGGCGCTGCATTAGGAAATGATGTCTTCATTTGCATACTGAAATAAAAAACATGAAAAATGGAGTGAACGAAAGAAACCAACACTATAACTGAATGATTAAGAAGAGTCAAATTGCTAAGATCTCAATTACTTTGCTCTATTCGTATTTATTAACAGGCAAATGATTAGTGTTATCACTTGTGAATAAATGATTATGTTATCTGATATATATTATGTTATCAGTAAAAACTAACAAACTAATAAAAAATAACAGTTCAGTCTCAAAAAGGGAACTCATACAAAAAGTTGCAAAATAATGGAAGTGTTGTTTTGAAAAGTCAAATGAATATTTTATTATTTGAAGAAAGATTTCCTACATTAGTGCCTTTATGAAAGAATAATAAGTGATAAATCAATTGGTGGATTGACTTTGAACATGGATTGTTGTTAGAAGAGTATATATTCACCGTTTTCTTCGCAAGTACTGCATCAGTTCCCAAGCAATGAGTCTCAATCGCCATATTGGTTTGGTTACGCATGAATAACATCTCCAGTCAATTTTTCTACTCACAGTCTGCAATTCAGTCGCTCCAAGATTTCGTTTTATACATTTCTGAAGAGAAAATGATTGAAAAACACAAATTAAATGAGGCTGATGAAAATTTTTATTCTAAAATAGTAGTCAGTATTCATGGCACATATTAAGTGAATATTCTTTAGTTCAGTAACCAGACTGATGATAGATGTTCAAAAAAGTAGGAAATAATAACCATCTACATAACCAGTTAAATTCGTTAGATGCAATGTTCTACTACAGCACTTTGGTATAAAGAAAGGCTTCTCTCACACCTGTGCCGACCGGGCCCGGATCGGACGGGATGGAAATGTTTGACAGAAAGTAAATGAATTATATTGGTGTGATCAGATGAATATACCTTTCAAGATACATATCCGGGCCCCGTCCGCACTTATCTGAAAGAAGGCTACAGTAGGTTACACGAAAATATCACTAATATGACACCTCTTATTCTGATTGTAAATAAATAAATAAACATTAAAGTTCAATAGAGTTCATTGATTGAAAGGAGAAGTAACTTACTTACTTACTTTTAGGAAAGTAAATGATGTAGACTACTTATAAATATACTGTTGAAATATTTTTAGGCTGATTAAAATAGTATATTCTTCATTTACAAACTTTATTCAGCTCAACACATTCTGCATACTCACAGTACAACCTTATTTATTCAACGTTCAAACACCAACTGACTTGTATGTTATTTACAATGAAACCATAGAAACATGAACATATCAACTGTGATCCAATACTTTTTTCTTCTTTCTTAACATATACATTTTACAATTAATTAGGCCAAGGTTATTAGAGAGAAGGTTGAACCATCGCTGGTGTAAGGCGCAAAGTGGAGGGGGAAGTCTGATTTCTTGATTCACGTTACGTTACACTCGCGGTCCGCCTATTATCAATCAATTATCAACAGCTGATATCAAAATAAATGAACAAAATGACGTCAGCCGAATCAGTCTCCCCACTCCAACAGCTTGTGAATTCAAAAAGCATTAGGGATGGTTCAACCTTATATCTAATAACCTTGTAATTAGGCTACTAGTTTGATTATTGGAGATAATAGATGTTCATTGATTTTATTGATAACCTTTCAAGAAAAGAAATTACTGTATTTGGGAATAAGTCTTTGACTAACCTCACAGAACACACATGGACATTCGCTGCAACGCTGAGTCCGTACTTGTAGTGTAGCATTTTGGTGGCACCAGGTACAGACAATGTAGTGATTACCGATCATAGTTCTATTTTTATCGGTTTGAGTGAATCTCTTACACTCATTACATATCAATACTCCTAGAGATCTGTGAAGTGATGGAGATACTCGTCCTACTGAATCTGCTTTTGCTCCAATATGCAAATCACAAATTGTACAATGAAGTCGATAATCCAAAAAAGAGAAATTTCCTCCTGGAAAACATGAGTTGAAACATTCAATATTTATGTATTGAGAAGATTTGGTCGAGAATTGAAAGCTCATTATCAACAGAAAAAAATGTAAGGATAAAGCTGATGTGTAATTGCCCTCAAAATAATTTCCAATTTAGGTGCGGTTTGCGCCAGGTTATTGGTCCTAGATATTGAAGGTTTCATTTTTATTTTGGAGGAAAATTCGTTTTCTTCGAAGATAGCCAAAAATCAGGCCATCTTCCAAGAAAATCTCCCAATGGGTTGAAAATGCAAGATGAACTCAGCGCTATCTCTCGGCGTCTGGAGCAACTACGTCCGCGCCGTACTGAACTGAACTATACGGAGTATAGTTAGTTAGTCTAGTAATCTCTCAATTCAATGATAATTTACTGTAGGTCTTCGAGGGAAATTTGTGTGTTGCAGGGAAGCCGCATTTATAGAAAGTAAGCAGTGGCGATGATTGTAGCTGACTGCCTTAATGTTCTCAGTACGTGCGATATGTAATAATGTATTATGATTCAAAATGAAAATTTACTTTAAATAACAAAAATTCAAAATAATATTGATTCTCAATAAAGATCGTGTTGGACTTTGTGACATTTTTTGCCAATTTTATTTAATAGTATAATTTCGAAGAGTGAAACGTTAATGAGTGAGACTGAATAGGCTAATAATCTTAATATGAGACCATAACTGCATGAACATTTTCTTTTGTACTGACTGGTGTGCATTGCCCTATTTGCTTGTATAGAGTGGAGTATCATATGACCAACCTGCCTGCCAGTAACCTACACGTCTACTGGTATCGTGAAACCGCGCCATAACTAAGAAAACTAGCTGGTCATGAAAATTGTTTAATGTGAGATAGAAGTTTCAATACATATAAAGAAGCCCATTCTACATGATAATAAAAGTAGAAAAAGTATGGGATAGTATATTATGTACTCACTCAATTCCTCCCGGAACTTTCTTTCTTCGGCACTGACAAGAATGATTTTATCATTTTCCATCAAAGAGTTATCTGTAGCTGTACTGGATTCAACACGAACCACTTCCACACATTTTCCCGAATCTGAAAATTTTGAATGAATTGAAAATTATAAAATTAACGCAAAGTGAAATCCAGAGCAAACTACGGAAGAGAGCCATTGAAATTGTGAAAATTATTCATCAACTTGTCGAAGGCTTAAATGTTTCTATTTATGTTCCAGAAGTAAGAGAATTTATAGAAAAAGGATTTAGAAGTAGACAGTTGAGAACTGCGGAGGCTTACGTCTGCAGCCTAATTATCGAATTGGAATTTTCTTAATAAATTTAATTAATTCGTTTGCGTTTGGATTCAGCGTGATCACAATTTTGAGCATAGTAACTTGATATTTCCCTAGATATACCTGCAAGTTCATCTTGATAATAATATTGCAGTTTTACAAACGCATCATTGAAGTTATACCTCTCATTGTTAATGCATTGTAAAACGGCTCAATTAGTAGAGATATTCTATCTATCTATACTATTATAGAAATGAGATGGTGTGTGTCTGTCTGTAGGTCCATCATGCCTAGAATACTTGACTGATAAAGCTGAAATTTTGCACAGAGATTGTCTGAATACCAAGGAGGGTCATTGGCCTATTCAAATATTTCAAGTATAGTTTTAAAGGATTTGAAATTCATCTCTAAGCGCATTGATAAGGTAATGTTGAGATCAAAATCATATGATTTTTACAAACTTATTTGAGGCTTTGAGATATTAATACCATATGTTGAAAGGATGATAAAAACTTTCTATCAGTAACCTCATTTAACTAGTAGTTCTGTGAACGGTAGACCTCGCGCTCAGTACTAGCATAGTCCCCTTTAAACTACAGTAGTTTAAAGGAGGCTATGGTACTAGGGTACGATTACTGAGCTAAATTATCCATCTGGAGGTAGCACTGATTGAAAAAGCTGGGTTCCGCCTACTGTATACTGTTAATAGCAGTAATAGTTATTCCGCCTAATAGCATACTGTTTTTGAGAAAAAAATTTCAATCCCACTTTATTGCCAACTCAATTTTTTTGGTACTACATACTGTATTAAAAAAATGTATCCTCACTTTATTACCAACCTAACGAAATTAGACGGAACACTAATCCTGCTAGCAGCCCTAGCTTGTGCTACCTCCAGATGGATATATTTAGCTTAGTGGGTACGATCATATTGGATGCAAGCTTGCGCAAGTACCAACTTCCCACTGAGGTGGAGTGGAGATGGCATGGCAACACGCTAAATATAAACATATGAAACTAAATGAAACAGCTCTTGATGATGCGTGATGTAGGTGAAGCGTTCCATTTAGTTTCATATGTTTATATTTGGCGTGTTGCCAGGCCATCCCCACTCCAGTTGATTACTACTTAATTAAATAAGATGCGAGATGCGGGGAAAAGAGCGATTTGACACAGGCGTGACCGCTATCAAGTCAACCGCTTCCCTCCTTGCACGCGGCCAATCATTGAGAACAGAATAGATCAAATTTGATGAATAATCGAAATAATTACAACAAATATCTACCTGACGAGTTGTTGCCAATGTAATTGTGGTCACTGTGCCCAGGGTCCCCATTATTCACGTTAGGCTCACTAGTAGCGACTTCAGATACGGGGTTGGAAGACGAATCACCTGCAAATACATTTATTTTGTTATGTATTTATATATATTGTTTTCAATTCCTTCTTAGATATTCAACAATGTTAAGAATTCGATAACAACGTCTAAGTAATTAGGTGTTAGCCTTACATAGTGTTAGTAGTAGGTATGATAACTGATTCACCCTGTTATCAAGGTAATTAGGCTTGTGGCTGCGAAATAGAGCATTTGAATTGGACTTGGAGGCCATCTTCTACAGTCAGGTGTTGCCAAGAGACCATGGTTCAGTATCTCATATTATTTCAGTGAAATTGAAATCTCTTAATTCATCACATGAATAAATTTCAGTGTAATATACTGTGAAAAAATATAGGTAATGATATAATTAAAAACATTGATATTAGTAGGCTACGAATTTCATTTTGCTTGCTGGTGTTTGAAGTGGTTCAACAAATATTTTTGTCTATAATATGAATAATAATGAGAAAATTTCTATAATTCTTTATGAAAACATGTTAATAGGTAATATGAACTAAAATTCAAGTGAGAATAACATGCAATTGAATAATGTTATTTGAAGAATCGCAATTGTGGCACTAATGAAAACGAAACGCTTCAGTTCATATTGTAGGGTTTTGACATACGTTGACATGAGAAAACTGAAAAGACAAGGGATCGTTCTCAATGGATACTATCAGAAATGCATTCGATCTCTGTTTTATTGGAGCTTGGATAAGACTAGCCTACAATAACTTTTTATAAGAAATATTTCTCAGACGTCATAATTTACCCAGTTGGAAGACTTGTAACATACTTAGATTAAACATCATATCTGTCTATTTTCCTGCTTTGTATCTATGAATGAATGAAGAGATCATCTGCTTTTCATATAAAAAGAGCTTTGCTTCCATTTTGCTAAGGCATCTGGATTGGAAAAGAATCATTGCCATTTCAACTCATTACAAATTTTACCAAGTTCAAAGTGTATAAGATTGTAACCACTATACAATATTAATACGGCTGCCTCAAAGTTAATGAATTCTTAAATACAATTTTGTATACGACCCTCCTCACAAACATATTCGTTCTACGTGAGGAGTATATTCAATTATTCATGTATTGTCTTATCTATTTCAAATATATTTATTTTGTTATTGAGAATAAATATATTTCAATTCAATTTATACAATATCTTCGTTTTGAAAAGCTGTGGTGAGGTGTTTTATTGTCATTCCAGACGCTTTAAAAAAGTAAACGGACTGTACTAATAAGATGGAAGTTGTGATATCACAAATTCAGCGAGATCTTTCAATATTAAGTTCAACTTGGCAGTGAACAACAATTAGGACGGAATAATATTAACTTACCTTGAGGTACGCCATTGATGTTAGTTGGAGTTTTCTCTGCAGAATTCTTGACGATAACTGATTCAGGGCGGGCTTTTTCCAATGTTGATGTGTACTCAATAATTTGAATATCATCACTCCCATCACTTTTATTATCATCATTTTCATTAGACGTTAATTGTCCAGTGAAAACTACATCATCTTCCTGTTCGATGGGAACTAATTTGTCAGGTTTATCTGAAACGAAAAAAAAACAGATCACACCTCATGCTAAAAGTGAAATTATTGATAGAATTTACTGAGAGAACGCAGTATCAATTCTGATGAGAAATTACGAGGGGACAAGCAAAAACACTCCAATCAGCTAAATTTATTCTGATTGGTGACCATGTTTATACTTTTTACTTGAGAAGATGTACAAGATGTAGAGTAATTCAATGGGTTTTGAAACCATCAGCTCATTTAAGAGAATCCAATTCAATTTATTTGCTGCAGTGTTGTCAGATACAGTGACATTCATTTAATTTGACGCTTGGCATTAGATAGATAGATATCATTTCTCGACGTTGCTGATGACCGTAGAGTACGATGGGTAAGAAATAATATCTCTCTATCTATCTAAAGCCAAGCGTCAATTTAAATGAATCGCAGTGTACGTAGCCTACATTGGGTTTTGTTTCATTGGTTACAAGATGATATACGGTATGACATCATTTCAGGTCGCTAAAAATTTATTGGATTTTCGTGCAACTGACCGATAGATCACGGACCATGAACATAGAATAGAATAGGTGCCTTTATTTGTTACCTGGGAGGGCGAAAGTTAGGGCGCAGCCGGCCCTCTCTTACACTTAACCCTCACAAGAAGAAAAGAGGCCAAATTATGAATATCATTGTTATCTTTGGACTAATCATAAAATTTGTGATAAAAGCCGTTTTGGACCAATGTCTATTGATTCTTCCCAAATAAAAATGTATTTTGCCAATAAATATAACTTCTTGTAAATATATAAATACAACGTCTGACGCTGGTAAAGTATCATTTCCAGGTTCATTTGTTCTGGCACCAAATTCTTCATGCTCTGGTCTGAGAAAAGAAGGGGTTGATGATAACATAAAAATAAAATGTACACAGCCAGGAGATGTGATCAATGGAATTAGAACATGCTATAGTATTCGCCTTGAACCAGCCATCCCCAATCAATGAAATACTGATTGAACTTCATAAAGATGTATTTTCAAGACTAAGGGCCGTATTTATGAACGTTCCTTGAGGGTTCCTTTCCGAAAGGGACTCTTGAAAAGCGTTTCATGAATGAAATCAGCTGATTTTTCATTCATGAAACGCTTTTCAAGGCGCCCTTTCGGAAAGGAACCCTCAAGGAACGTTCATAAATACGGCCCTAAGTATTCGAGCATATAAGTCTTCTCAATTAATAAGATGGCAGTGGATAGTAAACTAAACTGATAGAAAGTAGACAGTACATAGGACACTGTAAAATTTACATTGAATTAGCAAGAAACAAGACGTGATTGATTATAACATTTTTATCACAATGTCACAATTTTGATGTCATTGAACATGACATTTGAGAAAGTCTACTAAATTACTGGTTGTAGAGAAACTGTGGCGACAGTAGGTACTCTAAAACTGAATAGTTGGCAACCAAAAACCACAATGCAGGCAGTATGATATCACTCAGCAGAACCACGGGTTGTGCCTTCAGAAACATATTTGTGTCGAGATAAATTTCCAGCCAACAGCTTCAATGGAGGAATTTCAAAACATAGTTTAATTTCTAACATAGTTCAATCGGCTCAGAGAGTCGGAAGAATGTCATAGAAATGGAAATAACAAAATTCTCAATTAATAATATTCTGGCACAGGTTATGCAGATAATGCAACTTTTCTGATAAACAAAGTCAATATCAAGAACAATAGTAATTTTAATGTGCCAAGAAATAACATATTATTCATATAAATTATTACAATAGGACTTTGATTATTGTGAACCACATAAGTTGACCACAACCTTAATTTTGTACATGAAGATGGAGAAAATTTTTAGCAGAATACATATTAATAGCGCTTGCCTTTTTCTTGTGTCTCAAAAAACAACGGATCCCTCCGACTAGTTAAAGAAGCAATGAAATCTGTTGAAACTTCTACAAATCCATCCAATGGTGGGTTTGGTGTTGCTACCTCCATGTTCACCGGATGTTCACCTCACAATTCACCGGATTTCATACATTGCACTAAGGCCTACCACTGAAAATGAAGAATATTTGAAAATTAAATATGAACTAGCAATAATAGTGATGAATGAATAGCATGGTAAATAAATAGGCCTATAAGAGTAGCTTTTCAGGTTCCAAACAGAATGCATAGAATATTACCATGTAATTTTTTTCCATATATAACACTGAATATTCAGTTTTCTATTTCAATGTGAGACTCCAAGGAAGCAAGGTAGGTGCAATCAACTCTAGGTCCAACTTAGGTCCTAAAGCAAGCCTTTTCTGAATTTCAAGTTCTTTCAATTTCTAAAGTGGAAATAGAATTTCTCCATACAAAAATGCATGCACGTAAGAAACCTTTAACCGTGGGCCTCACTGCAGATGAGTAAATGGTGGATAGTTGACACGATTTATCAAGAAGACCGTGATCATTTTCTACATGTTCTATTATTATGGATGTTGTATGAGCTATAGATAAACCATCTAGCATCCAGGTAACACCCCAGCAGCTTTAGGGTTCTATCTAATTACTGTAATTAGTAAGTCTTCTATGTTGGCTAATTATACTCAGCTCAAGGTGGTTCTAATGCATTTGTTTGCAAGGTGGTTTGCATTTTTAAGCTTAACACGTGTCTGAGTACACCAGAATAGCCCGAAACCATGATGAGAAAAAGACCGAAGACGCTCTTTATGACAGAGTTCTTTTCATTTATCATAATTAATGAGACAACACTAAAGCTTTGCTCTGCTATGAGGTTTCAAGTGAAATATTGAATAGAGCCTGATAAATGAAATAATTGGGGTTTCTCTGACATTTTTGAAATGAAAAATATTCACTAAACATGCAGGCCTATCAATAAATTTGTATCATGGCCATAACCAACGAACGGAAGGTGCCAGACACCTCTCGGTTGATGCTAAAACTAATTAGATCCGCCTTTATGAGCTAGGTAGTAGTAACCAATCACCCTTTCTGATAGATTTGATATTTAAGGTTGATATAAGGTTGAAATTTTATTGTTCTCAAATTTGGCACCCCACTCAAAGGATTAGCCTACTTAGCAAGATAAAAGGCTCCGCACCTAACTTGACCTATATAGCCTACAATCTATGCATGGACTAAGCATGGTATTTGATGCTGCGTCTACACCATCGCCAAACTAGGCAAACGCGAGTCTAGCCGAGAGTTTTTCTGATATAAAAGCGTAGGCGAACTGCGCGAGTGACCCCATCTACACGCTCGCATTCGCCTAGTTCGGCGATGGTGTAAGTTAGACGCGGCATGAAGGGCATGCCAACCGACTTCGAATCAAATGTGTTAATCGAAAAGTACGATGTACATAGGCTACACCTAACAGAGGTAAGGTTAGAGAAATGTCAAATGGATATCATATATTTATACTTTACTTGCAAGTCTATATAATATATATCGCAAGTCTAGTTACTAGTCTTATTAGCTACAAAACATTGAAAATTAAGAGTTGGCCAAGAGCTAACCTAACCTAACTTATCAATCAGGGTTAAGACCTAAACTTTGAACATTTCTAGTGCTTCTGATGCTGAATACGGCCGCTATCACATTGGATCCGAGTTGGGAGTGAGAGGTGGCAGGCATCCTAGACATGCATGATATGATATCATGGTTTGCAGCATTACAACTGAGGATGCCTAGTGTGGAATGTGAGGATACCTCTCACTCACAACCATTACCCAATGTTGCCGCGGCCTGCGAATGAATAAAAGTAGAGATTTTATGAATGAAAATTACTCGATCATGGAAATATTCAGGTTTATGATATTTAAGAACAATTAGTTTGATTAGGCGGGAAAGTTTGAAATTAACCTAAAACACTAAAAAACAGCACTTATAAAAATTTTTAAAATAACTATTCTATTCAACTAATTGTGGTGTTGGAATACTTACGTAGTGAATAAGGTGGTTGATTGAGGATATTCGTCAAGAATAAAATGAATCAAACCCACCAAATTGAAACTGAGATCAAATTCACCAATTCCTAAACAACTTGAAGCAAAAGGTTGATGTTTTGTAATCACAATGAAACAATAAAATTAATTCCAACTTTAGTTGAGATTTTAATGTAAAATATGATCAGCAGAAATGTATAATTTGAGTAGAATCTGAAAGAAATCCGAACACTCTCTCCAGAATACTCAAAAAGACGACCTGACGACGAAATTCCATCAGTGGCAGTGACAAGTTGATCCACGATCAACAAACGGAAATGGATTCACAAGGCATTGGACAGTTGACACCACGGGGCTGTCATTGATGGAGTGAAACAATCCTATCTTCCCTATGTTAAAGAAGGGTGAAGCCTGTGTCCAATTTTCAATTCAATTTTTTATGAAGAGTTATAAAAATTCAATTTTTATGAAGAGTTTTGAAAGTTTATGGTATCTTTTGCGGTATAAATCAAAACTGTTGAGAGAATATAGTTAATATTTATGGCGAAATACAACATTTTTGTTGAATTTAGTGTTTTTTGGGTTGGTTTGGGTGGAAGTTATGCAAGATTACTAGACAAAGTTTAGGCCTATGTTATATTTTTGTCTAGTAACCTTGTCTAGTAATCTTGGAAGTTATGTAGATGTTTTCAAATACAGCGCCAAAATGAGGTCCATCAATAATGGCCGACGAAAACTCCTCTGATTTCTCTTACTTCTACTCCCTAGAAGATGAGGTTACGTTCGTCAGCTCCCTGGTTGACACTCTGTGAACAGCTGATTATAGAAACAACTATTTTTGAGGAATCTATTGTATTCTGCTATTCAACTTTTTTGGTTAATATGCAGTCTCCACTTCAATGCTTTATTTTATGTAAGAAAGTACAGTATTTTCATAAATTTTTCAACTAAATATGGATAGATTCGATTATTGCAATTTTGAATTGCAGCAAGGGGAAACCTTTGTGAAGACTGAGAGAGGAGTGAAGCTGTACGATGGTGATGTGAAGGTTTGTGGTTTGCATGAATTTTTTTCCTTTTGACATGCTTTAATTGAATAATATGAGTTTTTGCTGCTGATGATGCCCACATAATGATGTTCTTCACATCCATACATCATACCCATCTATTCATCTTACCCATGAGGTAAAGGATGAGGGATATACGATTGTGATTTGCTTTACTTCATTTCACTTCACTAGCAATAGAATCTTCCTTTAAGTGAAGTGAAGTAAAGTAAACCACAATCGTATGTGACCAGGCCCTGAAACTATAAAAATGCCAGGCCTGATGAAAAACGAACATACAGGTATACATACATCGCTGTATGACCAGGTACAGCGATGGTAGACTGAAGCACATATTAAGGATTGCAGTGGCAGTCCTTTATCTGCATATATTTTCTGTCAGATAATTTATCTAACTGCACAGATAATAGGATTCAAGGATAGTTCTTTATTGTAACTGGAGTTGCGTTGTTCCAGCCCTCTACACCGGCTTGTCAAAACATTCTATTGGCCTAGTCGATCGATCATTGATTACCTTCCTCTTCGCCTATGACCAGGATTCTGGATTGGCTGTGTCACATCTGGGTGGATTTACAGGTCCTCAAATGAGCTTCTCAGGAACTCATCAAGGGAATAGAAGGGGTTCCCCTTAAGCCATGTCTTCATTGTCCTTACGAATGTGCCAGAGTCTAAATCCTTTATTCTCTGCGGCAAGCTGTTGAACATCCTGATGGAGAGGTATGGATGTCTCTCCATTGTCTTGCTGAGTCGGCATCTAGGCAGCTCCTTCACAAACTGTAGACACAGCAGAATGTATTGTGCATACACCGTAAGAATCCCCAGCCTCCGAAAAATGGATTTGCAGTGTTCGAGTGGCCCACTGTCAGTCATCACTCTTAGGGCTTTCTTTTGCAGGATGAGCACTACCTTCACATCCGCTGCATGACCCCAAAGAATCAGCCCATATCTCAATATGCTGTTATGCATTGGGAGATCCTAAAGAAACGTACAAGCTCGGGTATCTAGGTTACTCTCGATCCTCAGCATCTGAATGCAAAGTAAAGAACTATTCAAGAGTCGTGGTTGTTGTGGATATCCATACTTCGTGTACTGCAGAGATTAATAGAATAAAAGATAACTTCTTGCTATACAGTACTTACACTATTTTGAGTCGCGGACGCGTTTCGAACAATGATGTTCATCCTCGGCGCTTTGAGCTACGACGCTTTGAGCTACTTTGTCGTAGCTCAAAGCGCCGAGGATGAACATCATTGTTCGAAACGCGTCCGCGACTCAAAATAGTGTAAGTACTGTATAGCAAGAAGTTATCTTTTATTCTATAGATTAGAGTCATTTGCAAACATTTTTCCAGGATTTTGTCAATAATTTGTAAGTTAATGGGTAGGATATCAGAATCAACGAGTAGCCTGAGTCAAAAAAGTTTGTCACGCAACTGTTCTAATACATATGTTTTCATTTGGCATTAAATTTTTCTAATACAAATTTGTTGTCCTTGTAACTTAATTATTTTTATTTTTCGTTCCAGACTTCATATCAAGGAGGTGAATTAGTTCTCACAAATTATAGACTGCTGTGGGGTGAACCAGGTGATATATCCAAATGTCTCAAATGCTTGAGTCTTCCGCTGTCCTACATTGTATTTGTTGAAGAACAACATTCGGAGACGTTTTTCTCAAAATCTAAAAAGCTGATAATACATTTAGCTGAACCTGAAAAAGGTAAGTTATCACTTGAAACCGTTCACATTCAAATGTTTGAATTATTAGAAAAATAAAAATATAATTCAACTTGGATTACAGAACTCTAACGAAAACTTCAATTTGGAATTTCATTTCTAGATGAAAATAAGTACAGTAACTTAAGTTACATAGAAATACGAGTTATAAAGGTTTGGATTCCATTCATGCTAATAAAAACTGAACTCCAACCTCACACTACTCACTCGTGTGTGAAAATACAGGACTCCAATAATTTGAGCACACTAATCGAATTGCAATAGGTCTATCTATCGGCATTGCTGCTTTTTCGTTCAGTTATGTTGCTACTGTAGGCTACCAATTACCTCGTATAAATGTACATCAACATGGTTCATGTTAACACATTGTATTATGATAAATGGTAAACAGTTTCACTGAATTTTCCAGCCCTACAGGTATTACCTTGTAGATTACTTTTAACAATCTACAAAAACCGTCTTCAATTCAGTCATCTTGACAGTTGCTCTAATGCGTTTGTAATAATATATAAATAATAATTATAAATATTTTTTATCAAGTTTGAAGTTTAATTTATGCTGCTGAAATATAGAATGAATCTAATTTTGTTACAGGCAGAGGGTTAAGTCCATTGTATAATTCGAATACTTTCATCAAATTGTCTTTCAAAGATGATCTGGATAGTCACTTTTTAATATCCCTGAACGAAGCAATAGCAGCACGAGCATGGGAGCGGATACGGGTATCACCTCAGGCTTCCAGTTCTCAGGTAGGCCTACCTATTATCTTATAATAAAATATTATCATCATGAAAAACCAAAACATTGCTATACGGTAAAGTACAATATGTATCAGTGCAATAATTTTCAGTTCTATTCAGAGAAGAGAGTGCAGTTACTATTATTCATGGTTATTGAAGGGATCATTAATAGTGGAGTGGTCATTAATACGGAGTGGTCAGTAGCCAAGCACGATAAGCGCCAGTATGATAATCCAAAGGTTCCTGCACTTCCTGATTCGAATACAGTTGAACGAACGGATTTTGATTATAAAAACGGCCACTCTCGTCTTTCGGAGGAGACGAAAAGCAGTCTGTCCCGACTGCCTAAAAAACAGTCGTCATCTCTCATAATCACCCCTCTCATTACCCACGCACAAGCTTAGAGCTCATGTGGGCATCACCCTCAGAAAAAACAGTCAGATAGATTGAGAGTGATTTGAATTTATGAATTAGATTGAAAAAATTGAAAATGCGTTGTAGAATGCTCAGATATTCACATTATTGTAATTTGCATTATTCAATTTACGTTATAAAATATTTTTCATTAGTAAATTTAAAAAATTTCACTTATTTAGCTATAAATCACACTAAAAGCCCTTTCTGAATTGAAAAAGTTCCTTTACACATTATTTATGGATTCATCTTAATATTTCTTCACTTCACTTACATATTGTGGTAAGTTAGTTCAATCACTAATATTGTGTGATGTAATTTTAGAATATTTTCAGTTGTAGGTGTTGTTTGAAACATGAATGATTCTTAAATTTATTCCATTTTTCCTTTTTTTTCAGTAAAGACAGCCAACAATGTGTTGAATTTTTAATGAGCTCATTAGTCCAAAAGCGCCAAATATAAATGAAATCTGCTTGCATGCATGAGAAAAGGTTACACGTTGGCTCTTCGTCCACTGGAACAGTTTTCGTCTGAATCGTACGTTCGGCCGAACTGTTCAACATTGATATCAATGGCCGGTAGTTTGGCCAAACGTATGATTCGGGAGAAAAAGGTTCCAGTGGACGGCGAGCCTCACTTCACTACCAGTCATGGTGATTCAAAATGACGATGTGAAAATTTATATTTTTCATTGTCTGGATGTTCTTGTATACTATTTTCAAGGTGAGGACTAATTTGAATCTGCTTGAATGCTTCCAGGGAATTAAACTGAGGGCTGGTATTGTTGGCATTGAGAGAGGTATTCAACAAAAACAAAAGGCAACAGATGAGAATATATCAGCTGCATTTGAGGATTTGAATAAATTGATGAGTATGGCGAATGACATGGTCAAGATCTCAAAGGCAATATCTTCTAAAATTAGGGTATGTACATTACCAGTCAAATAACAGCGTCACTTTCATAATATTCGATTCAAGTATTTATTTGAATAAATATTTTGATTCCAGTACTTGATTCGCTTCTATTACTAGGGACAATAAGATTCAATAGATTTGGAACCTCTCATACTTCACTACTTTCTTCTATCAAATTTGACTTGATTTGCGATCCGTTTAGGGTTGAAAAACGGTTATCCATAATTCAATACAGTATGTTTTATCAAACTCTAAAATTCTTTCTAGATTTTTAAAAATCTAAAATTGCATCTCTGATATTATGCTTCCAGAAGATTGGTAGAATATAATGTATTTTCTTTACCGTAGGCCGCACTGCAGGTGGGTTGATGTTGGACGGTTGACACGGTTTATCAAGAAGGCCGTGATAATTTTCTATATTATGTTCAATTATTACGGATGTTGTATGAGCTACTGATAAACCATCTATTTAGGAAACAACCCAGCAGTGCGGCCTCAGCTTTAGAGTTAATAGCGTACTTTGTGATAGCAATACATTTTTCATTTCCAACTACTTGAAGATAACTTACTCTTTCATTTTTTTTCAGGAGAAGCAAGGTGATATAACAGAGGATGAAACAGTTCGATTCAAATCCTATCTTCTAAGTCTTGGCATAAATGATCCAGTGACTCGAAATTCGTTCAACAGTGAGAATCAATACTACCAGAGTTTGGCTCGGCAATTGGCAGAAATAATGGAACAACCAATTATTGTACGATGTAAAAGCTATTATTTTGTATTCAACCTAGTTCCATAGTTGGATATTCTAGTAGTTATGCTACTTGTATTTATACTAGGAGTTAGAATACCAAGCAGAATGGAAAAATAGGATTTTGTTCTATCTTTGAATCAACTGTGACAGTTTACTTCCATGGTGTTTATAAGGAACCTCAATGGTTCATGCAAAATTAATTTTTTATAATTTAAACCTAATAAGGCTGAAATCTCTGCAATCTATTCAGTTTTTATACTCACCATACGAATGAGAGATCTATCACTATTATTAGTTGCTTAATTCTCAATCTTATTTTGTTCTTCGACTCGAGCTTTTATATATTTTTTGTTGTAGAAACTTATTTCACCCATGATTCCTTGCTCCACCTTTGCTCCTAAATGGCGTTACTGGAAAATCAATCTTCTAGATTGCTCCCTTTTTTTAGTAGCCTACTCTTTTTCAGAGCAATAAAAATCATCTTTCTTCTTTCACTAAATTTTTAAGAAGGTTCATTTAAGATTCAATAATATTATTATTCTTCCTTAATAGAAATCATCCACTGTAGGCTACATCAGTTCATAACCATTTATGCTTGCACTGAACATGTTCTATCATTTATGAGATTGCCTCTTCAATCAATTTGGGCTTATAATTGATTTATTCTCTTTACTCATTTATGTACTTTACTCATTGTGTACTTCACTTGAAGTCTAGTATAATGTTATCCCTTTCTTCTGAAATAATAAGAATGGCTTTCGATACAACTGTTCTTCCGATTATTCGCAATCAAATGAGTAGGATAAAGAAACAACATACCAAACGTTCTTCTTTTCCCAATCTCAAAAAATTTCCAAATGAAAGCCATTTCGCGATTCGCACTTCAATGATTTCAACTGCAGTATAAAAACATTATATCGTGCGTTATCAGTTCTTGATAAGTTATTAATATAGTAACTTGAAAAATGTGTTGCAAATGATAGGAAATGAGTTTTTGAATTTTAAAATTAGGTTTTTTAAAAACTATTATTTGATATTTATGAGTTTTTGAATTTTGAAAACAGTTTTATAATTAACTACCATTTGAAATGACCTGAGAGTGATTAAAGTGACATTTCAAGTAAAAATCTCATTTTTGTGTGTTCTTGAACAGGAAGTTGGGGGCATCATGTCGTTGACAGACGTGTATTGTCGAGTGAACAGAGCACGAGGCTTGGAGCTTCTCAGTCCCGAAGATCTACTGGCTGCTTGTCAGCTTCTGGACCACCTAAAACTGCCTCTAAGATTAAGAGAGTTCGACAGCGGCGTCAAAGTTCTTCAACTGCAGGCTCATTCTGATGAAGTTATCGTTGCAGATACAATGGAAACGGTAAGTTGTTCTACTTTCCATCGTTTAATAATTTTAATTGAGCTAAATTGTAAAAGGAGAGCTCACCGTTCAACTTCTCATGTGATTGTCATCTCTTCCAATAATGATCTTCATGACGAGTTTATGGGCAAATTCAGTGGTTGACACAGGTATCATTATCACCCGGAGATTCATAATAATAAGGCTAGATGGCAAGAAGTGATGTATCCGATAGGCTCTATCTTCCAATACAAACCGTGATAAAATTTCTATTATCAGTTATTTAGATGAGTAGAATTATCCATCAGAATAATTATCCATTATTCATCTTCATCGTTATTGAATGTCGAAGTTGTGCATCTCATTTGTATTAAAGATGATTATTTCTTTTATTTGTATTATAAGCTCAAGTTCTTTCACATTTATGATTAACCAACTGTATACGATTATTTAATCATCTATTAATTTTATATTATAACACATTATTTGTGATTTCACTTAAACTTATGATTTTTTTCACAGGTGAAGAAGAATGGATCTTACAGCGCAGAACAACTAGCCCAATCGTTAGGTATTTCGGTAGTTCTTGCTAAAGAAAGACTTCTCACTACTGAACAGCATGGATGCATTTGCAGGGACGAGTCGATTGAAGGACTCAGGTTCTATCCAAATTTGTTTCTCGATAAGTAATTGCTTGTATATGATTATTATTGTATTATTAAATAGGGTAAGTCTCTTTGTTTATTTACTTGGAATTATTTCACTTCCTTTCCTCTTCCTTGCTCATACTCAGCACTTCTTCGCCTCCATTTTTATTCTGTTGATTGTTAAACAACTCTTCAACATTTCCGGCCAGTTGCACAAAATTCCAATTGAATAGAATCACCTTAAAATGACGTCATCGTATTGAAATCAGATTCGTTCATTGGTTCTCGTTGTGTTAGTCCGTTAGATGACATCATTTTACAGCGGTTAAATTCAATTGAATTTCCGTGCAACTGGTAGTTTTACTTAATCAAATTGTACTCACTCAGTGAGTAATAATTGTGTATACAGTACTCACGCAGTTTACAACTTTTTCAATATTTAAGTGAGCTGTAATGCCAAATACTTTGAATCCAGAAATCCAGGTGTTAGAAAAGCAAAGTAAAAACAATACAAGTTTTTGAAACGTAATACTTATATTTCAATTTCTTCTGCAGTAAACAGATTCATTTATATGTTACGGAATTCATGATTAACATTAAAAAAGAGGTTTCTCCAATTTCTGCATTAAAATGAATGCATGAATAATATTACTTACACCCGTTAATAATAAACGGGTTGTGATTATATCTTCCTTTATGATATTATATTGATTTATTCAATTGAAATTCTCAATAGTCAGTAGTGGTTCTGACGTAGTTATGTCCTGATGGCATGGTGACTTTATCAACACCCTTGGGAAACAGTTTGTGAGCATCCTCATCCGTGACGCTTGGTAGAATCATCACCTTGGTTCCCGGCTGAAACAAGATCAATACCATTGAATAAATTAAATTCTTGAAAATATTATCATTATTACAGGTGGCGTAATTATAAACTGTATATTCTGCAAGCATGAAACATGTAAACTATTTCGATAAGTAAGTTCAACTCGTGGAAGTACGCTTAAGGAAGTATAGCTTGAGTTAAGTTTAACTTACGTGCAATGATTCGCTTGCGACAGTATCAGCTGTCGCCAATGTGATTAGTGGAGTCGCCCTATACGGTTTTTGAGTCACTAACCTCATTGGCGAAAGCTGATACAACAGTATCAGCTTTGTATGTTGCAAGTTAATCATTGCACTGTAAATCCTCCTTTATTCAACTACATATACTGTCGTATAATGTACGTTTATATAACTAATATACAAACATTTAATAATTTATTTTGAAGTTGCATAGAAATGTATTGAACTTGTAAAATGCCAAGTATAAGAGTAATTTTAAACGTACCGTCCAGTTTGCTGGGGTGGCAACAACTTTCAGTCTGTCGCAGAGCTGGAGAGAGTCAATGCAACGAAGAATCTCACTGGAATACAATTATCAGGGATTAAAATGAATCACAGTAAATTGATTATTTTCATTTTAAAAAATACGTCGTTAACTTGCTGCTTAATAAATTATTGAATTGTCAATATTTTATGTAATAGGCCTAAATAAGGTCTCTTTCAATGATAACTATCAACATGTATCTGGTTCATTCTGCTGGAGACATCTGTATTGTTCATGAATTATTATCAAAATAACTTTTTATCATGTTTAGGGTATAATATTTCATCCACTACACAATATTAACATGGCTAGGCTGCTTATCATAGTTGATGAATTTCTTATACACTTTATATACAATTTATATATTTCTTATACAATTTCTTATATACTTTGAACATTTTGAAAAGTTGTAATGGTAATGATTCATTTTTAATCCAGCTGCCTCAAATGAATTAAGCTAAAAGAAGTCTTCCACTATACAATATTAGTCGGCTGCATCATGGTTGATGAATTCTTATAGTCTGTAGCTACACTTTGAATATTTAAAACGCTTTAAGGAGGTGAGTCATTGTCAATCCAGGTGCCTTACCGAAGTTAATTAGGCTATAATAGAATTTTTTAATTCGGCAGATGACAAATGACTGTCATTTAACATTTACATGGTAACGGGTGATCTTCTGTTGATTTCTTTCTCAAATAATTATGTTTCTACACGTTATATACAGCATTTATCTGAAATAATTCAACACAACATCACCCGTTACCATAGAAACGTTTAATTGAAGTCATTCGCCATCCGTCAAATTGGAAAAAATTGTACTATACTAGCTATACTTTCATACTTAAAATATGTCAAATATGTAATCTCAAAAGTAGAATAATATGTGTAATATGAACTATCCTATCAAAGTGGCTGAGTATTGGGTATTGATTCTGATCCCCTGATCATCCTGAATCCCAAACTGAATGATTTAATAAACTATTTCTGAGCTTGATTCGAACTATTTCTGAATCTTACTATTTCTTTTTCAAAATTTAGTGAGTTGTAGGCCCTACACTTGTACATCTAGTGGTGGAACTCACTCGACATTTCTTCCAGTAGAAGTTGGGTAGAGCATAGCAAGTCGTAGCTTCTTGTCTGGACTGATGATGTACAGGGAACGGACTGTCATTGCTGTGTCTGGATTGTTTTGATTTGCTTCATCCAGCATATCCAGTCTTATAGCGAGCTCACGAGTGTCATCGCCTATTATCGGGTATGGAAAGTCTCCTGGAATATCTGGACAGTAACTTTTAATGTCCTGAAAAAATAAAACAGTAAATTCAACTACAAGTAGAAGTGGAATTGTTACTATTGAATTTCATAGTTGATCTGAGTGGATTTGTAAGTTGTGTGTTTAGATTTCCATTTCACCTTTCATAAATCGTGGTTTTAAAATGGATCTTATCTCTTTCTGGTAGCACAAATAAGTTGAACTCATTTTTGAGAAAAATTCTATTGATATTTTACAAAATGAGTCCAAGTTATTTGTGCTACCAGAGAGAAAGGAGATCCACTTTAAACCCACGATGATTTATCAAGGGTGAAATGAAAATCTAAACACTGCTTCTCTGTTACTTGAAAATTCATTTACATTTGAAAAAATAGTCATTTATTTTACCGTTATATCCTTTCTATCACATGGAAAATGAACTAAACTAGAATAAAATGTTTTCAGTAGCGTTGGTCTTATCTTCTTCAGTTGCGTCGTTGTACTTGAAATCAAGGCTTTGAACTTGAAAACAAGGCGTTGTACTTGAAATGAAGACATGTGATATGTTATTGGCTTTGTAGACCTATGATATGCTGTATAAAATTAATAAGTTTTTCAACTTTTATCCTCCACAGTAAATATTTATATAAATCACACTAGTTTGTAACAACCGATAACTTACCGGTATTAACTTTCAACCCTGATAATGACGACTTTCAGTCATTAATTTTCTGATGTTTTACTCACATTGACTGGAAAGTGTTTTTGAAATACAATAATCCTGTATCTTTGATATAGTTTGTGTTGGTTTTCTGATCTATAGATGAATGTTCACTTAAATTTATGAATAGAAGTCTCAAATAACAGTGACTTGAATACCTATTTAATTTGATGTCCCAATGTTCGTCATATTTGAGAAAACGACGATATAACTGTTGCTAAAAGATTGAATGAATGTGAATGATTACACAGTCAGCAGTGAGTGGGTAGTCATCTTAGTAACTTGAGGGTGTAATATTAAAATTAAATTGACTTCAATTATATCAATTTACTTGGCCACCCGTTTTAGTCTAGGACTTGGCTAAATCCCGAGCTCATGAACCGGCCCTTATATTTCTTCAGTAACTATTCTAGTCTCTAAAAAATATAGAATGGGTTTGAAAAATTCTGTTACTGGCTTATCTTTAAAAAAGAGGAGTGAGGTGTAGTTGTAGGGTATGAACGAGCAGAAAAATAGTTGAATGTAATAAAGTTTATAAAATAATTACAGTAGTAAATTCTAGTGATAAATCAATAGTGAATGTGATAAGTTGAGCGCAACTTACATTGACCCAATCAGTGTGTGATTGTAGCTTGTCACATGAATGAGCGAGAAGTTTCACGTTGCGTTTTTTGAATTCTTGTTGGTGCACAGCAATTCGTCCCAATTCTGTTGTACAAACTGGTGTGAAGTCAGCAGGATGCGAGAATAGAACGCACCAACTGCAAAACATATTGCAATTATTTCTTCTAGACTAAAAAAAAAAAAAAAACAACTACAGTAGCCTACCTAAAATTATCATTACTGTACTCTATGATTCATTTTTCAACTTTCTCATCAAAGTACCTAATAAGTAAATGTCAAACGATTTAATTTGAATTTGTAATTATTGTAGATTTCTATTATGTGCGTTCTCTGACGTTGATGTAGCCTAATCAACGGTAAAAATCAACGGTTTTTCCAAACTTGTATACCGGTACTTGAACACCACTAAAAGTACAGTACTGTATGTTTCTAAAGACCGACCATTATCAGACGCTTGGATTCTTGGATATTAAAATTGCTCACTCCATATTTTTTAAATGTCAAATTAAACTTGAAAAAAAATGTTGAAAATTTTTATTTTTCTAAATTTATTACAATATAATATATAGTTTAGTTTTTAATCCACATGCATATCCATTGCTCTCCCAACACGATCCTTTTGAGAAATTCAATTATCAATGATAACTTTTTCACCTGTTCACAATTTGCTAATGTAGTTAAATAATACTCGTGAACGGTGAATCAGTAGAAGGCCATGCAGTGGTAAAGCTGTGCTCCGACGCAACGGCCCTTACTTTATCAACGCTCCTCGTATTATTAACTACATGAGCAACTTTCAGACAGGTTTTTGGTGAATATCATTGATAGTTAAATTTCTCAAAAGGCATCATGTTGAAAGAGCAATGGATATGCATCACTGATTAAAAAAAAATAAGTACGGTATTATATTGTACATAGGCTACGATATTAAAAAAAAAACTGCTATTTATTTCATGACGGTGGAAGTTTGTTTTCAATAATTAATCAATATGATTCTTATTATGATAGTGGACTGGTCACAACATCTTTCTCAACATTTCAAAATTTGATAGATAAAAACTAGCTTCATAAATAATTGTTTTTCTCCTAAAAACCAGCACTCGTTGACTAAGCGGATGGAAAACGTGAGGACGCTTATTGCAGCTTGTTAGCTAATTTTATGAGAATAATAATGTCCGAACTCACGATGCTGTCTGCAACATTGGTTACGTAATTTCGCATCTCTTCCAATACTTGCTTCACTGTATTATTCCATAGGCAGAAGTAAAGAATAAAATTATTCTTACTTTGTTTTCAATCTTGAAAATATAGGCTTCTTGATTTAGAAAAAAATGTAATATTGAGGCTTCATTCGTTTTTAATTATATATAGGCTACTTATATTGAGCGAAAATGTTACTATTGTAGAACATGAATGTTAACACTGCAAGTAGTTAGAAAGGAAAATAAGAACAATTATTTATTTATTTTATTAATTGACAATACGTCCCATGGGTGGGAAGAATTCTTGTTGTTTAAACAACAGGTACTCGCCCAAACTGTTTCAATCCCTAATTTTAACTAAACTGTCCAGAGAAACTTTATCATTGATTTATTATCAAGAGCAAATTTTGAATACAGAATCCAGCAATTCATTTCATCGACACACCTTGGACATAGAAGTTATGAGTTTTGAGTTACTCGTTGTAATGCTCATTTAAAATTCAATACAATACTTTATGATGGAAAAGCTGACTTGAATGGAAAAGCTCTAATGGAATGTTCAAGGTCTAGACTCTTTTTAAAATAATCACGTCTTATCGAATGTACTCTGCAGTAAGTTAAATATTTTATGGGAAAGATAATCGTTTCTGTTCCTTGCCTAATTAAAATGTGAGAAGTGTTTTCTTTTCAACAAAATTCGTTATCTCTTTACACAAATAATTTCACATGACAAAGTACCGGTATTTTTCCAAAAACTAAAATAATCTTGTACCTAGTTATCTTATCAAAACGAAGCTATTTATAATTATGTTGTGAACTATGATCTTTCTTGAATATTCTACATAAAATATCAAATGCTAAGAGTAAGTGCAACGAGCCATACTATGTCGGTACTATATGGTACCGGCACGTCATGAAGAGTTAACTGTGTGCAGATTAGGCTCGACTATTGTTACATTTTATCTTTCATGTACCGCACCGGTACCTACTGTACTTCCACTTACTTTCTCTCTCTACGCTACTTTTATGTTTTGACCCTTTTCCTGCAAATTTGCTCACTTTTGTTCAAACATTATTTCATTCATCACTTTTGATGATTCATTCACTATAATGTTAGTTTCATTTCATTCATTATTGAGAAATTATTATCATTACCGTAGGTAGCCTACAATAATAAATGCTTTTTCAAAAAGAAAAAAATCCATGCATAAAAATACTTAAATGAATTGCAGGGGTTTTCCAGGCGAAAAAACCCTAGTCCTATTCTAATGTGAAATATGATGATATTCGATCAATCATGTCAATAATCTTGATATGCTATGGAATAGATTGTTATAATGAATTAATGCTGAATTCAAAGTTAGTCACGTTTATTAATAGTCGTATATTTCTTCATTCATCACACCGATTAGTCATTGATCGGTGTATACATTAATCAACGTTACAATTCTGCCTAATGTCGTCTTGTTCGTCGATTAATAGTGTACTTATACAATACGCATTCTTCTATAAACTGTGATTCAGGTATCTGCTAATTGATTATATTTCAATTCCTTTAACTCATTCTTAGTGTTTATAGAAACTTGTAAAGGGATTGAATATTACAAATCGTACCTAGCTTGAACGCTCATTATAATAAAATTATATGTGTTTCTTTTTCTAATATTTTAATTTTGATAGCGTATTTTATATATTTTTATAGATATGTCTCGAAGGCAGAATTCAACATTCAAAAATTATAAGATGAAATTATTCCATTTTATTCATTTTTATCAGTTTTCTCCATCATTATTCTCGCGGAAACATTTTTGTATTGTATGATGTTTTTCATGATATATTATTATTTTGTTTCAAATGAACGTTGTATTCAATCTATTATTATTTCTGGTTAACTGACAGTTATAAATTGATAATAATTACAATACTAACAACGTTACAAGATGAGTCAGTAGTAGTCTGTTCAAAGATAGGAATAAATCAGCACACAATACTCGTCATCTATGAAATGTTGAACTGTGATAGTCAAATTATTTTGAATAGGAACATGGTATCATTCAATTGATTTTCTTATTATATGGAGTTACCATTTTGTCATGAATGACACTGTATAGGAATGCAATACAGTGCCTACTACTTCGAATAGCGTTTTTTTATTTACATTTTTATTTGAAATTAAGTTTCTTTAAATTTATCACAGTTTAGTCAAATAATAAAGATGTTACTCAGACTAAAGAATGTTCTTAAGTCTCTAGGGAAAGAATTTATATTTTTTTTAGGTTATATTGTTAGTGCTCAAGACAAGATGAGATATTCGTTTAGTCACAGATTCACAGATGATGTCTTATAGCCACACCGATTATTGTCGGCAGCTGCTCATACAACTATGTGGAATTACTGTGACTAAACGTGACTATTGTCTTGTCTTGACTATAACCGGTACGCCAGCCTTAAAAGCTGAGCCGAAATAATTTTTATTCTTTTATCACAAAAATTATGTCTGTAAATAAATTTCATGTAGCCTATCACAATTTATTTACAAAAATGGTATGTTTCATCAACATTCCGCCTCTATTGCCGTCGGCAGTCAAGATGAAGATAGTCTCGAAAATACTGTGAGGAACTGTATGAGAAAATAATTTCTATGGATATTCAAATTTTTAAAATAAACCAAAAAAATGTACTCACGAATCTCCCAGCCAGTCGTAGAACTGAATGGGCCCATGGGTTGTCTTAGCTGAGAAGTCGGGTATGGTAGCTCCAAGACGCATTATGATTGATTCTCTCACAACGTTCGCAACAAGTGAACTGAATTGTCAAACTGGTTGCCCTAGCTCTTCAATGCTCAGCCGAAGAGTAACTGAGCTCGCAGCTGTCATGTGATGTAATTGGGAAGTGGCAAGAATTAGCAGTGAGAGTGGGCAATAGGCTACCTGATTGGGAGCGGTGAGTGTAGGGGAGAGGGGACTTGTAAAGTGATGATAGTCACGTATTACAGACAGACCATGTATGCAGTTGACGCCCGTCTTGCATAATGCTGGTTAGATGATTGGGAGCCAACGCCTGATAAACAATTATTTTCGGGAGAGAGTAGTTCTCATCCATAAATAGAGCTAATCACAGTAAACAGTAAATTCTGTTACTCCGTGTCCTAATAATAATAAAATTATCAGAAGAATAAAACTTGTTTTAATAATCATTCCTTTAAACATCCGGCAAATCTCAAAATATAGAAAAGAAGAGAGGATAGAAAGAAAAGAAAGATAGTATAGAAAGAAAAGTAGAAGAAATAAGTTCATATAATTTCTAGAAATAGTAGAAAATTTTCATTACTCATTATTTTATTATAAATTAGATATTACTGTATTTCAAAATGTTTAAATTTCATGATATTCTTTTATTATGAACAAATTTGATTAGGGTACTTTACTAAATAATATTGACTTTCTCTTCTATGTTGCTTATTAAGTGGAAAAAGAGTAGCAGGACTAAACCTAACACAATATAAATGATAAATACCTTGAAATTTATTTTTATTACAGGCTAAATTTATTTTTATTGTAGACTATTTGTTAATCTCCTGAATTGTGTATTGGAAACAACACAATATAGACTGCTCAACTCCACTATCAGAATGTTTGTTGTACACTGTACATAGTGACTATCGAGGAGTATACTAAGGCGGCACAGACATGTTAATATACTCCTTATACTCCCAAAAAAATGTTATATCAAGTATTACACTTGTGACTATAGTCACTATATATATTATAGTAAGTTATAACTTGTAGTTTCCTGGAGCTGATATAAATCAAGAAGTAAGGATTAGAGAGTATGGTTTTGAAAAATAGGTCTATGAAATAGTAATATCATTATTTACCTTCATGTTCATGATCATGATTTCTGGATATTTTTATCGGGTATTAGAAAAATGATTGAACGCATTCTGCTTTACAATTTTTTAATAATATCTCGATAAAATTGATAAGTTGAAATATCATTTACTTATAACTATGGAAGACGATTTTTGTGGACATTTCTTTGATTGCTTTCTCCATGAAATAATACATAGTTTCGATCAATTTATTAAAAAATAATGTAACAATCCAAAGTATTGAGACTTGATCTTGTTGAATTCAATTTAACTATTTTTATTATTGCCATGATATGTCAATAGACATTAAAATTCTGAAAACTAGATCTTAGAAGGATATACTCCGGCTCAGTAGATAATTTTAAACCCAATTGACACAATTTGAAAAGAAATGAATCTAAATGAAAAATTTATAAATCCATAATACACAATGTAACTGAATATTCTGTTATTGAATTAACATGACAGGTACATAGATTTTAGGATCTCTAATTGAAATGTTGAATAACTGATGACTTCAAATTTTTCCATATTGCTTTATGTTCAATTCAACTTCTTAGATTTGAGAAAAATTTACGAATTAAATTATGAAAGGAATTTAATAGATTTTTCCATAGATCCTTATTTTGGCTTTTTATACACGTGTGATCTGCTTTTTGTGCAAGAGTTGATAAATTCAATAATCAAAATAATACCGTAGAAGTTAGTTGCCAATTCTCCACAAAGAAGAAAATTTTCCAAAGGCTACTGTTTACTATTCAATCTATTTTTTCGAACTGATAAAATGACTTCTCATAAACAATGGAAATTTAACTGATAAACTCCAATAGTAGGTTCCACTACATGGTTCACAACCACTCATTTTGCGAATACCTAATCATTATCCATTTATTAATGGATGTAGAGCATGAAACACAATAGAGCAAATTTTTTTTATGAAAATTAAAAAATAAATTACTGTTTTTCTCTCAAATCATAAAAATTATAATTAGTATGATTGGTGTCTGTATTAATAAAAGATTTGAATTATCAGTAATACATTGTAAGTCACCAGATATCAATAATACACACATACCGTAGCCTACTTACATTCGTTTCTTATGAATGAAATGCATTAGCAACTAGAAAATACGGCAGTAATAATTAGCAATTAATTTAGATGAATTATTATTTATTTTATAGAAAATCTACTTTCAAATGCGATACCATTTTCCTTTATTAAGTTAATCTATCACTTTCGACGAGTGCATGATAGACACAGACTCATGTATCCATAAAAAGATGTTTGAAAGACAAATCACTGGAAGGTTTGCTTGTTCTGTGTCTCAAAATCTTTTACAATAACAGTTATTTTCGCAGAAGTTAGTTTTTGCTCATATATTTTGTTATGCAATCAGGTGCTAACATTTCTATTAGTATTTGACCTGTCACTGTTCTCTTATTTTGAAGTTTATTTAAAAGTAAACCATTCAGTAAAAACTTTGCGATGGTATCACATTTTTATTGCTTCATCGGATTTAACATTTCTGTATAATTCTTTAACTCTTCTAATAATTATGATAAGTTCATTCCAGTATGAGAAAGCACTATCTCTTCGTTGGGAATCCATAATAGAAGTTTATCCCAAGATGATGAAATTTTCTTAATTTCAGATCGAAAGCAATCTTTGTTCTAATTAGCCAGCCTGACGGCCTGAATTGAATTTCATAAAGACATCAGATACCGTAATATTATTATTTATTGCATCTATACTTTGGAAAAGGGGAAACATTTAAAAATATTATTCTAACAAGAGCACCTAAAACGTTTTCCAATCTTTTTACATTATTTACATGGGGCTTTAAAATTACAATTCATGACCATGTTCATTTCTAGAAAGAATTAGGCCTATAGCAAATGAAGTACAAAATACGTTTGAATAATTATCAAAAATAGAAGTTAATTTGATGAACTCAATGCAAAGGAATATAGTATATGAAAAACACTTGGAATATTATAGAGCTGAGGAAGATAACATACTGATACAATTTCTCCTAATTAAATAAAATATAAATTTTGCAAAAATACTTTTTCAATGCTTATAGTGGAACATTAATCAATCATATACTTTTTTGACAATGGATTAAGACCGCAACTCATAAAATATAAGGTCAAACATATGAAAATTTGATACCATTAAAATCTTAGAATCAAATCATTTTTCAACCATTTAAATCTCACTGTATTAAAACTGTAAACCTATTAAGCTATAAATTCCAAAATTGATGGTTGTGTGGGAGGTCATGAATAATCACAATAAATTTCTACTACTCTACTTGAAAGAAATCACTTTCTTGATTATCGAAGAGGTATACTTGGTAAAAATGGATTGGAGTTTTTGTTTTTATCTCTTAAATCACTTTTTACAAATAATAATACTAATGACGAACAACTCCAGCTTCAGGATCAACGGCATTCGGCTGTGAAGACGTAGCCGCTTGATTCTCTGCCTGTTGGATTCTTTTATGTTTTCCTGAGAAAAAATAGATACCGTATTAGAAATTTAGTGACTTGGAATTGAAATTTCATAATTTTATATTGTGAAAGATACTGGTATTTGCTAAGAAGCTTACTATGGTAGATGCTTACAGTCTAGTGTTATGATATAATATTTTTCATAATAGCCTCTTAATACATTTCTCATGATTCATTAAATTATTCAAACGCACATGAATTTTTCAACAAATGTACTGGCAGTGAAGCTCGACTCTAAGGGCTGACTCGATTTCTATAGTTTAAGTCACGATTTTCTATAAATTCAATATTTTCTTTTCTTCACTCAACTGTCATATAATATTTTTTCTGTAAGATATCAAATAAATTGATTATCATCATCATAATCAAATAATACAATTCATAGAGTTACAATATGAACGGAAAAGTTAAATAAAAATTATTAGAATGAATGTACTGTAACCTTAAAAATTTCTCCATAGAGAGTATTCAAAGTATTCAGAGTATGAAAGCTTCATTGTTCAGTGAAAATAAT
The DNA here is from genome assembly GCA_017141395.1 of Laodelphax striatellus. Classification (NCBI taxonomy): domain Eukaryota; kingdom Metazoa; phylum Arthropoda; class Insecta; order Hemiptera; family Delphacidae; genus Laodelphax; species Laodelphax striatellus. Next base: position 10,902,673 of record CM029531.1, on the reverse strand, counting down.
ACTAACCTCATTCATTATGAAATTGGGTTCCTCTCTAGATAAATATATTTTCCTCAAATTCTCAGTGTATAAATTATGAGGTAAAAACTCTTTGAATAGTCTAACTACAATGTACATGAGCTTATAAAATATTGACTACATACATTTGCATGCCCAAACTTTAATAATTTACAAAAAGAAATATTTTCAGTTACATTCGTAATTGAATGAAGAATTATTTGTATACTTACTAGCAAATCTGACCATCATGACACCCCACCAAATGCTCCATCCCCATCCAACAAAGCAGAAGACAATGGTGAACGCCTGACTAAGAGATACTAACAGATTGACACAGAAACAGCCCAGCCTCGTGTTGCGATTGTCCTTCACTGAGAACCTTGCTTTTCCAAAGCACAGGCAGAATACTCCGCTAAAAAATGTACCTGAAAAATTGAACAATGGATAATAATTAAACTCACATGACATAGAATATTTGACTTTCAATTTTTGTCATTTAATGTGGAATGTGATAATATCCCATTAGGAAAGGATGAGTATTGGAAGGTGCTCTTTCATTTGAATAATAGGCCATGGCTTATAAACATTGAATACATCTTCATTATTGAAAAGTGTTTTGTTTTGTTCGTGAGTGGAAATCTTTGATTTGATAGACATCATAATTATGAAACTTTAATATACATATATACTGGTAATATTGAGCAGTGGCGGCTCGTGAAGGAAAATATAGGTGAAGCCCAAATAATATAAAAGGAAAAATATGAAATATCAAGTATCGCATTGAAAATGCATTCCACAATTTTGATTAGTATGGAAAATTAAGAATTTGTCCTAGAATAAAATATCAATAGATGAAAATTACACTACTCTATTCATGCTTAGAAATTTGCATTATTTGGAAGGTTACTCATCACAATATATACCTAAGATTTATTTATTGAAGATGAGGCCAATCCTTGGTCGAATTGAAGCATGGTGTCTAAAAGAGCACAAACTAAGCTGGATAAACACTATTTTTGAGGTGGACTATTTCACTACACTAACCTCCACTCTATCACTACAACAAATCACATTATTTACACTGGTATTGAAATGATGGAATATTATGTACTTCATCTTTAGAATTATAATTATTATTCAATCACAATCGTCTTTAATCTCAATAAAAATGATCTTGTAATTCAACGACACTATTTTTTCCAGTATTGTATTCTATGCACACATTTAGAATTTAATGATTTTAATCAAATTACTTTTATTAATCTTTTATTACAGATTATCCATCTACTAACTATACCTACCTACTACATACTTTATCCATTTAGTTTAGCCTGTTTAAACTCTCTTAATTTTCAGTAAGTATATTGTTATTTAAAATTGTAATAATTTAAAAAATAAATATAATAAATAATAAATTCTTAATATGTTGAACAATTATTCAGTTATGTTGAGCATACCTGATCCTGGAATAAAAATGTTGAGAAAAAGACAAAGCCAGGCAAGAGGCATTGGAAGCACAGGAATAGCTCCTCTCATCATTGATGGCGGCTGCTCTACCAGGGAAATATCCAGCTTTGGTAGATCTTGCTGCAACCGATAAAAATTTTGCAATTCAATGAACTCCATTGAAAAATATAATTTTTCAAAACTCACATATTAGTCCCTTATACACAAATGACATTGATGAAGATCAAATAGGCCTAACGTATTCTAATGTATACCCTATTACTCTTGTAAACAGAGAAAAAGGCGATATTGGTGGCAATATTCCAAGAGTATAGTAACAACTAGTATAATATTGTTTGCAAAATTTATTCTGGTAATTATTGTGCTTGTTACATAACAAATGATGATTGATGAATAACGTCAGTATCACAAATTTATTCTACGATTTTACCCATGTATGGAAATGGACACAATCAAGGAATAGTTCTACTTATAATACTAATTTCTACTCAGAAAAACAAAAATATGAGACTTGCCAAAACCCATATTTAATATTATAATATCAAAGCCAGAGGCACGCTCAATTAAATTTGAGCATCTTATAGAATTTTTAATAGATTCGATTGAAAATAGATTGAGATTTATATTTTAGTGTATTATTGAATGTGCTATGATTCAATTGAAGATTAATAAGGTATTTATGTTTAAAAAAGAGCGACAATGGTTGAAATGTTCATTGTTACAATTTTGTTGAATTGTGCTTTTATGTTTACAAAAGTGACTGAAAAACATAACTGTAACCACAGCAATCACCAAGCAGGCAACTCATCCACTATACGAGCATTGCACGCCGTGCCATTTTTGATATTGGCTTTACCATATGAAAAATAGCACATTGCATTGCTTGTGTAGAGTCGATTTCAAAATAATAAGTCATGATTATTAACTCTAAAATTAGCTCTATCGAGGTTGATATGAGGCATATTATATTTATTTTCTTTTAATAGAAAAAAAATTAAATAATGATTTCCTTATCTTTTTTGGGGATTTGAAAATTTCATTGTTGGGCTGTAATGGCTTTTCTATTATAAAACATTCAATACTTCAATGAAGAGATTATCATTGATACATTATTGAATAAGGAGAAAATCAAATGAACTTTTTTGTTCAACTCCATTGTCTTACTTTTTCTCACCTGTCTTTTAATATTTTCTTTAATTTTCCTATATTTTTTCTCTTGTTGTTTCTGTAAGTTAATTTTTTAATAACAGCTCACGATCAGACGATAATCTTGGGAGCTTCATGATGACTTGTAATGTTATTTTAATTTTTGTATGTGCTGTGTTATTTTTGATGATATAAATTGTACAATGAATATTTGATTTTGAACTCACGTCTCGTTTCCTGGACACATGTTGGCTCTTGGTGCTCTGGCGCTTGGGATCAGGCCGCGTCTCGCCGGGCATGAGAGCGCGGCCACAACAGCCGCCGGGCAGACAGCAGCCGGCCGCAGTGCAGCAGCACTTGTCTCTGATCTTCTGACAGCAGCCTCGGTTCAAGCAGCAGATCGCACGCCAGCAGCTCATCAAGCCGCTCTTGCACTTGGCCGTGCAAGTGCGCATGCAGCTCTTGCACTTCATGCAGCACTTGCTTTCGCTGTGCGACGACTTTTTCTTCTTCTTGCAGCAGCCGCAGCAGAAGATCGCCCTGAGTGCGCCTTTGCAGCAGCCGTCTTTCGACTTTTTCGACTTCATGTCTTTGCCGCCCTTCTCCTTCTTGCCGCCGCAGCAGAACAGCCGTCGCCAGCAGGACTCCTGCGGCGCAGCAGCAGCTGCAGCATTGGACGGCTTGACGCAGCACAGCAGCCGTGTCAGGCCTAGCTTGGCGCAGCATTTCGGCGCGCTGCAGCACTTGCAGCAGGTCTGCTTCAGTTCCTCCGGCTTCTTCTTGGCCTGAGCCGCGTTTGTCAGCGGAGTCACTTGCGGTGACCTGCAAATACAATACATAAACAATTTAATACTGTACTATAAAATGTTCTCAAGCGTAGGCTACACTCCTATTAGGCTAGGCGTACACCGGTTAATCAAGACAAGACAAGACGAGATTAGTCACGTTTAGTCACAATTCTTCATATAGTTGCTTATGAAGCAACACATACCGATTAGTCATTGCATCGGTGTGTGCTGCTTCATAAGCAACTATGTGAATTACTGTGACTAAATGTGACTAATCTCGTCTTGTCTTGTCTTGACTAACCGGTGTACGCCAAGCCTAAGTCTGAAAACATAGTGTAGCGGCGAGGGCAGAGTGTAGTGGAGAGCATAGTTGAGAGTGATAGGTAAACGCGCCAAAACATAGTGTTTTATCACTTTGAACCTCACTACTTACGCTCAGAACTTATGTAGGACTTGGACCATGCTCAAGACCCAACCATTATGAGCAGAAATTGTTGTTTTGTCGATCTGCCGTACTTCAAGTTGATTAATCAATCTTCTTTAATTCCTAATTCATTGAAGATCTCAATGAATTGATATTCAATGAATTTAAACTTGCTCAGAGTGAAAACTGATTCATTAACCTGTTGAATCTGTTTGGGGTAACATCTATTAGAGGAATTGACGAAGAATGCTTATTATTAAGATCCCGGAAGTTGATTTAATACCTTTAGTTATCATTTTATAACTATAATGTCAGAATATGAATCATTGTAATGCTACTATTTACATTGGTAGTTGATGCTTAAAATATTTTCAATCATTGTATGTGGTATTCGTGAAGTTTTATCAAATTCACGTAATTGAAATGTCTAACAACTAACAATTAAATAGTTTTGAATGTATAGTGTCATGTTTCATTTCACAAAGGGCTAATAAAACGTGCAGTACCGTTCTGAGTTGAGAATGCTGTAAAATTTGCATATCTCCTTGAAATTGATTCGAGAGTCGTGTCATTCGTTGACATTCCTCACGAATTTGCATTTTTTTGTTTCACAGCGGCACCGATTCCAATAATAAAAACAACTACTGGAGTTAATTTTATTCTTCGAGGAATTCCGACTGTATTCGTAAATAATAGTACAGCTTACAAAGTAAGCTTCCGAAACATCAAGCGGCTGGAAACTCCCTTACGGATTCTATTTTAAAGATACTCTGCACACTCACGATACTGAAGGTCCTTGAAAAGTTCCGTTCCTTTGAACATTGGTCGGCTAAAATTTTGTCAAATGGACGGATAATAATATTCAGCAGCTTACCTGACTTCACTCCGGTAGTGATTGAATAAATTATAGAAAACCAAAGCCATAATGAAAAATGAAAGTTGTTCCCTAATTTTATTGTGCACGGGTGGTTGAAGATGTACTAGGATACAGTATTAAGTACTAGTACAGTACTATAATACTATGAGCTCCTGCAGTATCGTAATAGGTTCTTAATTTTATTCAATTCAATTATTGATATAAGCAAAAATCATGAATATATACGAGTATTCTGTATTTTCTTCTCATCACTAAAATGTGATATTGTTTTATTTTTATAGATTCACTTTCAAATCTTTAAGGGGTGATTTATGTAAATTTGAAGCCTAGAATTATATCTTGCATATTTAAATATCTGTAATTACTGTAATCGAAGACAATACTAAAGACAATAGTATAAACAATAGTGAAGACAGACAATAGTTTGGAGTGGTATGTAGCCGAGTCTGATAACCCAAAGGTTCCGGGATCAATCCTAGTTGACATATCTGATTTTGACCACAAAACGGTCGTCGTCATCTCTCATCATCACCCCTCTCATTACCCACGCACAAGCCTAGAGCTCATGTGGGCATCACCCTCTGTCAAAAAAAGTATTTATTGTCTTTTCTGCAATGTAAAGGAAGTAGCCTGAATGGTTTTCTTCTATATTATTCAATAATTCTAATTCTGTTCCAACACATTTATCTATGCGTATGCTTTCTAATAGGTTCCCTAAAACGATGCCATCCATAATCGTGAAATTTATAATCAGTAGTATTTTTGCTTATAGCTTCAAATGCATGTTATTTTTCAAAATCAATAAAAATTGACCAATATCGCTCGCTGTAAATTGATGCAACTCATTGTATGTTAGCTGTTGTGGAGAGTGTTCTTTGAATGAGCTAGAAAACCATTTATCTTGCATTTTCCTTTGAGTTACAACACGTCAAAAATATCCGATCCTTTTATAATTTATTTTATTCCATTATTACTATCTTGTTTAAGCTTGAATATAAGGAAATAAGCATTCTCTTCTAAAACGCGATTTTTTCAAGAATTTCCAGAGATCAGAATAGATCAGATCAGAGATATAATTTAAAGAAATACAGATACCGCATTCACAAAAATGCAGTACTTTCAGTTGGTACGTAATGTGCTTACACTACCTATCATTTCATTAATACAGAAATACGAATTATTCAATATATCAGTTATGCTGATTCTTCCAGTTCATGAATAATGCTTTCTATTTTAGATAGAAAGATTGAACATATAGATTCTTGGATCCCAAAAGACTCTGGTGATTGTAATCTCTCATAGATTTTTCATTAAATGCATAAATGATTAATTTCTCAAAACTAATAAAATTACAAGCTTATAAAAATTCACAATTATTTAAACAAAATAATTCATTATCATGAATAACAACACATCGGAAGTTGTGAAAAGGTAGAGAAAATCAATGGTCAGTTTTTATGTAAATGCATGTGTGAATAGAGTTCATTATCAAGCATTGGCTTCCCAATCGATACACTATAGCATGCAAAAGAGCTATTAAATTTTTATTCATTTATAACCTCATACTTGCAGCTTGTAAAAATGAGAAAAATGCGGATTGCTCATTTACATCTCCAGTAGCAGCTAATACCGAATAACAAACTCACTACATGGTAACTGCATGGTACCTACATACAGTTTCCGAATAATGTTCAGAAAGATTCTTTAGATCTTTCTGAACAATTTTCATGGTATTGGATTGAACAATTGCGTCTGTACAGCAAGACAGCAAGTTTTTTTGCACATTCTTCGTCCACACACCGCTATGTGACTCAGTCGTAATACAACAACGATATAAAATAACTTTTGAAAATTATTAGTACTCCGGTTTTTGAGTAACTGATTACTCGAAAAATTATTGAACTCGTATGATTTTGAAGGAGAGAAATTGTTTTGATTGAAGGTACGTGCGATAATTACCGGATAAAATATTTTTGGGAAATGGTAGATATTGAATTGTCAATATTCTATTCTATTAGTATTACCCCTCAATGTTGTTCAGTTTCGAATAATTCCATTTTGAGAAACACGCGATCCTGTGGTTCACAACGCAATTTTGGATGGAATGCATTGATACCATTCCAAGCAATACATATTAATATCTCTCAATACATACTAAACCCTTCTATTCCATAAACAAGAATAATGTGCACAAAAATAGATTATTTCGAATGAAAAAACAAAAACATTACAGATAAGGTTATTTGAAAATAGATTGAAATTTGAATGAGAAGACGTGAAATTTCAAGAGACTTGAATCTTATAATAGAACGAAAACTTGACAATCCTCACAAAGATTCAAAATTGTCATCATGATCATCACGGAGAGATAATATTATACTCTTTGAAGTCTTATACTCTTCCCACACAGTTCAATACATCTGAACCCTTTGCCTATCATAAACCAGAACCGTCGTCTCAATAGAAGCAATCACTTCAATTTAGAAAAAGTCATGATATATTTATCAGCATAATTTTCACCCTACTTAAAAACACACTTCTGGTAATCTATACATCAAGCATCACCAAAACAAATTCCGTAACACAGAAATAAGTGACAACCAATATGTGATTCCTAAAATCAAACATGAAAAATACGAATAATAACATTGATAACTTTGAAATTTCGAACCGTCAATTTGAAAACACATGGAAAATTTAAATATTCTGATTGATAACTTTGATGTTTCAAACTGTGATTTTTTAAATTGAATATATCAAATTCGAATAAACTGATTAATAAATTATACCACATTTATGCGTGAGTTGAGTAGGAGAACGCGAGAGATGCCGTTGAGGCTTACATGGTGGTGGATGAAGAAATTGGCGCGAACAGCACATTTGTGGCGGGAGATGATGCCGAGACGGCCGTGCAACGACTACTGACCAGTCAGTGTGCAGTAGGGCGCTAATACTTACTTGTAGACGATAACAACCATGCTGACTGTGGCTAGGGGTAGTTGAGTGTAGGCGGGTCAACGTCAGCCGATGACTTATCGCTTGCAGTACCCAAGTCTCACTGGACTCTCTCTCGAAAGTGGCGCGATCAACTAACATATGAATTTTCACCGGGCAGCTTCATTAAAGTTTTTCCTCAGTCCACCTAATAGCATCCCCTCTCCTTTTTGTGTGTACACTGTACAAGTGTGGTAACGATTTTTCACTGAGGTCGGTCCGTCCAAGGCTATGCATGACGAGCGGAGGTCACGGCATCACAGTTGCTCCGCATTAGACTTGGTAATAAACCCTCTTTCCCCAAACCTCCCTCTCACCGTGTCGCTTGACCGTTGTCCATTTCCTATCCTGAAAAATTCCCCCCCCCACCACCTACCAACTCTTATCCACTTCCCACATTCTCTAGATTGAGAAATAATACCACCCTTATGAATAAGGTACACTACTCAACAACAAAGATGACTTAGAAAAAAGAGGGAAGAAAATACGATAGGATAGGTGGGAAAATGAAGGAAATAAAGAAGAATAAGACAAACTGGGTCTTTTCAGGGTGCATGTTCTCCACTTGTTTGTTTTGTGCATCGATCGTAATGAACCAATTCTTTCCGGTTCATTCACTCCTCACACCAGTTAATCGTGACATCTTTGTTTACTGTAGTTCCGGCTATGCAAAGATCTACATCAAACTAAAATTCATGTAACTAACAGTAAATCAATAATGTCAGAATATTCATTAGAGTGATGCACAAGACGAAGGGGTAGGCCTACTTGTAAACAAGTACTCAATATTACTGTATTGTGATTGATTCATTTTTGCTGTTTATTTAAAAAATTGTATTTGTAATTTTATAAGAAATAAATAAATAAAATAAAATTAAGATATGGATTGTAGTTCTATAGATATGGTTTTGATTGGCTTGAGATGGATTGGAATATTTTAGATAACAAGAATCCCTTGAAAATTCACCTAAGATTAGAATTTCACAAGATGAATTTCAAGTTGAATTTTTGACTTCTTCAAGTGCCCCTCACAGTCCTGTGAATGTTGGCCATTTAGATCAGAAGAACATCAAACACATAGAATTCATAGTAAACATTGTACCCAACTTGGATTTTACACGTAGGCCACACTGGTCTCCTGAGATTGAATTTTCACTAATTTTTTCTTTGTTAGCAAATACAATCAATCTAATTCACCTTTGTTATAGTGGTGGGTTATTACACAGAGAACAGTTAGAATAGATTTCCCATCGTACGTTAAATTTTGTGACCAGAAATCAAGGGGCCGATCCTAGCGACATCTCTTAGAACTCAGAGTAACTGGAAATCGTAACTGTAAACTGGCAACTGGCGATGAGACAGTGAATGGGATTGAATGATAGATCGATTGAGAGAGGAACGCCAGCGTCAGCGCGATCTTACCGCCCGGCACATGAACTAAGTGGCCAGCACTATTTGACAGCACACAAACCGGATCACAGTTCCCTATTCCTTGAACGATCTACTAGAGAGTATCGCTTCTCTATGGTTATGATCTATGAATAAAACTATAAAATGACACGAATCTGTCATTTAGAAGCATATATAATGAGGAGACTGAAGACTATAATTTTAGTGATGTAATTGACACAGCTACTCTCTCATCATTCTCTTCTCGTTCTCTTCTCATTATTCACACTATAAAATCACTCAATTCAAATTGAAATTTATGTACAACACTAACATATAGAATGGATTAGATAAGAAATTTATGTCAAATGTGGTTTAATGCAATGCTGATCATATTATATCGGCTATCATCATAACCGTCTCTAAAGCCTAGTTTTCATTAGTAGAGTTAGTGGTAGAGTTCCCTGGGCGAGTACTAACTATCTTGTGAACTCTCCCAATGAAAACGTTCATAGTAGAGTAGAGTGATGGTAGAGTACTTGTTTTTGGTAGAGTAGAGTGGGATAGCACCGTGGGATAGTACTCTACCACTTGCCTTCCCCCACCACCGCTTCTCATTCTACTCTACCACCACTATCCTAATGAAAACAGTCTCGAGCTAGTAGAGTAGAGTAGAGACATTTTAAGGTTAGATCTGTTCACTAGACAACACACTTTACCTACTATTCTCAATTGTAGTGAAAACAGCTACTCGACCAAGTAAGTAGAGTAGAGTTAGTACGGTAGAGTTAGTATGCTAGTTACTCTACCACTAACTCTACTAATGAAAACCAGGCTTAGTTGTTGGGAGATTGCAACAAGAGAAGTAGGTATGCGGTCGCGGTGACAAGCAGAGTTTGTTTACAAGAACATCGATAATGTGTTGTGCATGCCCGAACCGAAGTTGAAAGAGCGACCACTGGCGCGGAAAGGGCGTGGTTTCACTCAGAGCCAATCAAGCGCTTCCTCCCCTATCATTTTTCCATGTGAAACTACTGCAAGCTGGCTCACGATGAGTTTTCACTTTCTATTCGCGTCCAATTGTCGAAAGATTTTGACGTTTATTCGCAGCCTATAAAGACAGTAAGCCAAGAATACCAGTTATCAGCTTCCAATGTTTTATTGAAGTTCCTTTATCTGTTCAGATTATTTCTTATATTAGAGCTTGTGAATTAATATCCGGAATGAAACTCATTCCCACTTGAAAAAGTGTAGGATTCACTATCACAAATTGATGCATTGTTAGTCGATGGATTATGATACTAACGGTGAAAGTATAAGGCAGATTTTGAGAATCATTTCACTGAAGCTATTACTGAGATAGATTTTTACAAATAGATTTCCAAAAAGAAAAACGATATTGATATTAGAATGAGATTGATTGATTGAAGATGTAATTTTTCTATCGCTTACTTGTTATCCGTCTTTCGACAGTTAAAAGCTGTAACATTCAGATGCGATTCAAATTCGACAAGAATAAGAAATAATTCATTTTATTTCAACCCTACTAGTATTCAAAGTTATTGGGTATTAATGTCTCGGATTTTTCAAAATTCATGGTTAACAGAGGAAATTATAGTCTATATAATTTTTAAATACATCTAATCCCCTTGGCTTCATTGCTCTGTGGAAGATTATAGAAAGATTTTGGATGGAAAACTGGTGCAAAACTATTGATTTATTTAATTTGAATACATTGCTTACCATAGTGGAGGAGGCTCAACATTCTCAAACAGTTTTACTGCATTTCGTTGAATGAGTTAATCTATTCAATATGATTGTGTTAATTTCTGGAAGTTATTGCTTATTTAAGTAGTTTCTGTTGTGGCAAATAAATGATTTTCTATCAAATTTTTTGAAAAACGTTTAATTGCACTTTTGTGTTAATTGAACTTCAATGCTATCCAAGTCAAGTTCGGAGATTCAATAAGGTATTATAAACAATTATTAAAACATATCCAATTATTATAACCTCAATCCAATTTAAGAATTTTCTTTCCAGTTTCCAGACATAATCATTGTGAGCTAGTCTATGATTGATTGTAATGCTACTGTACTAAGGTTTCATTCCTGTTTGTGCTGTGCTAAAAATAGCAATCCCACATTGAGTTCAATGCTATTTGGTTCAGATTATGCTGTTCTTGGATTTCTTGATAGCAGAGCTGGAATGGTGGAGAAGAATTATTTTGTCGGCCTGAATCGCTGTTGACCTGGAAACAGGTGGAAAGAAGGCTGGCTAGCAGATAACATCTACGACCCTTGAATATTTCTTCTTCACAGTGCGAAGAAATTTTGTGCCACTGTGAAATGATTGTTGCTTTGAGGTAATCAAATAGCTGTGTATATTTTTCATCCAAATGAGTACCTTCAGTAGGATTGCCAACTGTGTTTTTAGTAATTGAAGAATTGCTCAAATCATGTTCAACATGCGTTCCGACACACTTGTTTTCATTTTCTTACATTCGTGATTGCTTTCTCCAAGGTTCGAGATACTCCTCTCTTCCCTTTCATTGGTAGAAAGGTTTCCTATCTCGCTTCCCATTAGCTGCTTTGTCTATTGTCAAATTTCACTTCCCAATACTCTAATTCAGTGGTTCTCAAACTTATTTAGACTCTGTACCCCTTTTCACCTATAAAGCCTTTTAGGTACCCCTTCACAGTTATCGGTACTAAGTAAACTTGTTTCCACTTTTACACAGAGCTATTTTTATAGGACAAATGAACAGGTATCATAATTTAAACTTAGCATCGCCACAATATGAAGATTTGGAGTTTTTAAACTCATTCAGAGGATTGTTTATTTTTGTTGGTTGTCAATACTCTATCAATGCAAGTTTTTGCGTAAATCCCAAGGCGTACAATAATAAGACAAGACGTACGTCCAATCACAGCCCAGTTTGACAACCACTGCTCTAAAATTGATCGAAATATTCTATTGGTCGAAATTCACTCCTCTATTAATAAAAAATTCAGATTTATAGACTCTCATTGCCTGCTTCTTCCATTGGTTGGAGTTCACACTTCTGTCCTCTGATTGGCTGCTTCTTCCATTAATGGAAGATGGAAGTAAACCTTCCCGACATCTTATCAGCTGCTTCCTCTATTGGTCGAAATCCGCCTCTCTTTCCTCCCATTTGCTGCTTCTTGTATGGATCGCCTCTTTCTTCTCACATCTGTCAATATTCATCTCTCTCTCCTCTCGTTGGATTCTTCCTCTATTAGTGAAATCTTACCTTTTGATTGCTCATTGATTGTTTCTCTTTTGTCTTCTCTGATTGGTCAAAATTTGCGACTTTTCCTTCCTTAGATTTCTTTAGTCAAAATTCATCTTTTTGGCCTCTGAACTCATACCTGTACAATTTGTCAAGATTCCATTCTGATTGCTACTTATCCTATAACTGCTCCTATTCTTTATACTGCTCCTTTAAAAAACTCACAAACATGGCCTCTCACTGGCCTCATCTCCAATTGGTAAGAATGTTCCCTAAGTATCAGCTGCTTCCATCTATTGGTCGAAATCCGCCTCTTTCTCACATTTGTTGCTTCTTGTAGGATGTCATGAAATCAAACCTCTTTCTTCACATCTGCTTTATCTTTCAGTCGAAATGTACGTTTCTGACATCTTATTAACACCTGGAATTATAGGAAATCAAGTAATACCCAATACATCTGCTCAATCGAATTACCCTGAACTGGGTCAACATTTGCTGTCAATCATAACCTTAGAAAATTTTTCTGCCATCATTATCATTATAGATTCCTATACGAGAATAATACCAGAGCCGATTGTGACTGCAGTTAATTAACTTGTACAAAAGAAATACTGATAAGTATTTTTTCCATATTCAGAATCCTGTTAGTTAGTACAATGAAATCAGGGGTTTTATCATATTGATTTTCATACATGATCACATACACGATGTTGTTGGATTTGAAAAACTTCCATTCCCAACACTACAGTACTTAGTTTCATAAACAACAATATTTTCTCAACTCTCTAAAGAGATTGATACAATTGATAAGTTCATATTCAGAATACTTGAGCAGGTAAGGGTGGAGGCCAGATCATTGAAATTTATGGGTTCTATCCTCAATTTGTTTCATACGTGATCATGATTAAAGCTTCACCTCAGCCAGCACTACAGTACTTCGCAGCCAAACTTGAGATTATAAAAAATTACCAGCTGAGTGACCAGGCATAACACGCGACCACAAGAGAAGTGTTCCATGTTGAAGTGGCGCTCTGTTTATTGCTGTTCACACGAAAAGCTGTTTTCACGGGACATTCGCGTCTTCGTGGAATTCACATCGTCGTTATTTAAGTAGGAATTTCACCTATCGATAAGGAACAGATTCCAATATTTATTTTGTCTACTATGTTAAGCTGAGACTGGCTTTATTTCAAACGATCCGACTTAATTTATTCCCTGCGGAAGTAGAATGATGAAAATAATATATGCAGCTTATAACAGAAGTTATTTGATACATAGTTTTCACGTAGCGGTACCGTTGATATAATATTTTCTACCCACAGTAATGTGAAACATTGGAACATCGACTGTTTTACCATCATCTAAATTATCCATCTTAACACTGATTGAATATAAGGTTCCGCCCTTTATTATTATTTTTTTAAACAATAACGCCTATTGTTCTTAAGAAAAAACCGATAACAAAATCCCAGCTTTATTGCCAACTTAATTCCTTTTTTGGTATCATATGCATTAGAAAAAATATTCCATCCTCACTTTATTACCAACCTAACGAAATTAGACGGAACACTAATACAATGGGAAGAGCCCTGGCCCAAGTTTACTACCTAGATGGATATATTTGGCTCCAGTGTTTACCTCTCTGATGTAGCTAGCCGTTTACACATAAACCCGAAAGACAGAGAATACTTTGATCTGCAATTGCCAAATTTTCACACCGTCTGTTATCAGTCAGTCCCACAAAAATTTTTAGGAATAGTGACACAATTAAAAGTGGAATGAGATTCCAATGATTCTACTACTTTCACTCTAACATTGGTTTCGTTTTCCCTTGCTACTCTTTGGAAGTTTTGAAATGAACCTGTTCTGCGGAAAACATACACCATGATACAAATGAATTTTCTCATATCTCCATGTACTAGCCAGGCTTAAATAAATAAGAAAGAAATTCAATTTTCCAATCAAACCTTAATTTATTTATTGATTTCAATTAAATTGTACAATATATACTTTACAATAAATGAATCTATATCGTCACTCGTTTACACTGGAGACTTAGTCTCACTTTGCTCCAGTGAAATTAGGTATAGAAGTAATGTAATTTTATTAAACTGTAATATATATTTAGATATAGTATTTTCATTGTATTTTCTTCATGGAAATCAAATAAAATGGAATTGAAAAACAACTCCGTATATTTTCTCCAGTCCAGACCAGTCTTTCAGTGTTCAATGTAGGAGTGGCCTTAAAACTTCATATTCATAGTTTAGAATGCATTAGTGACGTGATTCAATACTGAAGATATTCCGATAACAATAGCGTTTCTTTCTTATCCAATTTCTCCTGATTATGTATTCACATTATGCAATTTCAATCAAGTTAGTATTCATGTGGGACATTAGAAATTATGATGGAATAGTTAAAATCCATTACATGATGGGAATACAGATTAATTTGAATTGTAAGCAAGCTGAATCAAGCCGCGATTGAGAACTGTTGCATAAATTATCTATTGAAACATTCCCATTACCACGTATAAAGAAGAAAGTGTGTAATACAGTGGTCGAAAAAACGAATTGAAAAAGAATGGAGAATTAATGATGCTGAGAAATGCATAGATTAATAACTTCTCTTTTGTGAAAAAAGTGAGTTCTGAGAAATCAAACGTATTGGATGCGTTTGACATCAAACAGAGAGAAAAATTAGAATTTTCCTATTGTAACGGATAATAATTTATTTTTCAATTAATTGATGAATTCAGTTAATGAATCGATAAGATTCATTAAATTTTTAATGACTGATTCTGTTGTAGACAAAAATTCTAAAGTTTAAATGTAGTAAGTCATTGATTCAATTATAGGACAAAACTTGAAAACAAAACGTGTCAAATATAAAATAGGATTCAAAAAAATGTTCGAGATTGAAGTTTTTAGCTGATGAAAGAAGAATTATGTTCTTCATTATCCCTTTTATTATTGCGCTTCGTTCAATAAGATCTTGCAACACTTGATTTTCATTAGGTGATTAATTTATTCTTTTCATCAATTGAAATTCTCTCACCATTCTGTTGTGATACTGGCTATGTGACGTATTAAATCTGCCATTCCATGTGTTACTTTCCACCATTTTGTGTATTCTACTGATAATTTACAGCCAATCAGGCAGTAGAGACTACAAACGTTCTTGGCCAATGGTATCACAGAATACATTACTTTTTGTTTATATACTACGTTGTTCTTGACCACATCAATCCACAGAGCAAATTTTGAAAATGGCACTGTTCGACAAAATGGAGTGAATGTGATGACGTATTGGCATCAGCCAATGGGAGCGTATTGTGGGCGTTTGCTAGTACTGAGTTACTGAAGTGACTTCGCACGTGATTGGTCGATATTTTTGGACCTGGTAGATTAGTCAGCTGACTTTGAAAGTGACATTCATAATGTTTTTCAACTGTGTCGATGATTCAATATTGTGCTTTATGATTTGCTGAGCTCTAATTAATTATCTCTCACAAAACCTATTGTTTTTATGACACCATTGATAGGGTTAATTAAGTTAATTTGGTTTAGCTTTGAATAATATTATGAGACAGGTTGGGTTTCTTTGATGTCAGGATTCACTAGTCCATAAGATGCCTGGATATCTAGATATGATCTGTTATGACTCATAAATGAAACTTATAAACCTCGGGGTTTTCCATGCGATAATATTGCTCTTGGGACTTGAGACTTGGCACTGGGACTTGCTAATCTCGAGCTCATAAACCCGATTTTAACACTCGGCTCAAAATCCAGTTTTTAGCTTCGAAATAGAGAATAACCCGAGCTCATAAACCGCCCCTTAGTGTTTCATGTATGATGACAGATACAAAACGCGTGCGTGATTATACTAATGCTTCATATTGGAGTGTTGTTGAGTGTTTGAACTACCACAATCCAAGTAGATCGTTATCGATTTCGAATTCATGAACAGATTGATAAAATCTGAATAAATAATATAATTTATTGATTAATGTTCCCACACTTCATTCAAACAGAATACTTTATCAATATTTGAACGATTAATCTTTTTATTTGGTCATCGAGATAAAATTGAGAAACACGGTAGGATTACTGTGCTGATAGTCAATGTAGTTCAGGAAATTCCTTTCGCAATTATTTCTTTGTATCGATTGAGAGCGTCTAACGATATAATTGAATTTTCTTAAACTGATAAATAAGAAAAAGCTCGTGTGTGATGGAAAAGATGAGATGTGCTGATGGAAGGAGCAGTATGTAATGGGGTTTCTTAGCAATGAAAACTATAATGCTGTAGAGAAACAATAGGTTTCATTTGTGAAAACATGAATTATTTACTAAACTAAATTGATTCCAGTGTAACTTTTATTCTCTCCTTTTTCCCTGGAAAATATTTGAGTAGTTTCAGTTTCAGCCGTCAGATCTCAGCAGCGCTCAGTAACTGAAATTTCTATGGAAACTTATTTGAGCTTGTCGCGCTACCTAGCAGCGCAGTTTGAAACTATCGTATTTCGTCCAATGCTAAAGGAAGTACGTGATCAGCGCAAGTATCGCGTGCAAGCTCCCAACGTTGTGCAGCTCCCTTTAGCGAAGAATTATTATTTATTGGTTTGTGTCTGACAATGTGCATTTGGTTTCCATGTGGGTGGAACAATGCCAACGTTTTTAAGACAAAATATGTGCTGATGGAATAATGATGATGGGGATGGATGAACCTAAATGGACAAACCACCAGAACTTGTGTCAAGATCATGCTGGCCTTGATATTATAGAATGTTTGCAAAATGATGATTAATCTATTGGGGTCTAGAACTAAAATGTGGTTATGTGAAGAGAATGCTTTTCAAAAGTTTTCCTATTCATTCTGAATTTATAGTCACTGTTTGGATTCTTATATTGAAATAAATTAAATGTCATTGGATTGTAATAATCATTGTAAGATTTATTTTGAAAAATACGAAAACACAGCAAAACGAACACGTTAGTATTCAATGATGTTATTGCATATTATAGAATTTTATTGCTATGAGTTTAGGAAACTTGTGCATGTCATGTAATTTTAATCGTTTGTGACAATAATATGTGATAATTCAAATCAAAATCAATTGTAATTAAATCGTACAACTTCCAGAAAATTGTGACAGATCTGCTGGTTTTAATCTAGAATGATTTTGTCATAGATATGATCAATCTAAGAAGATCAGAGCTGGTGGCATTAAGTAGAAAAATACTTTTTATCGATCTAATGGTGAAATGAAGCAAATGAAATATTCTTTATCAAATTGGTGATATCGGAAACTTAATATAATCAAAAAATTATAGTTCTAAATTCAATATTTTATTCCATATGAGTTTAGGAAACTTGTGCACTGATGACTGGCCTTATCAATAGTAATGTGATCTAATTCACTAACACTAATGTAATATCTTAGGCTTTAACACTCATAGGGATTATTGAGGTTGTAAAGAAATTCTTAAGATTAATGTCGGTCTTGATCAATAACAAGGGCTGCAAGGTATCTCCAGCTGATAGAGAGAGGTTGGTATACAGTCGGCTTTGTAGTAGTACATCAAAGTAGATACATTCAAACGTTTAAGAGATAATATACACGCCAGTATACAATATTATCAACAATTTTAGTGATATAAGTTCAATAAAATACTCGTACATTAAAACAATCAATTATTTATACAAATTACTCTTTTTTCAAGTCATTTCTCCAAAGTGACTTAATTTATAACATAAAATTTATTGAAAAGTAGGGATTATTGAGGTTGTAAAGAAATTCTGTATGATTAATGTGTCGGTACTTGACAATAACAAGGGCTGCAAGGTTTCTCCAGCTGATAGAGAGCGCTAGGTAGCCTACAGTCGGCTTTGTATAGCTACCAGAAGTATAGAAACATTCAAACGTTTAATCGGAGATAACAACTTTATTGCACGCCATCATATCAACAACCTCTTTCCATTTCAATATTAGCAACAGTATGCTAATACTTCTCTCAATTACCTTATGTTCCATATAAAACAAGATTAGGAACATGTTTCTTTGACATATATATCATGACAAAAATTTCATTTCACTCAGCCCCTTCCGGCTCAGCCATTTCCAGTAAGCCGGTTCCATATAATTTTCAGTCTATTAATAATTTGGGAGCATGAGAAATTAGAAGAATTAACACTAACGAAGGCGATAAGTTTACACGTGCCTTATGAACTGCAATACAAAAAGATAGCAGGAATGTTTTCAGTAATGTATTGTAACTCAGTCATTATTCACGGTAAAGGACTGAACGTTTTACTAAAATTATTCTTCTAGTGACATCCATTATACACAAGTACAGTAATGTTCGAGTCTATATCCGCAAAAATGCAGAATTTCATGAGATGAGGAATTTCAAAGTCCGGGAATTTTTTCAGTAACGGGTGTACCAGTCAAACCTGCATTTTTTAAATGTCTGTAAAAATTAAACGGAGTAATATTTCAAAATTGTATTGTTACTATCTTAATTTACATTGAAAATCATTAAATTGTCATTCCCTATTGAGACATTCTTGTGAGGGCGATTTCTGAAATTGCCTATCATTTCATGGAGAAATTTCTCCATGTCGGGATATCACCCGATGAGAAAATTCATGCTCTCACGGGCTGTATGATTAGTGGAGCCATCTTGCTGGAATAAGGTTTCATTGTTCATTCCATGTTGACTGTTGAGCTGAGGATTGAAGAACGAATGCAACATTTCCATTCGCAGCGTTTTGCATTCATATTAACTGTTTGCTCCGTCATTTTCAAAAAAATACGGACCTATGATTCCCAATGAGGACATTGCGTATCAAACTGTTACCTTGCTTGGATGGAATTGTTTTTAATTAAGTTGTTCAGGGTTTTCAACACTCCAGTATCGGAAATTTTGTTTATTCACAAAACCAGAGAGATGAAAATGTTCCCCATCGCTGGCTCAGAGTATGCTCCGTGTTATAGAAAATTGTAAAGGCCCAAGTTCAATTTGATTTGATATCACTTTAATAACAAATAATAATGGTCAACAAAATTGTGTTTTGCAGTACGAATACAACTCCGATTAGCCTCCGATTGATGCTTCGAATTTCTTTTCGAAGCATCACATTATATTTCTGTATATGTATATTATTAGGTTCCTCCACACGCGGCTGTTGATAGCAATAGGCAGCAATGAATGAAGTATTGATTGTTCTGCATGAATCGATTACTGTTCAGACCAGCTTTTCTTCAAGCTCAACTTCCTGAGAATATCAAACAAAATGAGCTTTTGATTCCTCATGATTTATTTCTTACCTTACCGTCCTTACCAGTAACAAATCGTGATTGTTATGATTGTTTTCAAGTATTAATTTTCAATATTGATTGATGATGACTTGTGGTCATTATAATTTCACTTATTATTCTCATTATAACCAATCCCTAAGCTCCAAAACTGACCAGGTGATAAGCAATATTCGACTTCGTCTGTCATTGATCTCGAGAAACGTTCACCCTACATTGCCATTTACCTTCACCCTCATCTTCACCCTCAAAGTCTATGTCAAGAACTGTCTTCGCTTCACCTTCACTCACATTACATCACCGTAATCTTCCTCACAGTTAATGATACCTGAAGACCTGCGTTTCATCATAAACCTGCGTAATTTGCGTTTCATAAATTGTCGTGACGCATTGGTCGTTGAACTGGAGCAGATTTCAATCAGATGGACAGTGCACGAACCTCCACACTTTATGATTCATATTATTGTTTGCAATGAATCAGGGTGCTGCCTGGTGGCAAGACGGTGAACTAAGAGGAGCGAGCGTCGATCGCGTGCCTATCGGGAGTGCGGATCTGACACGAAGTGGGCCGCGGCAGCATCGATTCGGTCGATCCGTGGTCACCTGCGGCTGTGTCGCAGTGGTCGTGGAAGACGCTCGTCGTCGGCTCGCCGGCGTCAGGGTCACGTGGGCGGGAAGGTGGGCTCTGACCTGCATTACTGACAGCTCTAGCACGCGGCCCACTTTCCATCGGCGACTGCCCCTTTTTTCCGTGGGGGCGCGAAGCAAAACTGCTTCCTCACACGTCCCACACAGTACTAGTGCTGTGTTAGTAGGCGTATGAAAATATCAGGCTGCGCTGTAGCTGCATGCAGTCAGATGAATGAAAACGAGCTCTAGAAAGAAGTCAAATACACTTTGGAATTATGTAGGCACCAAGTCTCGTCTTATGTAGGACTAGTTTCTATATGAATGTTTCCTCTCCTAATATTGCAATAGATTCTTGAAAACTATCACAATTGATCCATTTCAACTATTCACAGATAAATCAGCTGTTTAATCGTTAATATTTGTCAATTAAACAGTAACTTCGACCAACAGTATACCATCACACGGACTGTTAAATATCTTACACAGGAGATGTGCTAAAGACAGCGTTTTAAAGACAAAATGGAAACGAGTCCTAGAAATAAGTCATTGTGAAAATAGACTTTCAGAAAGTGTCAATCACGTACGCATAAAGTCCGGAGTTTGAAGCTGTGTAGTGTCTACAATTAGGCTAGACACCGATTCTTGACCGATTAGTCAAGAAAAGACAAGACAAGATTAGTCACGTTTTTACAGGTCAATATTAAGATATAGCTAAAGCAACACACCGGATTAGTCATTGCATCAGTGTGTGCTGTACATGAGCAACTATATGAATAGGCACAATTCCCACATTGACGGCTGCACGACGACGACATGTTCTGACATGCGTCACCAGCCCGCGCCTGCGCTCTGATTGGTCCATCCTTTAGAAACTTCTGACCAGCCTGAATTTCTAGGTTAAGTGACTCGTACCAAGTTTGAATGTTCGGGTTGTTCGGAATCAATTGTCATCAATATTAATAATATTAGTCAGGCTAGACCTTTTCAAGTCATACCGGTACAAGACAAGAATTGAGAGTTTAGTACGACTTGTCAAAGAGACATGGACCAATAGTGGGCTGATGACGCATGCGCAGAACGAAATGAGAATGTCGTCGTCGTGTCGTTGTCGTCAATGTATGAATTGACCTTAACTGTGACTAAACGTGACTAATCTTGTCTTGTTTTTTCTTGACTAACCGGTGTACGCCTTGCCTAAGGTTTACACTGTAAGTTCTGTATAAGTCCTCTTCTAATATTGCAATATAGTATTAGAAAACTATCAAGCAATTTTCCCTTTCACAGTGAAAACAAACAGTGTTTTCAGAATATTCATCACTCATCCCACACAGGAGAGGTTCTGTGTAGGCGTATGAAAATGTCATGCTGCACTATGGCTGCATGCAGTCAGATGAATGCAAACGAATCTACGACCTTTAGAAAGTAGTTACAATGAAAAAAGACTTTGAGAGAGTATCAATCACGTAGGCATGAACCACGAGGTCTTGACTTAATGACTATTATGTACAAGAGAAGTCTTAACTTATGCAGGACATACATTTAGGTTTAAATTGTAGTTTCCATATGAAATTTTCCTCTCCTTAGGCCTGTATTGAAATGGAGTTTATCAAGTAATTTCTCAAATTCAATATTATGCCACATCCTACAGAGGAGATTTACTATATAGGCTTATTAGTGGCGAAGCGTGGTATACTTATTTGGTCATCGCCGGGTATATTTCCTATAGAAAATAGACATATAGTAAATAGTAATATTGTATATTTCCTATAGGAAATATATCCGGCGATGACCAAATAAGTATACCACGCTTTGCCACGGAGGATTATGAAAATATTATAATTTGCTGTAGCTGCATGGAGTCAGATGGATAAATGACATCTAGAGATAAATCAGCGTTAAATTAGACTTTGAAAGAGGATCGATCAAGTAGACACGAAGTCTGAAGTATGTGTGGCCTAAATGTCGGTTTATGCTGTAGGTTCTAAATGTACTAGTTTTCCATTACTAATATTGCAGTCTAGTCTTGAAAGACTTAAGAGCAATTTCCTCCTTATTCAATATCAATAAAATAATAAGATTATTGCTTATGACTATTGATTATATAGGCTTAATTATACATTATTCTGTTGAATCCACGATTATCACATTTAATCTGTATATTAGTGATTGGTTTTTAATTATGAGTCAATTTTTGTAATTTCAGCCCACGAGTCTATTTCATAATCTTTTCGTGATCAATATCTTTTTTTCTGTGATTATCTACGGTGTTATCCTCTCTCGGAAATGCGTTTTTTTTTCTGTAAATTTTACATGGAAAGTGGAGGTATTAGATATCATTATAATTCCAGACAGCACTTACTATGCCAAGGAGAAAATATGCAAACAATATTATGTACTGTATTTATTGATTTCACTTATCTACGGTGTTATCTTCTCTTGGAGATGCGTTTTTTCTGGAAATTTAACATCTTGAGTAGAGGTATTGGATATCATTATAATTCCAGACAGCACTATGCCAAGGAGAAAATATGCAAACAATATTGTGTACTGTATTAAGTGTTCCATTACTGTTGTTTGTACGAGCATAATTTAGTGAAGACCATTATTTATTTATCAATTTATTATATCATTATAACATAAACGCAAACTTCGGTGAAAACCAGTACTAAAAGTATGACCAAATGAAATTATTGGTCGATGAATAGGTTTCCACCAAACAGGGATAGCACAAGCTGTAATGTTGCAGCACTGTATTGTTATGAAAAATGGTGGATTACGCAACTCAAACAGGCTGCATCCGCAATACTGAAATAAACTATTTATCTGGAACATTATTCTATTATAAGAAAAATTAGCTAGGTGAATAAGAGGAAATTGGAACTAATATAAAAAATTCGATGTGATCTTGTAGGAATGGAGCAAAATGTTCATTACTTTTAAAAACTACTGGACAAAAAAGAGGAAGATTTTTTCTATAAAATAAATTTAGAAGACTCTGTGATAATACGAAAATCTCATTTTTGATGGTTGAATAAGTGGTATGAATGTTTTGAAAAATTTACAATTACCACAGTAGTCAAGCAAGAATATTTATCAAGCATTTATTTTTTTTGATTATCGAATTCAGAATTTGTAAAATCCAAAAAAAAATTTCGAGGCAAGGAAATTTGAAGAGAGAAAATTAAGTGGGAAAGCAGTTGGCTAAATAGGAGCCAAGAAAAATAGTTATGATTTCAAAACTAATCTTTCATCCAGTGTACTAAAATTGACTAAATTAATAATTTATTAATTAATTAATAATTAATTTTTAAAATTATAATATAATTATAATATAATATAATTATAATTATAATTATAATATAAATTATAATTATAATTAATTAATAATTAATTTTTATAAATTAATAATAGAAACAATTTTAAAATATTCTGAGAACTGAATAAGTAAGGCAGCAAAGAATTGAAATTTCAGGGGAAAATATTTCAGTTGAATTCGCGAGAAGACAGGGTTTACTGCCCCTTTGGACAAAAATAAATACCCTTGCTGCTTGCTGCTCTACACGCCAAAGTGTAATGTTGTAGCCACCGGCCACTGTGGACCGGCACTGTTTTAATTGGATCCTATCACGCCACTCTGTCAAATCCTTGTTCGGTATTCGCAACTAAACTCTTCCAGATCTGTCTCAAAATGAGATGATAAACTTATAAATATTCAATATTTTTTGCTTACTTATCACTGCAACATACGATTTATAACCGAGTCAGATACTAGTTGATCGTGATGTGAATGTACACAGGCCTACACAATATTCAAATTTATTACTAACTGATCGAAAAATTTTGCCGTATTAAAAAGTATTATTATCTAATCAAAAACTGGTGTTGCTGGTACCTGATTGTGATCGATCCACACTACTGCACCCTCTTTCAGCATTTGCAAAATTGTAAAAAGTCTGAGACAATTCTGCTTTCATGTTGCTTCTATTGTTGCTTTTTATGTTTGACAGAGTTTGTAACAGCTTCCAGCTTATAAAAATTATTAATTTGAGTGGAGCAGCAATGAGATGAATCCATTTCACTTTCATTGATAACATCATGTTTGTATAGCTGGTTCGTTTTGCTAGGGCACCTTGATTGGAAATGAATTTATTATAGTCAATGAAACTTATTTCAACTTGTCATAATGTTCAAGGTGTAGGATACGAATTCACTATCACTATAGTAGGATAAATCACTATATCGATATCATAGAGTGAATCATTTCTTATACACTTTGAACATTCTGAAGACATAATGAGGATATACATTGGCAGTCCAGATGCCTTAGCAAAATGAACCAGCCATCAATAGGAGCTACTTAGTCCTATTTCATATCCATAAAACCGCAGATTCAATGATGTTTGATATATAATGGATTGTAATCAACTGCATTGTAACAGGTGAAGTTTGTACAATATGAATGATTCCTTCTTCCACAAACTTCTTGACTTATGGTGAGTTAGTTACAGTTAACGAGGGGAAGGCAGCTTCCTAGTAGCCTACTGCTGCACAATACTTTGGCAAATAATAGAAAGCACAAAGGAGAGTAGTTACTGGAGCATCACGTTGATTCAGTTAGTTATCTTTCTTGCATAAGTTTGACCGAGTTGCATTTCTCTCCGCTACACTTCAAGGTTGAGAGATTAATACATCATGTATCATTCCACATGGCTCTTGACTTGTACTTTCTCCAGAAAGGTATCTTGGTGTAACATATACACCCCGATCACGCAATACGGTATCGTCCGATGCTCACTGCACTTCCTCAGGAGTCACGAATGCATAATATCTTACAGTAACTAACATTTAGAAACTTTGGGACTCCATCAGATGCCGTGCTCTAGAGAGGTTAACTATCTTAATAAATTCGAAGATTATGGAAGCTGTCATGTGAATCACAGGAAAGCTATTTCTGTAGATGTGAGAGATGAAGCACATTTTGTACTTGCTTACAAACTTGATTGTTCGAAAACTAGAAAGCCAAGCCAACCTTCAAAAAGAGGTTCTGAAATCTGTCAGCCTGAGTTGTATGTATCTTTAAACTTTCATGAAATAACAATAATTACCGCGAAAATAATTAGGCACCTGAATCCAATGATTAAGACACATTGCATTAATATATTTTGCTACAATTCGATCCCTCAAGGTTACTTTCAGCAAAGGTTTACTACGAATTCATTCGACAGCAAAATGGTGTTATGAATCACACAGCTTGAGTGTTTTTTTCGAGTGTAACAAGTGAAATGAATCGCACAGATTAAATCCACATGGATTGCATCAACTGCTTTGAATCAAATGATCGTATATCTACTCAATATTGTACTGATCCTGAATTTAATTTTTTTCTTGTTTGGTGCAACCTAGCATAAGAGACTTGCGCCTGTTACTCCATTTGTAACGATGATCACTTGTGGCTTGCTCCGCTAAATAATTCTTGAGCATCAAAATCGCTTCCTATTGGTTCGGAACCCACCTAAGGCTTCAGATCCATCTCACATCATAATATTCTTTATCAGGGAAACAACTTATGTGGTCATAAGGTCAATACACTAAGTAAAAAAATAGGAAATATAATTAATAAAAGTGATTTAAAAAAATATTTATGATTTAAAAGTGATTATATGGTTAACCATACCCAATTTCTTTTCTAACCTCAATAAATGAGCTTCCTAGTATTTTAACGATTCAAACGAGTCTTTTGGGTATTTCAGTAAAGGTGCTGTCCTAGAAGAGTCTCCTTTCAACGATAGTATCTTCCATGGAGTAATGGTTAAAAAAGTGGAGCGACAAAAAGCGAATATATATCACAGTGACAGAGTGCTGGTTTCTGAGAAGACAAAGAGAGTGAGTTCTCTGAGGGAAGGATGAGAGAAAGGGAGAGAGAGAACAAGAAGGAGACTGGAATCGCTAATGAGCGCTGGACGATGGTACCACGTCACGCCACAAACTAAACTCTTGAAGGGATGATAGTATCGCCCATTGGCCCACCCCTAATTATTGCTACCCTCCAGAAACACCAGCCAACTCTATGGTCGTCCGTCCACGATCCTCCACAACACTTCAAGAAGATTGATGTTACGCTCAAGAAGCCATTCACAAAATCGCCGACTTGCCCTCGTTTCGGAGACCTAAAACTCCCTAATCTTCAACCCTTACATGCTAAGTTGACTGGGCCATTAGTTTTGCAACTTCATATGCCCATCGCATTCGAAACTACCAGCCGCTCAACACTGACCTACATTATACGAAATGGTTTTATTACCACTAAAGTAAGTTGTATGTTGTAAATCAGGAGTGAGTTCATTCTCAAAACTGAAAAGAAAACATAGGCTACTTAACGTGTTTTGATCAGAGTAAGACCTAATCCTTAGAAAGCAAAATCTTGAAAAGTGTGATTGATGTTGAGATTTTTAGGAGGCGCACATAAATTCATTCATTTATCTAATACATATCAATACGGAATGAGACAACAAGCTCCTCTCTCAGTTTTACAGATCATTCAGTTCACTTCGTAGCTTATCTTTCTCGAAACATAGCCTACAATAGGAAGGAAACGACGTTTTAGAAGTACTGTTCATGCATTACTAGTTATATGGTTTTTTATTATTTAATAAGTATTAGTATTTAGTATTTTGTTTTTACAGAAGAAAATAAAGTGTTTATTGTCTTTTTAAACATGAATAATATAAATATCACAACAATATGAGGCTCTTCAAAACGAAATTGGAAATTCGAGTTTGAAAACGCTAAGTTTTGAAAAATGACTCGTATCTGATTGATTTTACCATGTCAGGTGATGAGAGATCTTATACTTGAGAGAAATTTCATTTTCAATAGTGAGCCTCAATTCAATGTTATTCCTGAGAAATCAATGAGATACCGGTACTTCACTGGGAAAATAAATTCTATCAAAAAAACAATGATACGAATAAAAGTGGTACATTTGTAGAGAATATTGTGTTATACAGAACTTTACAACCTTTATAACCTTCATTGCTGAGAATTGATGGAATTCTCATCCACGATAACGAATTCCGTTTTGTTCATTCCACATCCGGAATGAATAATACACTTTAAGCTATCAAAAGGCTTATCAACAACTATTCATCTCACATTTTTCTCTGCTTTTTTATAGGTTATCATTATCACAATAACACGCTACAAAAGGCTACACCATACAACCAATTTCTATGAGAAACATCGCCTGTTCCGTAGAACATGGCACAAATGAATGCTCAATTGCTCTGTATTGTAAAATGGCTCCCATCATTCAATGACAGGATGGAATTCTTTAATCAATTGTTTTCATCTGATACTGAGACTTGCATGTTACAATTTCACCATTCTTGTACCAGCTTTGACCTAATTCTGCACTACATCTGAACAATTGTACAGGTGAACATTAATGTGGTTAAACTTCAACAATCGGTCTATGTGGTAAATTTATTACAGTCGACCTATAGTGATTTTGTTATCAGAACTAGTTTTTAACTTTTCAACTAGTTAATAAGTTATTAACTACTGGAAATTATGGTCACTCTCTTGATGCTTTTTATATTGATTGTACTGAAAAAAGCCTTCAAAACGTCCTTTCATGTGCTGTTTTGTTTTTTCGTAAGTTTATCAGTTGATATTTCATAAAGAAATCGTATCAGAGACTTAATTCAATCGGTTAAGAAGGAAAAAATTGAAATATTAACAACAAATCAACAAACACTATCATAATACTGTACGGGACCGGCTTCGTTTTTAACACCGTTATCAATAGAAACTGTTTTGGTGAACCGGAGTGGAGACAGGAACAGGATTTTATCTCAACAGTTGAGATTGTCAATTGACTTGAGAGATTGTTATTGAACAGTGTTTAATAAGTGGAATTAATAATCTCAACAAGATTCATCTTATATGGAAAGCTTCCACATCAACATTTGTTCTACAAATTTCAAGAACTACAGTGAAGTGATGCTTTTACGATCAGTAAATTAGTAATATGATTGACAGTTGGCAGACCTTTCAAGATGGAAGCCTGTCATTGGCCAATGCAAGCCACGCCCGTAGTGGTTGAGCCGCCTACCATGGGCGTGGCTTACGTTGGCCAATAGCAGGCTCTCACCTTGAAAGGTCTCTACAATCATCAATACATTAAGAATGAGTTATCGTTCGATTTCATGTTTTATTGTTTTATAATATAATGTAGCAAGTCATGAACCATAATCAATGAATGTGTGGTTGTGACAATTTCATTATTATTTATATTATATCCCAATATTATCTTCACTACAACTCAAAAATTCCTTCAGAGAAGCTCAAATATTCATAGATGTAGTACATAGGAGAAATATTTTATAATAAAATGAGCAGATCCGAACAATTGAATATAATTTTGCTTATAAGTAACCGTCGAAACTAGCAATATAGTTGAACCAAGGAGACCAGATAAAGAATTTGTATTCTCTTCAAGTAGTTTTTCATGTAAGTAATGAATTCTATAGAAGTTCGTCATTAGGTATTACATGTTATCATGCAAAAATTTCTCAAAATAGTGATCAGTTTTCATTAATATTATCTTCAAAGATTCGTTGAACCTAAAATATTTCAAGTTACAGGATCATGTCTAGCGGTAGGTCACAGTACTGAGGAGCTGCATCAGGGTAAAAAACGTATATTTTACCGGATTCCGGTCTAGCTCGGGGCTTATCATTCAAATCTCCACGTCATACCTATTTTTACTTCCATTCTCGAAAATATTTCACGCCCTCTCTACGAATAAATTGTCTCCACTGTAATCATGGTTTCATTCTTTGCACGAAACAATAAATTCTCACTTCCTTGTCCATGTTAAACGATGGATGTTATCTATCTTGAATTATTAATTTTCATTGTAAGCTATTATCATTATGACAAATATTAGAAAATGATTCAGAATTTCATAGCAATGAGTGTGAATCCTCATTTAATAGACGATTTTCTATCGGTGCCTTGAAACTAATTTCTTCAGTTCGGTAAATAGCAGCTTATCTTTCAAGAGTGGAAATGAAAGGCGACGAATCCATGAGGAATACATACATAATAGGATGAAAAGTTTTAATTTTTCAAGCAACTTATTGTTTATCGGTTGAAAATGAAATTTATATGAATCTACTTTGCATACAACGTAAGTTAAATGTTGAAAACTATGAGATGACTACCGTATCCACAACGTGAGAAGCCATTTTCGATAAATTCTATAACATATCATTTCTGTGTTGATATTTCTTCTACGAAACTGTCAACAGCTTTGTGTGTTTCACTGATAAGAGTTTAATTTTTGATTACTTTGTAAACAATTCACTGCAGCATGAATTTGGGAATTGTTCATATATTAAATTCAGTAAGAAATAAACTTCAACAATGCTGAACTCGAATCGTGAAGTTCAACTCAATACGACTAAAATAGAAGACCATACAATACAAAATTCTGATACTGATATTCTGAATCAATTCAAAATTTTGGAGGAATCTTCATTATTGATGAGGCCATTATTGTCTAAAATAGTTAAAGATTAAATTCATAACTAAGGTAATGTAAAATTCACAACTACAGTAGGGTGAAATTCACGACCAGAAATATGGATAATATACGGTTTTAAGCTTGGAAATTCTGTCTCAGATCATCCTAATTGGCATGTTACACTCTAGAAGAAAGGAAACAAGCGTGAACCGCTATTAGTTGTTTTCCTGAAATTTTAATTGGTAGCCGATATAGCCTGGTTCTGTACTGCTGTAATAATTAGAGCAAACCCAGACTACCTGGCTAATAGTAGACTGGTGGCCTGTAGAATCAACTCATCAAAACTGGCTCGATTTCCTTGTTACAGTCTGATATGGTTAAATATCTCTCAAAGTATCTAAATTGATAGGAAATTAATAGTTTTTTGTTCATTTTTCATGAACATCATTCGATATATTCCAACGCCTGTTTTTTCTCTCATTGATATTGTATTTTTGATCAAATAAATGAATGAATGGATGAATATTTTATTTGAAGTTGTATGTCAATGAATATTCCCTCTCAACTCGAGGGGTTATCTAATTGTAATGAATAATTTATTAATGGGATTGTATTACCATACAAAATTCTTGGATATATTTTCTTAAAGAAGAAATAATTCGAAAATGATAGCAACGGTATCTTCTTTTAAACTAAAGAAATCCAATTTGGAAAAAAATAGGTGTAATAGAAGTGAAGTGTAGAATAACTCTGTCAAGTTTGCTTCTGCCATTATTTGCTTCTTCGTATGGCAGTACGGAATTATTTCTCCAGCTCAAGGGTCATTACACCCAGTCTTGGATCTGATAAGATATTTCGCATGTGCTCAGTTAATACTTCACTCACGATATAACAATTTTCATCTATCATGCAAATTACAATAGGTAAAAGGCTCAACTACGGTTGAACGAAATATGAAGTGGTGACTCTTGGGATCTGTTACTCAATTATTTCAGTGAACGTCTTTCTTCAACTTCTCAATTATTCTAATTGACAGTTCAATGTAAGTCTAGTTTTAATAGTAAGTATAAGAATATTGTTTAGGTTTTATTAAGTAGATCCAGTCAAGGTTTAAAGATTAATGTCGTTTATGATTCTATTAATTTATGCAACAAATAAACGTATGATACGCATGATAGACCTGGGTCATTATTGTGAACGGTCTAGTACTAGGGTTTGCCTGGTTTCAACTTACTTTCAAAATGCTATATTGATTTAACCGCAATAAAATTATAATTTTCTAAACTCTTGTGTAAGGAACTGACAGTTGTATACTATATTCACAGACATTGGGAATTAAGAATAGAATGTTACAATGAAAGTAAGTTAGAGAAGAATGAGTATTATGAGTAGAATAGTATTTTGTATTGTTTATAAAAATCGTAAAATCGAAGTCTTTGGCAAAATCGAAAATAGATGGCATTTAGCCATAGATAAATATGAGCTATTGTAAAACTTATTTGACTTATGAGCTGATAAAGCATGGACTATGAATTAAGATCTCTAATGATAGTATGAAGTATTATTGTGATGACTGATGAATATGAACAATATTTATTGATGAAAATTTAAAGACAGATGTCTTCTTTTGCCAAATTTTTATACTCTGATATTGGATTACATGAAACCATTTACTCATTTGTCGAACCTATTTCGAGAGAAACAACTCAAAAAATAACTTATCTCACATTAAAAGTTGTCAATCTACTCTTGGTATTGTGAAAGCCCTACTAAATGAATAATGTAAATATGACTAAAGATTAACTTCTATGAAGGCAGTCATTCTATTCTATTCTGTTGTGTTAAAAGCTAACACTGGCAAAGGTAAATTGTAGGTAAGAAGTGAATCTCTCAACATAACATATAATTTCCATATTATTTCAATGCAAATCTTATAATAATTGGCAAAAGTATGGTGGATTGTCCGCGCTAAACAAGCAAAAAAGTAACATCCAATGGCCACACTGTGATTATTAGTCTCTGTATTCAATAGTATTTTTTTTTAATTCAGGGGCCTGTTTCTTAAGAATTTAGAAGCCCTGAAAGATGAAGGTTGACATACACTAGACATTAAAATTGATCGCCTAGTACGCTGTGTCTTGTTTCTGTACGCTTTTCCTGTATCACAGGACTTCTAATATTTCATGAAACAGGCACTCCAGGTATTGTATTCTACTGTGGTGTAGAGGCTTGGCAACGTGGCTCTCACTATTGACTGAATAAGAGAATAATATTCATTGGGCTATCGATTGGCTGGAGTAAACTCAAAGGTCACTAACTGAAATTTCAATTCTAATATTTTGTTATGGGGGTATTCAACGACCTTAGTGGAATGAAATGAGCGACCTTCTTTAAGCAAGCATGGCTCGGCTCACGCCAAGTTGCCAGCTTCATTCATTTACTCGGTCTATGCTCAACAGTGGATTGGACTGCGCTTACCTCAATCACCTTGCAAGTGCATTAGCTCACCTTATTCCTTACTGTGATTTATCGTTACTTGTAATACTATTTACATTCTTTGTCAGTGCAACACAGACTGATGGCTAACTCGACCTTATGGAATTACTGTACAAGTTTACATGGATTGATGAATTAAACAATTATTTGCCTTGATACGTCAGATAATTCAATGTCATTAATTGATGATGAAATTTACATATTGGAAATAAACCCTTATCATGAATTGA
The DNA here is from genome assembly GCA_017141395.1 of Laodelphax striatellus. Lineage (NCBI taxonomy): Eukaryota > Metazoa > Arthropoda > Insecta > Hemiptera > Delphacidae > Laodelphax > Laodelphax striatellus. The sequence goes on along the minus strand of CM029531.1, from coordinate 10,870,125 downwards.
AAATACATTATAACATCTATCAATTTAAATTTTTTTAATACTTCTTAGTATTGGAAACGAAAGGACAAATAATATTTGAAGAGATTTTTTTTCTTGATACAGTATAGGCCTATAGAACTTTTTCTGAAAATTCTTGAATCCAATAATTATGATCTTGAGAATGCATTACTTGTCGATAAGAATGAATTTTCATCGAGAGAATATTCTCTCTAGTCTGTTGTGCTATTGTATTATTTCAAATGTCGAATGTGCTAGGAATATCTTAAATGTAATAGGTGAATAATGATGACACTCTTCAACATAATGAGAAGAATATGATTAAGTTTGTATTGTATGATAAGGGTTTGTTTGTATGATAAGTTTGATCTAGTATCTTTTTTCTGGTGTAGTTTTCGCATAAAGTTTTCCACATAAAATAAGTGAACGCTATTTGATCATAGGTTTTTTATTATGTTGGATATTATTGTTAAACTCACATCAAATCATGGCACTGTATTCACAATTCTATGATTGTTGAGAATACAATGGAACCATTAATACTATATTGAATGACATTGACAATATTCTTTAATTATATTATCTAATTTTTAAATCAATACCGAGGGAATAACTGTTCATTTTTCTGTACATTATTTTCGAATTTCTTATATATTTATTATATGAATTCATATAAATTTATTGATTCCAAAACTACATGATACTCATTCTATCAACTTGGAATAAGTATGATACATATAGAACATAGACTGGCATATTAGTAGCAACATAATGAAAGTATAAGATAATAATATTATACTCAGAAACTCACCCTTGTCCTTGAATAGTTGTTGAGTTTCCGCTTTTTCCATCCACTGCATTTCTGTCAGAGTTTAACAGATTGTTCGCGCTTAACACTTCCACATCGGCCTCACCCTGCACTTTGCCTTTCACACTAGTTTTCTCCAATTGTTTTTTCTTCAGTGAGTTTTTGAATCGACTCAACGCGCGAACTTTTTCCATTGACGTGTTCGATTTGATTGAATCAGTAGATTTGGCCGGGGCCACCGTTATTGTCTCTGGGGGCGGTAGCACACTGGCTATGATTTCGGGAATTATAGCTGGCTTCACTAGTTCAATAGCTGGAGCAGCCGTTGTTCTAACTAGAGTAGCTGATGGCTCCGGATATTTTTTCTCTTTTTTCTTTTCAACTTTTTTCTCGCCTTCACCTGTCGCCTCCTGTTTTGCCGCTTCCGCTTTCTTATCTTCTTCTGTCATGTCCTTGGCCTTCTCTTCCATTACTTTCTTCTCTTCTTCAGCTTTAGCAGTCTTCTCTTCTGCCGCCTTCTCCTCGGCTTTCTTCTTCTCCACCTCTTTTTCCTCCAACGACTTCTGTGATTCTTTAGATGACTCTTTCAGTAGCATTTGAGCTTTGCTGATGTTTGCAATTTTTGGACTGACACCCCTCTTTCCTCCCTTGACACTACCTCTCCCTGATCCAGTAGCGGTGCCTTTTTTACTCCTGGCAGATCCTGCAGGAGAGAGCTTTCCTTTCCCTTCAGCGTCTTCCCCGCTGCTGTGTAGTGATTTCATATGAGACAAGGCAATAGATGAAGCGAGTGACTTCCTCACACTACTTGTGGGCGATCGGTTCGATTTGGCACTGGTTCTATTCGTAGCACTCGTTCGGTTCACTGCACTTGTCCGCCCTGATTTGGACGTGGCACTAGCCCTCGATGTGGCACTGTCTCTCTTCTTGGCACTGGCTCCCATCATTGCACCCACTGCAGCACTGGTTCTAGCAGCACTCGTCCTAGCTGCACTCGCTCTATTCGTAGCACTAGTCCGACTTGTTGCGCTCGTTCTATTAGCTGCACTCACTCTGTTTGAAGCTGCACTAGCTCTTGTAATGGAAGCTATACTAGCACGACTTGTACTGCTTCCTTTCCTCTTTGCTGCTGGACTCGTATCTCCACTCTTATCAGCTTCTCCAGGAGTTAGTGTTTTCCCTTTTCTTGACATCCTGTTGAGTGCAATCAGTTTCTCAATAGAACTCCTCTTTTCAAAGGGCTTCCTTGTTGGAGCTGTCAGTGAGTTGGGTGATTTTGCTTTACGTTTTGCAGAGGGTGTTCTGATTGCTGCTTCCCCATCCTTCGCAGTGAGCTTCTTTCCAAATGGAGAGGCCGCTCTATTCAGTGCAATAATTTTCTCAACAGACTTTCTATGCTGTAGGAGTCGTCTATTGGGGGTAGTGAGTGTATTTGGGGATTTGTTTTTCCTTTTTGCTGAAGGAGTACGTATACTCGGTTCACTTGGAGCTCCATCTCTGCGTTCTCTTTTTGAGATTCTGTTGAGGAGAATAATATGTTCTACTGAGCTCCTGTGTCTGAGTTTTCTTCTAGGTGCCGCTAAGTTATCTTGAGAGGTTTGATTGTCTTCGGTGGCATCAGGATTGGCTGATTCATCAGGACTCTTTTCGGGTGAAGACTGTTCTCCATCTTTGATGAGTTTCGGTATGGATGATTTGCCTTGTTTCGTGGGACTACTGGAAGCACTCTTGTTACCTGGTAGATGGCCGTTGGAGGCTACTGGAAGACGACTTTTGCTCTTTGACCGCCGGGAGGTGTTGGTGTCATCGTTGGAGGAGGTGGAGTCTCGCTTGAGTCTAGGATTTGTGGGCTCCTTGAAGCCGCGGCCGCGGAACGGGCTGACCCGGCCGAGAGGCGAGTCGGAGACAGGCGGCCGCTGGAGAGGCTCGGGGATGATGACGAAGGCGGCCTTGTCGCGACGGGCGGTGCGTGGTGGCGTCATCCTGTAGACGGCGGGCAGTGGCGTGGGGGCGGCGGGCGGATCCGGCGAGAGCGGAGGCAGCACTCTGAAGGAGCCGGTCTCGACGCTGCGCGCCGGCTGCAGCTTGTAGGGATTGATGAGACCGCACGATTCGAAGTCGACGAACACAATGTTGGGCGTCCGGCGACCTGCTCGCTCCATGCCGCCACGCCGCTCGCTTTCTACGGCAATTAGCGATGCGCCCGGCGACCGCAATCCGAGCGGAACCTGGTGTGCCGCCTGCTGGCGTCCGTGCTCTCGCCGCGGCACGCCTCATCTCATAGCACGCTTCGGCGTTCGCGCTCAACGCCGACGATCTGATCACGCACTCGATGCCAACTATTGTCCACCACCACTACCTCCGCACTGAGTCGTGCAGTCCTGATTTCAAATTTACACTGCACATTGAAATACACTGAACGCGCAACAATTACTTTCTCAATTATCCTAGCCAATCAACAATCCTGAACACGTGTACTTTCAATTTCACTGGTTGCAACACAACGTGGAATATAACCTCCATAACTAGAAACAATTCATTCGAATATGTTCACAAACTTGATAGATTGTTTTCCACGAAATCAGTCACACACAAATTCAAACACATTAATCCAAATGATGTTGAGGTAGTAGAGTTCGGTAAGGGTTTAGGCTCGCGAACAAAACAGAGTCGGTGGTGGTGACGACCGCGGCACTTCAACCACGTGAACACAACAAGCCACTGGCGAATTCCTCACTTGAATGGGGGCGGCACAAGAGGGGCGGCGGATGGTTGCGCGCGCACCGTCACCTGTTGTAGCAACCGCCCCCGATATTCCACCGCCCAGAGGCCCCTTGGCCTCCTTACGACCACGACAATTGCTCCTCTTCTTTCTCCTGCCTGACAACTTATCTTCCTGCTCACGCCACACTACTTTTTTGCCCTACAAATCTTTCGCTCTATCTAGGGCAACACTAAGGCGAAAAGTTCTCTTGTGCAAAGATTGTGTTGATAACACCTATAGTGGTAATTATCGTGCTTCAAAAACAAAGAGACCCGAGAAGGACTCTAAAAAGAAACTAGGTCTAGAGTTTTTGGGTATGGTCATCAATTTTTCAACCTGTATTCTTCTCAAGTAACTTCCAGCTAGTAAGCGTGGAATTTCGTGTTTGTGTAATTTTAATGTATACTCTTAATCACTTTGGCCTGAATAAATGTTGGAAGAATTGCTTTGATTCGCAGAATATCCCAAATAAAGGTGAATAGTTTTACACAGCACATTTATTCCGGATAATTAATCACTCAATCAATCATTCACAAAGGAGAGTACAATAGGCTCCAATTCACTCAATTTACCAATTATTTACTTATTTTACTTTGTTACTATACGAATCTGTTCCAATACACACAATCATCTTGTTATATTGATTTCGTGAAAAAGTATTTATTGAGGTCATAATATGAAAATGATGCATGAGAACTTGATGATATTGTTTATCAATGTAAATATAGGGAGACGAAGCTCTGCTCGGGAGTATAAAGGCACAGGAATGAAATTTTTAGAGAAAAAAGGATGAAATCAAGCAATTTTTCAAAGTACAGCCATCTATCATATGCACTGAATAATCATTGTACTATATAAAACAATAATCTCAGCTTTCGAAATACTAAGGTATGAAAAAAAATTCTTGCACATTTTAAGACTAAAAGTAAATAATTACCTTTCATAGTTTTTTATGACAGTTATTAAAAATCTAGGCATTATTTTTTTATGACCCTGTATATTTACTGGAAAAAGAGATGTAGGAAGGCCGAGGCCAAAATAGGTACAGGAACAGGTTACTCAATAAAACTAATCATTGAAGTGAAGGAGATGAAAAATGCATAGAACCACTACATATTATTTTATCTGTGTTTGAGTTGTGCTTCACGTTTCATGCCAACTGTCACAATAAAGTGAGGTCTGGAACTTTGAAGTTTAAGAGCTGAACTTATATTGGTTCAATCTGAAATTTGAAAAGAACATGTTTACAATCAAGCTCTCCTCTCACGCTAAAAGAATATTAGTGATCCACCATCATTCGACTCTAAACGGCTGTCCTTGAGAATTGTTCCTTGGTGATTCATTCTACCCTAGTAGAGGTCAAGTTCCACAAATCAGGTAGTAGTTATCGAATGTTACTCAGCACCTTTCAGCTTTTACTCGGCTCTCGGCTTTGTGAGGTACATTAGAGCAAGGTCAAAAAAAGCCATTACTGGTGAATGAAGTCACATTACCACGCCCTTCTACAACTTCCTTAGCTTTGTAACTCACAAAGAAATCCATCTTGACTCCTACTACCTTCTGTCAACAGTGAGATTTCGTGAGTATTGAAGTTCTGAGCGATTTAAGAATTGCAAAAAAATGGCCCAGAGTCGTAGTAGTAAGGACTGTATGTTTGAAATGTGAAATATGTTTTCTTCCACTTCGATTGAATGTTGCTATCACCTAGACTAGACCAATTGGGAGAACGCTAGATATATAGCCTATTAGATTATTCTTCTCAATATAAGTTTCACAATGAATTCAGCATCCGATTCGAACTAAAATGAGATTTAAAAATATAGTTCAAGTATGAATCGTTATTGTATTAAATATGACAACATAGTTGGAAGATGAAATCTCACATATCTGAAATCTTTTTGCTGCCAGTCTTCGCAGCCATTCTTGGACAGAAGGCGTAGGCCTAAACTGAGAACTCTGAGCCCAAACTACCATTAATGTGAAATGTTTTATTCAGTAAAAGATATGAATATTAATTTTCAATAATTTCTTAGTCCATTATGCCAATATGCAGTTTTGACTAAGAAGAATAAAATCATACCATGACAATTTCAGATCAAAAATCAAATTCATTAGAATACTCGGTATGTTTATATCTGATCAAAAACATTCTTAGTATTGAAAAATGAATAATGATAGAGACGTAAAGAGAGCGTATTTGTTTTTCTTTCAATTATTTCTAATATTATTGTAATTAATATTTTCACTGAGATTTCTTTATCTACAGTATTATAATACTAGGGTTGAGTGGTAGAGAGGAATCTTTACTGCTAACTTTGTGGTATAATATTTCTATTCCATACTATAATTAAATTATAAAGTGCAAACATATTGAAAGCATTATGAAAATTGTGTAATGCTTTCTCTATGGTACATGTATCTAAAAATGATCGAAATTTTTACAATTTGTTTCTATTTTCCTGAGGATGATGCCTACATGGGCCTTAGGCTTGTGTATGAGTAATGGGAAGACTGCTAACGTACTGGTAATGAGCAGCCGGGAACGACGGTTTAACGACGGTTTCCTCCGAAACAGGGAAGATTTCTTTTCCACTCAAAAACTTTTCATGCCGAGCGGGTTGCATAAGCACCGCCCCACTTCCTTATCGAAGTACTATGCTCACGATGTTTTCATTTGACTACTCTTTGTCTTATAATAATAAAAAGATTCAAGTTGAGTGTGAGAAGTGTTTTCACTCTGGATATTCAGTCTCTCATAATAAATTAGGAAGAAATTAATAAGTAAGTAATACATTATGGAATAATTTTTACAAGACTTTAAAGAACAATTTATTCAAATAAAAGTCATATAAAAGCTCGAGAGTGCTACTTATAATTCAGTGATCTGCTCGAAAACTGATCAATTCAAGATTCTTCAGTTGAGTGATAGATAGATTATACATAGATTAGATACGCAGATAAGCGAAGATTCACTTATCCCTCATCATCATGATTATCGTCACGACTCTAACACTGACATCTAGGACTAGTCTCGAGCTCCTAGATAATTTTTTGTGGTAATTGAAATAAAATTTGAGAAATCTCACATATTTCAATAGAGTAGAAGTCAAGTATGCTGATTATCATTGTCTTCTTTACCAGTATTATCAGATTGTTGGAATGCGATTCGTATTGCATTATGGCCCTAAAAAATCCGCTGGAAATCCCTATTACAACTTAGAAACTATAAACGTAATCATTGGATTAGATTAGATAACCATTTATGTTCGACAATGGAGGTGCCTCTGAAATAAGAGAACAGCCAAAACATGTTAGAAGTTGTAACAATGTGAATTTATAATAATTATTGAAATTTCAGTCTTTCTCAAACCTGCAAGTCGAAGCTCCTGATCTTGAATTCTGATTTCTTCAAGAAAGCGAAAATCGATTGTAGAGATAGTGATGGAAGTTTTTCAAAACATCGATGTTCCGATACATCGATGTATCGAGCAGTAAACATCGATGGCAACAAAAAGATCCGTACTGAAACATCGATGAATTTTACTTAAAACATCGATATATTGGCCTCAAAATTGATGTTTTTTTAAAAAAGCTTACTAATATACTATAAATAGAAGATCGATTTTTTAGCCTAGAACATCGATGTTGAAAAAACATAGGTCACATAACATAGATGTTTTCAGCCGAAAACATCTATGGAAAACATCGATTTTTCTTTGCCATCACTATGTAAAGAGGGTCTTGAGACCTTGAGGGTGAAATCGCCGTTAGTGAGTGACTCAACTCCAGGCTAATGACACTTAATAGAACACGAATTTATTCCACCGACTCCTATGTCTTGCTGTGTGATCCTTATCATCAAGGTTTCTCGAAAACGGAATGAGTCACACTCAACTGTTATGTATAGTAATGTCTTTTCGTAATTCGTGTTTACATCACAGTCAGCAACAATCTTACTATTCACGTTGCTCAAAAATTGGTTGAGTTGAAATTTTCCCGTAAATTGATCTCCCTACTTGATTATTCTCCGATTCTTAATACGTACAGAATTTCAAACTGCAGTCTACAAGCAAGTATCTAAGAACCGTAGAATTTGAAATTCCCTGGCGGCTCGTGCCGACGGAATTGGTGAAGTGTTTGTACAGTATAAGATACGGGCACTTCACCTCACGAGCCGCCAGTGATTATTTTTGAATTTGCTAATTATTTGCCATAGCCAAATCGCAGATATTGTGAATATGTTTATTGCAGATTGCAGAAGTCAAAGGTTCGATCCTACTTGTAAGCTAAAAATGTTTCTAGGGCCACTCCCAGGTTTCGAGGGACACTTGAAGCCATCAGTCGCGGCAGTCATGACTATAAAGTCATTTTTCATACTGACCCTTTCAATTATCATCCACACACAAGCCGAGGACTCATGTGAACATCAACCTCATAACTCAGTTATACATGAGGTTTTCTGGAAAATGATAGAATTCTATATTGTATTGCAAACTGTATTGTATTTACAAGGATGGAAATTCAGTTCCAGACTGTGTTGGATTTCTGGTGGATCACGAAAAATGACATATATTTCAACTTATTTCCCTCATATCCCCAGTTAAGAATTTTTGGTGAGATGTGGATGAGGGGTTAATATTAACTCTTTATTATATCTTTAAGATTTTTCATACCATATTTTAATTCTTGTGAGGAAAAATTGTTGTCCTGTTGTATAGATAACCCGATTACTGGACAATGAGCTCATTCGTTATGGAATTGTAGAGAATTTAGTTCTCTTCAAAACATTATAGTACCTTATTTTTTCGTGTAATGTGTGATTTTCTAGATATCCAGCAAAACCGAAAAAATAGCAGAATATTGAAGATTGTGAGGTTAGCATAAGCATTTTTTTGGTGCAAAATCGAATACAGCCTACTACTTATATTTATCCAAATAACACACGAAAAAATCATAACTAAAATACTTTTTGCAAGCACAACCTCTCCTTTTTTATGTCTGGAGTGACTGGATACAGTGATAAATGATGATTTTTTGTGTCACTGGAATATCCGAAACAAATTTCTAAATTGAATAATGGAAAAATCTCATTATCTTCGCGTGGAAGCTAACATCCTAGTTCAGCAGATTACCATGGACTGCATGATAATTCCTGTACGCTGTGCAACTGTACTGTGTTTAAAACGTTACAGTGGGTGGAGATGTTGGTGGTGGAAGTGGTGGTGGTGGAGATGGTTCCTTCGCCACCCTCCAGATAGCATCAGCTCCTGCGTTGGAGAATTTCAAACCTGGGTGAATATTATACCAGAGAGAGAGTTACGATCCCAGAAAATCTGTTTATATTTTGGAACGATACTGACCGTATCTCTTCAAGAATAATTTGAGAAAATATAACATTATAATATGAGACATAACATATGTTTTTTATAAACGAATTAATATTCTATCGATTATAAAGATGTGATTAAAGTATATCAGATATCATGTCTGTCAGAGTCACAGATATGATGAAATGGAAGTGAATGAGCGATTTATTAAGAAATCCTTTTATGAATGGTCAAACGACTTGGTCAAACGACTTAAAAGCAAATTGCTTTAAGCATAGCATTATGATCATGAATTGAAAGATATTCTGTATTTGTCGATTCCTGAAATGTTGTCGGGAAAACGATTGAGGGGAAGATCTATTCGGAGATCGAAATTAAATATTGCAGTAGGTGGAAGATGTATTTAAGGAGTGATTTCCTTCAATATTGACGTCAGATTCTTCATTATCTGTATCAGTCTAGTTGCAATGGGATAATAATATTATCATCCCACTTGATACTGTACCGTATGTATTCAATAAGCTTGACCAGCTTATCAGATAGAAGATTAGTATCATAACTTTTCCAATATATCCTTTTTCATAGTTTTATCGATTATTGATATGTTTTCAATCAATCAAGTTAATCTACAGAGATATGAAACTTATCAGCTATTGAATTCTCATACATTATTGTACTCCTTTCAATCGTACTGCGCAGCTAGTTGTGAAAAGAACCGCTAGATAGCACAGGCGTAACCACTAAAGGCTCCATCCACTTTCAACTGCAGGCATGGGCTGTGATACGGAGCCTGCAGTTAGAACTGTGAGTGGATGGGGAATCCGGCAGGCAGATCGTCGTATTGTCAACTGTTCACAGTTCTAACTACGGAGACCCGGATTGCTGTTAGAACTGCAAATGGATGGGAGCCCTAACAGGAACCAAAGGTCAAAGAAGTTTCTCCTTTTATAATCTTCTTCTTTAGAAAACTCTCCTTCTATACTCAGACAGGAACGGAAAATGATGCAAAGATCGAAATACATAGTGTAATTATTTTTACTGTTTTCTCATGTTATTATTTTCATTTGTACTATTATTTGGTATCAGTATTAATCACGCTTTGATACGGAAACAGAATCAATAGAGCATCAAGACAATTTTTCAAAGATTCGCAGATCTGTCCGTTCGTGATATGTACATAGCATACTCTTCTTAAGTGATAATTGAATAAGTTCTGTGATACATACATTGGATTATTGAATTTTCTCACCTTTTATTTATCCATAATAAATTATAGCAAATGAATGAATAAATGATAGACTATTATTACTTCTTATATCAGGGTAAGAGTTTGCGTTCACAACTTTTGAATAAGAATTCCTCTCATATTCGAAGAGAAAATGTCTTAAACCATTAACCGCATTTGAATCTATCGAACAAATTAGTGAGGGAGGAAGTATTCGAATAGATTCGAGAGTTTCCAGACAAACTTAGGCTAGAGAAAAAATAGGATATATAACTAGTATTTATTACTAGCATACATAATATGCCTTTTATTGTAATGATAATTGAACGTTCCTATTCTCTACTGTTTTTATTTCTATTACTCCTGTTTTGAACGACGGATGGTACACAAATAGAATAATAATTACAGGATGAATTTGAAATCAAACCATTCACCTTTTGAGGTAGTAATCAGACACCTCAATCGATACATTTGAGAGTTTCAAAATCTCGTGCAATGAGAATATTTAACACTCATTTACATTTTCCTCTAACTGGTGTACCATAAGGTTTACCCTCAATAGAAAACCATTTCCCGTGGAAAACACTACTTTTTTATAGTACTTTTTTACAGCACAATCATTTATGCGTGGAGCTTTGTCCGGAGCATGCTTCGTGCATTCAATAAAGCTCATTGCAAAATCCAGATGAGTTTCTGCTTATCCTTTTCCACTCATTTAGTGGAAATCAAAACGAGTACCGGTGTTTCCGACGTTGCTGCATTTGAAAATTGCATTATCATTTCAGCTCGCTTGTACAAGAGATAATTGAATTAATAGTCTGCATTGGCTACTACCCATTATTGAGAGATTTACCGGTCTCATTGTTTAACTTCACTAAACTTGGATCGTTGTGATAATCTATTTCGCAATTCAATTTGAAACAATATAGAATTCAATTGAAGTAAAGAATAATAATTTCCATGCCTTAAAAGCATCATGGGTTCAGATTTCTTTCGGTTTGTGAATATAGCATGAGAGAATAGGTTGTAATAGCCCAAAAGAAGCGTGATGGAGGTAGGCATTGGAAGAATATATTCATGAGGGAGGAAATAAGAGATACTATGGAATAGAGGTGATGAAATGAGTGACATAAACATAGAAGATCAAGAGATTTGAGAGATTTGAAGAATAATGCGAGGTCAGTCAAGTTGAAATGTGTTGAGGTAACAGAAAATTTTTTAGAGACAAAAAGTACTCTGGATGACTGGGATCATGAATGGAAAAGATATAGAATAAATGTGTTGGCTGTTGACTGTTGAGATAGATGTATGGACCACCCGCTGGCATACAATGTTTAGTAGCTTCATCCACACTCATACTTCCGTCTTGAAACTATCTCTCTGATTCCCTTATTCTGAGATTCTCTTTTATCATCGTGATGGTGCTCCATTACACATAATCCATTTCTTTTTTCACTTAAATGACCTTAAATTTTCGAAATAGAAATTTCTCTTGTCCATATTGACCTATTGTAAGAACCAGTCAGTAACTCTCTTTCAGCAACTTAATGTTCACCTTTTTCTTATCAATAATTTGAGGGGTGCAAGGCTTCTTTCTACAAGTGAATGGAATAATGAAGAAAGTTCAATTTATAATAAAATTTATTCTGAGTACCATCTCACCTTTTTTGATAGGAAAATATTGTAGTTTGCTCTCCATGTGGAAAGGACATTCTCTTTTATGATTTGAAGATTCAAACTCTGAAGATCAGAGATCAAGCTACAGTATGTAGAATTAGTATATTAGAAGAACTGTGTTTGGAAGATGAACTACTGAACTTCTCTAATCATGTAATCTTACTTATATTGAAGTAATCACCAAATATCAGATAGTAGTCTTTAAATTTGAATTGAGTTTGAGTTTGAAATTCATACTTTATATAAATGGAGGGCAGGTATATACTTTTATACTGTATTGATTAAATTTTTCATAGAGGTTTGTCAAATAATACACTGAAGATGGCACAATGATGCCGAAACATGTTTGTAAAATCTACTGAATACAGTGATATTTTTCGACTACTTCCTAGTGTTTTCATTGTGTCAGAAGGTTTGTCAAACATTATAACAAAGAGAAACCATTATTCATTCATAAACATAATAATTACATCATGCAAATTTCCATTCACATCTGTCAGGTGTTGATTTTCAGTTAATGGCCGGCCTGCTTTCCTTTGCGGTTACAGGCCTGCTTTGCAGCACACAGATGAAATTTCTCAACTCTCCTATCTGTTCGAATTGATGAATAGAATAATCCGCGTTATCGCCTTAATCCAATTTTGTGTTCGACTATATACAGGGTGCGTCTAGTGCTTTCCAGTACATTGAACGCTCGTTACCCGTTGCCGGCGCGGGTCTGATATCGATCGTATTTTGTAAGGTTAAACTGAGCGACGTCTCTTGCGATTCAATTATGTATTCAATTTTAGGCATAGCTGGCGCAAAAGGGGCTTAAACAGGAATCACTTCGCTGAAGGTGGAAACTCGAGTCTGCGGCGGTAGGGTCAAACGACCCGCGCTGTTACGCCTCGCTTAATCTTGGCTCACCTTAATAATCTGCTTCTTATTGAAACTGGAGCCCGGCGAGGTCGGCAGTCGCCTGCTTTTGCATATTTGAACAGCGGCATCCACACACTGACTGCAACCATGCGCTTTGTACTGCTGAGGAATAGGAATCGCACTTCCAATCCCGCGTCAAAAGCGCTCAATACAAACAACAATCAACTGCTCGTTCTTTCACCAACCTCATGGGAATGAACTACGCTGTTTCATTCTGAGCTCTTTCCTAGAACTCGAACAAGTGGGCGTCAACTCGGGGATGCTTGTCGGATGGTGTTGGGATCTTGAGGTTCTTGGTGGTGATAAACAATTCCAAGAAATGAAACATATGTGTGATACAGAGTGTAGATGTTTCATCTTATTCCATTGTATTTGGAACAATCAATATTGTTGTTTCAATTATTCTCACAATAGAGCAATTGGTAAACAACTGAAAGGAATCATAGTCTATTCACATTGCAAATAAGATTACATTGGATCAAATTGCAAATGAGAACGTACTTGTAATTCAATGAAAGAGACGATTCATCATTGTCATAATAGTATCCAACAAGTAGTAAGTGTTCCCTAGTAGTAGGTCTCTACTCACTAGGCTATAAAAGAAGACTTGAAAATCTAGGATAGGTTTTTGGTACAGAGCAATTCAGAGCTTCGAATTAGAAGGGGCGGTTATGTAAAAAATGAATTCACATTTCAAAAATATGTATACTTAAAAAATATATTAAAATGTCAAAAAGGGAATTTTGAAACCAAATGGGAGCTTGCTCATAATCAATCAATCAATTTTATTCAACCATTCACAAAGGAGAGTACAACAGGCTTATGCCCAAAACTGTTTCTCTTCCAATTTATACCAACAGTCCAAATTCAGGTTATGTCATACCATCTTACTGAATCACCAATTTCCTTTCCAAAAACAAATGCAGAGCAAATTCTAGAATTTTCAAATAATAATGAACAATACTGAGTGGATAAAGAAGATAAAAACCTTTTTTCCTGATGAGAGAATTAAAGTTCAGAAAAGATTAAAAGTTTGTTTCAAACCTTCATTTGAAAATAGAAAGTTTTTTGAATTTATATAACATAATAGATTCATCAGAATTTTATAAAATGTTCAATGGTTATTTTGTTATTCAAAACTATTTTCTCAAACAAAATCACCTTATCATGCATCTAATTTGTTTTATTCATTGTAGCACGTAACGTCTAGCCTATTCAAACAAGTAATTACCTTTTTGAACACAATGAGAACAGGAGCAGAAATAACAGTAGGGAAGCCCACCTAAACTCTCTAAAGATGGAATGATAGCAACTTGCATGAGACAAACATTTTGCGAAATTAGCCATTGTTTGTGCATTGTTGTGAGAGGTAGGCTAAATGCAAGAGTGAGGACGTACGGACTGGAATGGACAGACAGCTTAACGGAGACGCAAAATTTACTATGCAAACTTTCTTACCCCAACAACTGTGCAAACATGGACTCTGCAACATAAATAAGCACTTGGCCTCTTAATTGGGACCAGATACGCCAGCGTTTCCGCTGAGCACTAACCAGAAACGAGAGGATTTCTGATAACGGCGACTTGCTTATTGACACGTGTAAGTTGAGATGGGAGACAAAGCTGGAGCGAAATTTGCTCAATATTACTACATATAGCTTGCGAAAATCAGTAGACCTGAATTGAGTGATTCAGCCATTCGAAAAGTCTGGGCCCCAAAGTTATACTGATAATTATTTCATGCTAGAATAAGCAAGAGATTTCGAGATTCAGAATAATTCAAACAATAACTGGATGTTCGTTTTATTACCAACAGCTTTACAATGTTATTTAGAATAATGTTATAGTCTCAAACTCCAGCTGCAGAGGTTATTTATTGAAATAAAGTTCAGCTGTAGGCACACATAAATTTGTATTCAGTAATGTTATATGCTGATGAACACAGTATAATTATCATTGTATAAAATAGTACATAGCTGTACCTCAATCATTCCATAATCCTTTATTTGTGCTGTATGCTCCAAAGAGTTTTCATGCTTATTTTTGCTTTAGTGGTCAGATCTCGATCATCACATGGTTTCAAGGAATGGTTTCACTATACCTTGAGCTAAATATAATTCTTCAATAATTGAGACGATTCTACGCTGAATTCCGACTGAATTATCAATTTTCGAGCAAGAGCTGTCAAGTTACAGACTCTTCATCTTCTTATTTCTCAGAAATTTATAATTCTCACTTCCAGCTGACGTTTTCCTTCGTCACCTGAGAACACGAACCAAATTCACTATTTCCAATAATGAGTCCAACTCCTAAAATATAAAAAACTGACCTACAAAATTCCCTAGAATGAGAATGTCTATAAATAAGTTAGTATATTTTATATTCTGTTCATTAATGAATACTCTATATGATCAATAATTGTGCATGTTTGTGTTCAATATTGTGAAAAAGTGCTGAAGCAATTGAGTTGTCATAAATCTACTCAATACTCAGAGTCGATTACAATATCCTACTCATCAAAGTTAAACACTCTGCAGTCTATGCACGAAACGTTCAATACGCAAAGGTTGACATTAAATTGTAAAAATACCAAATATTTTATTTCATCGATTTATTTTTTTGTAATTTTACAAATTTTTCTGTATCATTTACTTTCATCTATCAATGTACCTATTTACTGTACCATAGTTGAGAATATCAATTGGTATATATTATATTTCTTCATTTATCCTATATTTTATGGTCTATAATATTACATTTAATTTCAATTATTTGTATTAATTCGTTTGTTTTCTCTACGAAATGTTGTACGATTTTGAACTCACTGCTGGCGAACAAGTTCTCTTATGTAAGTAGAGCCACAGTATGTGAATGTAATATCAATGAATTGCATATAATATTTTATTGTTTTTAATGGCAAATTAATTATTCTATTCATTGTATTCTGATATTTTATTTCGAACACATCAAATCATCGTGTGACATTAGTTTTTATTCTAATACTCATTAGTTTTTAATAAAATAGGAATTGAAACGCTATTGAATGAGAGTGTTGCCAATTATTGCAGTGTTGATATTGAAAATTCAAAACACGCTGGTTTGTTAGCAAAATGTTGAGCAAACAAACATAGCAGAGACCAGAGTAGTGTTGGCTGCTGGCTCGGTTTGTGTTCAAGATTGTGAAAAAGTGCTGCAGCAATTAAGTTGTCATAAATCTGCGCAGAAAGTATTCGCTTTGCTGAACTTCGCTCGGCCTGTATGAAGCCATAGCAGCCACCCTTCCCGCGCTAAAAGCCACCCGCCATGCTTAATGGACGAGAAACCTTTCATTATTCATCATTGAGATTCAACCCGCCGCGCGCGAAGTTTCTGTATTTAAATTGAGCTCCTGCCAAGATTCACCCATTTTTCGCAGATGAATAACAAGTCCAAACTGCAAGTGAAAGCCAAATTTATTTCAATACTTACTGAAATGCTTCCCTTGTGTTACACATGCCAGGCCGTATCTACATTAAAGATCATCATAATATGATTTCCATCAGTTCATTGTTAAATATAATTCAAATCCCTATGCTTTCTTATATCCAAATTTTTACATTCAAACAGATGGGAATAGTACATCATGAATACATAACATTTCAATATACATTAGACACTAAAATACCTCAATATGAGTTCACAACGAGAAATGATTCAACAGTTATCCATATAAATATATATAAAGCGAGTCTTGCTACAGCTGTTGCCGTCTCTCGCATCCTTTTCTCCATCTTCCTCGGTCAAAAACATCATCATCTGTGAGTCCCCTGGACTGCATCGCTCCATCAACACCATGATGCTCCAGTTATCCATGATGCTTAAAATAGACATTTGACATATGAAAGGTTCAAATGATTGAAACTTGCATATTGAATGGGTTCTATCTGAACTATAATACAAGTATTTCGTATTTCAGCCCTCCTATTTTTCGTATTTCATATGAGAGCAGATATGAATAGAATTTTATCAGCTTTGTTTAAAAAGTACGCTGAAGGAAAAATCAGTGTTGAGGATACTTGAAATGGACTGTAAATACATCCAATATGAATTTGGCATGAAACCGGATAGTTATGAAATTCTCTTGCATACTCCAGTATTACACGAGGCTTATTAGAGATAAATTAATGACAGGAGTCCATTCTGATAAGAACTTATGGATTTCAACGAACTTTGGCTCAATTAAAAATTTCGAATAAGCAAGACATTGTTTCATCAATCAATTTGCTTATCGGATCACTACGGAAAGATGGAAGCTATGCATTTATGTTCAAATTAGCGGATTAGCGGATTGGCTTTGTTTCAAAGAAAATTCTTTGCCAGATTCATAGCCTGCCAGTTTACAAACGAAAGTTTTGGATTAATAGTATTCCAAAAAGTACTCGTATATAAGACTCAGTGTATGTGTCTGACAATATGTATGGTTTCTCCATATTCAAAGTTGATTAAGACTTCCATCATTGAAGAGAGATACGATTAGATGAAAAATCCTTAATTGTGAGCCAATGGATTTGTCACCATGGGATAGTTAACGGTTTCATGATTGATGTGCATGGCTTTATTTCAAAAAGCTTTTTTTTAATAAGATTGGAAGAACAAATTATATCCTACAAGCATACATTAATTGATGTTCTGAATGAAATTATGATAAATTTCGTGTTTTCTCGATGTGAGGATGAATCTGTAGAATCTCTAATTGCGAAGAAACGGATTCTTCATCATCGAATAATTTTATTAACGGTTTCATCATTGATGATGAATAAGATTGAATGAACAAAATTGTATCTTACATTGATGGTCTAAATCAGATTAGGCCTATAATAAACCGATGCGTGTGAGTGTTCCAAATGTGCGGATGAATCAGTAGAGTCCTTTACTCATGATTGCATTGTTTTTGAGAATACAACCCTGCTCGGGGATTGGGTGCTGAGTAATAATGCAAAGTCGACAGATTCCAAGTGATTGTGTGCGATGAGAGGGTGCCCCGCTTGCCAACCCTCCTCGTTAGATTATGTTCCGCTAAATGTTAACCCAATTATTTAGAAAAGTCTCTTGAGGAGAAGAAAAGCAGTTAGCGGTTGGGGGAAAAGAGTGAGTAGGTCTCCGCTTTTGAGCCTGTCAATGGGGTCGTGCCCAGCCAAGTGTGAGAGCGGGCGCTTGTACACTCGACCGGCTCTGATTGCGGCAAGATCACCGGACGCCCACTGAATTCGAAACGCTATCATCTGAGGCCCACCCCTCACCACAACCCCGACTCTCGAACCTCCTTTCACTGTGCTAACCTCTCTTTTCGGCAGATCTGCATGCCGAGCGTGATAGATGAATAAGCAACGCTGAATAAGAAAGACGATCCAGCCTTCGGCCGTGGTCGACCGGAAAAAGCGATGAACGAGTCTGCTGGGAAATAACCAGCCACAAGCATCTACTTTCAATCATCTCCACTGTCCTCCACTGGCTTTGACAAACCCCGAAGATATTCTCGCTCCTCCTAAAATATTTACACGAGGCTGATGATTTTGCTCATCATTCGAAATCCGAGCGTTTTTTCATTCACCGGCAAAAACTCGCTCTCCATTATCCCTTCACGAGATTTTATGGGTAGAAAAATCATGAATTATATTCAAAAGAGTGTGGTGCAAATTAGAATGGTAGAACTTCATTCAACAAGAAACTGTTAATTTCAATTATTATGTATTCAATTATATATTTGTTCTTGTAGTCTGTCAATTGTGTTTTTAAACATTAAATGAATGATTCGTATTATACAGAAGAAGAATTTTTCATAATTGCACAGATTCGGGAAATAACGATGAATGCATTGTTTTACTTCACGTTATTACAAGAATGGAACAATTCTGTAGTTTTTCAATATTCAAGCTCATTTTTTACAAGGATAACTCTTTTAAAATAAACCAATATTCTTTCATTTGTATTTGCATCACTTCCATCATAATTATATCGATTTTTCCCTACATTTGATTGATCATCCATGTCATAATCAGAATATTTTCAATCAAGTCTCTTACATGAATTGGAATTATTGATATTTCATTATAATTTGATGTTCATATTTTTCAGAAATTCCACGTTGCAGCATACGCTTGGATAGATTTAGATTTAGAAGAGTTGGATATTGCACAACACAATAAAATAATATAATAAACAGAAGCAATTTCAATCACAACAGAAACTCGTCCAAACAGAACTAACTCCAATCAACTATTAAAAATATATTTTATTATTATATTTCTGTATTCAAAATTTGAAACGACAATATTGACCTATTTCAAATTCTCTCATTCCTCAATAAACTATTTTCAAGCTCGAATGATTGCTAACAATTTACTTTTCCGAAAAGGTAGTTTGTTTGCACTAATGAATCGTGTTCATTGGATTGGAGACGGAAGCTGAAGCTTTATTTGAATTTTATCTCCATTAAAAAGTGAGAATCGTTTGTGTGCCCTGATTTGCTGTTCACGCTCTCCGCCCCCCGATGAATTCATTGCTAATGCCTGTTACACGGTGGATATCCTGGCCCCATTTTTCATTGCTAGCTCTATGGAAAATTAATAGCGAGAGCAAGCTCTGAATGAATTCGTGAGTTCGCCGAATGTTGGCCATCACAGTTCCATGTTTATTCATGTTTGTCAGATTGTTGACTGCAATGACGTTTGAACAAACAATTCCGACTATAGGAACCGGAGTGGAGAGTACACCACATACAAAAACTTTTTGATTTCTATCGATTTTGACATCTTGCTATGCCATCAAAGGTGAATTTATTTCAGTTTTTTCAAACAACATAATGTTCACGTTCACATAGAAAAATATCGAATAGTAAGACTAATATGGCTATCACGACACTAGTAGACTAGTACTTGTGCAAACTAGTAGCATACTAGATTAGTGCTTATTATTGGATTAGGTCTAGGCGTATGGAATAAATGTACTTCAAACGCTTTGGATGAAGTAGTTTAGAGGACTCATCAGAAAATTTTCTTATAATAATGAGAGTTGCTTAGGGTGAGCTCAATCAAGGTCATTAGATTGCTATTTTCCTTTTGATTCAACATTAATCCATTTGAAATCTTCATTGAACTCTGTTGTCTTTACTTAGACTAATCGCCCACTGGAATCAATAAGATTTCGTCCGAAAACATTCAACGTCCGTTTGGCCGACCATTTGATTCAATTCCACTCGAACGAATACGGTTACATTGAATGACAAGGCTTACAATACGTGATGATTTTGAATTTATCTTTTCTACTTTCCCTTGATACATGGATCAGGTATTATTTATTGGTAGTTCTGATGATTAACATTATCAATTATTATTATACTACAATACCTCATTAATTTTCTTCTCAGAAAATCCAGTTTTTAGATAATGTAAAACATGAAGATAGATCTAAAACGTGAAAAATCGCATCAAACTAGATTGGACACTGTTAAGATGGGTAGTTGAGAGAGGTGTGGGGTACTCTACTACCATTCATCATATTACCTTTCAGAAATAACTAACATAGTTGTTAGTGTACTGATATTGAGTAGAGTATTCTATAAGTCAAGATGGGAACAACTATTCTTACAATCACGTGGAGTCGAATGTGCATTGTAATTTCACTTTATCATTTCTGGAGTGTTCGCTTTTTGAACTGAAAATACATTTTCAGGCCCTTGACGATATGGAATTGATCCACAACTGGAGTGTGAAAATTTGTGAAAGGATTGCAAGAAGAGGAGAGGAGAGGAGTGTAGTGGAATCATCATAATCGCCTTTAAAACCCAGCTCAGAATAAAAATATGAGAATTTCTATTTCACTACACACTCCACTCTCGCATTTTTTTGTGACTGAATTTCGATTGGTTTCCCTCTCTCCATTCGAAGTTTAGTTGGTTTATCCTTGAAAATGATCAAGTTTTGTTTCGTTTTTCAAGAGTATTCTATAAGCAATAGTATCCCATTTCCTTCTATTGAAAAAGGAAACAATTAATGGAAAGCAGAGGTCAGATAACCTTCTTGAAATCGTGTTGAGGCACCATAAAGTTCAACATAATAATATATATTATGGGCAGTTCTACATGCATGTTTTTTGACAAAAATTGTAACTGATTCTCAAAGCGTTGTTCGTCTTACTCTACAAGTATAAAGATTTTTCCAGCTATCTGGAATGTTACCTGAGACTATAACCCACCATATTCTCAGTTGCACTTTACTGCGTCACGTTTTATAGCTGGTAATGCATGCTGTAGTGAACGTAGCATTCATGTGAGAAACAAGAATCGCCTGAAGAATTCCCCACAGTTTGAACGTACGCTCTCCAGTGCTCGTTAAAAAACTTGAATAATATGATGACGAGTAGTAGAGGAGCTGAACTGTTTTGCATTATCAGAGCACTCTGTTCAGAATTTGCTTGTTACAAGTTGGTGAATGTCAAATCCAAAGTTCTCGAAGTGGGCTAAAGCTGTTGCTAGGTGGATGCCAGATCTGTCTTGGCAGCTGAAGGGGAAGGGGGGAAGTACCTTTTCCTCAACCCCCCCACACCTTCCCCTACAAAGCGGCTGCGTGATTAATTACTGGACTCAGGCTTATCGCCGCCACTGGCGAATAACAGCTCTATTAAGGAGAAGAAGGCCTCGTCACTCGGATGTTCTAATGTATTGTTGATTAACATCATCCTTTAGTCTTGTCGTTTAGTCTTAGCAATTTGCTCCGAGGTCTGCAATAAGACTGGGGCGAATTCATAACGCACTGCCACTGTTGTCGTTGTAGTGACCGAGGAATTTACTGTTCAGTCCTACAATAGTTGTATCTCATCTGTAAGGGCGCTACAAAGCTTTCCCATCAAATTCTCTGTTACTGTTGGTAGTTTCAATGTTAAATAGCAGAGTGAATTTTGTAGTTTCAAGCTTTGAAACAACGTTATTGTTGTTTTCAAGTGATTTTATGATGAAAAACATTTTCAATTATTGTTGAAAAGAAGTGATTTTTATAAATTGTAATCTGATTGAATTCTGATCAACCGGCTATGAAATGAATTGTACTGACATTTTTATGATTCTACTACTTGGGTTTAGTAAGACTTCAACTTCTATATCATTAAAAGACTCAATAATCTCAATTGAAGTAAATTCATAAGAGAAGTTGTAATTCCTTTATAGATAAATTAGCTATGAAATATATTGGATAAGTTCTTATGATTTTACTTCTAAATTATAATTGATAATGGGATGGCTTGAAGATAGAAAGTCTAATTTTATTAGATTTGTCAGATGGGTAGTCACTGGATTGATTAAAGTTCCCTATGAAGACAGACGTCCACACAAGGTCGGTTGTATCATGATTTCCAATGGAATATTTGATAGGAATAGGCTTCTAATGATTTTTCTACTTCTGTGAAATGTCGATTTAGAGAAGAGATAATATCATGACCTTAAACTTTAAAATTCGTAATTTACAAGACATTAGAATCACATTATTCACTACTGTATTTATAATTATTGAAATATGGCGTTCATAATTTAGGTAGACCCATAGAGTCGATGGAGAGTCGACCTTCCTCAGGAAGCTGATTGTTTGGAATGATATCTGATATGATTTAATATTAAAACGTTATTTATGTTTTATTGAAACATATTTATTCATGTATTCAGTAAAATACAAAAATGATACTTAATGGAAAGTCCAACAGGCTTATGCCCAAAACTGTTCCTTTTCAAATTTAGAAAATCTAGGTCACTAGTTTCAGTCACTAATTCCACTCAAAAACCAAAACTTAGACGAAATTCCATTATAAAAGATAATTTATGAAAGTTTCAAACCAAAAATAGCCAAATTATAAATAATTTGAAATACGGATTTCAACATCAAAAAATTTTGTACCTGAAAACAAACTCACTAGAGATCTTCATCTATATAAACTGACAAGTATTGGATCAGTGATGTTGACAATAATTTCGTTTTAGTATCAGCAATAACTGCCTATGGAAAGAATAGAATGGAATAACGTCTCTCAGGCGAGAAATACTGCTATGGAAGAGTCTAGAAAGAGGTATCGACAATAGAAATTTTATTGGCATGTAAAGCAGTAAGCAGGAGAGAAAGTTTGATAAATGTCCGCAAGCACCTGAGTCCTACCCGCTAGTAATAAATCTAGGTGAATGAGGGGGGAGGGAGTGAGCAAGGGAGCACTCCACAATTCAGGGCCATTGTGGGGGCGGGGAGGGGGTAAACACATCCCTGGCACAGCAAACACCCCCTCCCACCCTTTCATCTCCTCCTTCCCACTATCACCTGCTGCCTGACCTGGCTCCAATGAAACGGTAAAATTAATTTCCTTTTTTTCATTATTATAAAAAATATTATTTCATCATTTTATTCCCGAATATAGCCGAAAAAGCGCTTTATCATTGTTTCAACTGCTTAAAAGGTGAATACAAAATGAAACACATACAGATGGTCGATGAAAAAAATTGGATTGGTGAAAAAGCCAAGTCAACCGTGTAGTTACCGTGATTTTGTTAAGTAATCCAATAATGGATATGTGGAATGGTTGTTGATGGAACATTTTATTTCAAATAAAATTTCCAAACTGAAACACGAGTCATTTTTTGTAGAATGTTTGATTGCTGATTTTTTTCCGATGTACAACTCCAGTTACAAAGCACTTTTCCTCATTTGAAGGATAAGTCTCACAGACCATAATAATATTTACAAATTTATAGTGTATTTTTTTACATTATCGTTTTCCACTTTCGAACGAAATCTTCTACCGAATACTTAAGTGAAAGATACGCATGTCATAGAACTATGGTGTGACATGTGAACTATTATTGTGTCATGAAATATGTACATTTTGAGATTGGTATTTGGGAAGGAAAACTTTTTTATTATTTCTTCTAGAACAATATTCAAGAAAATAAATAATCTTTAATTGCTTCAGGTGTGAATAATTGTTGACAAATGACTTCAAACGAAATTGCTTAGGATAATCAAAGTTACATCTGAACCCTAGAAAATCTATATTGGTTTAAGGTGAGCAATTCAAATGTATTTTTTTCAAACAAAACTGGAACTAGACCTCTAAAAAGACCTCTACACGTAAGTTAGAGGTTTTTCTTAATAAAACTATCTTCATCAGACTTTCTTCTTATTCATAAGAATAAGACTTCATAAATTCTTATAAAGTCTTTTACAAATAGATTTTATCATTAGGTAATATGGTACATATTATGCTCCTAATATGGTATCATATTAAATGCACTAGAACGGCCTCATCACTAATTTTATTGATGAACACACAGCAACGTAGTAGAGGTGAAAAACTTCCATGATCCTCTATGATCAGTAATGAAATCCCTCATGGATATTCTGTCATGATGATATTATTTTTTCTGGTTTTATTTCAGAACGCGATAGAGAGGGCTGTGACGTGACGTTCATGCTTACACGTTGAAATAGAGGATGACGCGGTGATTGGAATTATATTAGGCCATCTCTGGCGTCCACATCTGAATAAAGCAATGGCTGGGAATGGGTGGAGGGGAGGGGGAGGGGTCGGAGCGGCTGCTCACGGGTGATAAGCTCCGGCAATTAATCAACGGCATGACCTCTGAAAGCCAACACCTGGCAAATGAAAAACCAATGCTGATGATAATGCACAAACACTATTCACTAATCGAAAACAACCTGTCACCTTCCTTCATCCTGATGAAATTGGAATGGAATATTCAGAAGGCTCCTTAATCGACATCAGCAATTGGCTGTACAGAATAGGATAATGAATGTCTATTGACTGGTGGAAGTATAATGTTAAAGTGCTATCAAACATTCTGTAAGTTAAAATTTTTCTAATGACTTTCACGATTCTGTTTGCTATAAATATTCTTGTAATGGAACACATACCATTACAAGATTTAATGTAAAATTGGTGATGTAAGGTAAAATCTTCTCAACCTGTTCATTCTCATATCAAGAGTCTAGGAGATGGCCCCACCAGAGGTGACTGTGCAAGAACTCTTCATTGCATTATTTACATTTCAATTCCAGCAATTTTCATATTCTTGTCAATTTGGTCCCCAATAAGAATTTACGATTTTTCTTCAAGTCCATTTATTGAGCACATTAAGACCACTAACTCTGAACAGGCAAATTTTACAGTTTCAAATTATATCGAAATTCAATATTGTCAATATTGGTTAACCTTTATTATGTGAGCTATAATCTTTCAGTTCAGATGAGTGTAGATGTGTCTCTGACATTACTATTACAATAATCATTATATATTATAATACTAGAGACATTGAAGTGTATTTTTGTCCTGTATTATTGAAAGCATTTTACACTTGTAACTTATGATCATGGAAGTAAGGATTGTAGTTTAACATGTGCGGCAAAACTTGATTTGTAACTGGAGAGTAAAATTATAAGACGAAAATCTACTAGGAGAGAACAAAAACACCTGAATGGTGTTAGGCCTAGCAAAACATCAACAAGTGAAATATAATGCCCACTGGTAGTAAATATCATGCCCATGCGGGTCTCACAAATTTATTTCAACGAATGTTCAAGTACTGTTCTTTTGTAATTGTACATAATATACTGTATGTTTGTAAAATTGAAATAAATAAATTTGAATTTGTTTAAGATGAGTATTCCCAGAAATTCCCAGAGATTGACAATCCCATTCATGGAATTTCACAATCAGAGAATATAATTCAAACAATCATGGTAGACTGGAACCTCAATAAATTATTCCGAAATCTCAGATTGTTATCAAACCAGACTTCGAATAGCGATGAGAAATTAATTTATAGACTTGGATCCGATTTCTAGGAAAAACGTAATGTTGTAATAGGTGCAAGTTCTTTTCATAATTTATTCAGTTCCTAGAACGAGTGGGTATAATATTAATAATCAAATATGTGAATTCAATTCTGAAAATGATGGTTAGCATTTCTAAACGAGAAATGTTTGACAGATTTTTTCTTTACGTTTCTGGCAGATTCCAATTCTTTTTTCGCGGAAGAATTGTTCATGTTTTTCATAGGTCGATAGAGATAAGTGCTCTCAAACCCGGCTCGCTTCAACCGTAAATAAAATTCCACCTCGCAACACAATAAGTACAGTTCTGCTCCGGAGATTGAATTTCCCATTGAAGATCTTTGCTTTCCTTCCCAAGTGCTTGGATAGAGATTAGAGTATCAGTTTCTTTGCTGATCTTGACCTCGTTCTTCTTGATAAATAATTCGAGATATCTATCGAGTATTGGAACTCGTTTAAGAAATATTTTAGAACGTATAGTTTCCAATGATCATAGATACCGTGAACAATTGAACAGTATTCTTCGAAAATTGTACTGTATCAAGGAGGTATTGTCAAATGCTGCATGATCTTGAAGACTGTGCTTTCCAGAACTGGATCAGTCCAAATTAGATTCCACAATCTGGAGATTGGAGTATGTGAACCATATCTATCCATCACATGTAATAAATTACAATTCGACTGGAAATAATATTCTAAATTTTTTCTTTTTGTACCATCTTTCAAACCTTAGACGTTCAAGACAAATAACAAGGCTTAACCAAATTTCCTCAAACCAACTAGAACTGAACTCAAAGTTTTATTATTATTCCTCTCTACCAACAAAATAATGAAATATCTCCCTCATGTTCGAAAAAAATTGGCTTGTCTCATAAAACCTAGAAGTCAATAAATAACTGGTAAGATGGCGATTTCACACTAAACAGTCATAGCTGTGTAGAAACTCATCATGAAAATGTTATTCTATTTTATTTAAAAAAAGATTAATTTAATACTTGTGAATAGTTATTCTTAACTGTTTATTGTTAACTTAGCTTGCAATCAACCTTATAAGTTTCAAAATCAATAATCTACTCGCTCTTAGCTTTTTCTAGTTTCATATATTATTGGTTTGGACATAATCTAACTTTGGACGTTTAGTGTAAATTCCCAATTCCACCTGTATTCATCGACTTCTAAGTTTCATGAAACATGCTCCAGATATAAAATAATATTTATTGATCCAATCATTGATTATTCTTCTCAAATATTAATAATACATCATCAATATCTGATTTAGACGATGCCTATGAAAATTGTTTTGGAATATTAAGCATTGTCAATAATGATATAAAAAATAAGTAGCCTGAAATAGAATGAAACCTATTATGGCCTTGTATGGATGAAGATCAGTATGAATCAGATCAACGTACACTTCCATATCACTCATTCCCACTGAATTATTAATCCTTCTGTCATCTGCCACAACAACCGTAACTGCCGATTTCCATTGTATACCAGCAATACAGTACGGATTTGAGAAGGGATTCACGAGCCAGTGTCATGGTGGATAGGCGATCGCTAATGAAGTCGGCTGGACACAAAAAGGCGGTCACATTAAATCCCAACTAATTGCACGGATGAAACAAAAAGAGATGGAGTGATGGAGGGGGTAAGGGTAAAAACAAAAAGAGATGGAGTGAGTGGAAGAGAGGGGGAGAGTTGAAACAGGAAGAGATGGAGTGATGGAGGGGGTAAGGGTGAAAACAAAAAGAGATGGAGTGAGTGGAAGAGAGGGGGAGAGTTGAAACAGAAAGAGATGGAGTGAGGGAGAGTGGGGAAAAGGGTTGAAACAAAAAGAGATGGAGTGGGAAAGGGTTAAATAAAAAGAGATAGGGTGAGGTTGTGGGAAAGGTATAGTAATGAAGAGAAAGGGCGGTGGTGGCGTTGGGAGTGAAGTTGCGCGGGTTGCCTACTCTTCGCATGCAGGGGCAGTTACAGTGTTTTGCGTTGGCGGTGCGATGTAAACCGCAAAAACAGCGTTGCTAACGGACGCTAGACATTGTTACCTGGCCGCCGTCGCCGCCGCCGCCGCATTCGACGCGCATTGGAAACGAACACACATTATATTAAGCTCATATGCTGCCTGCCTTCAGCTCCGCGGTCGCTGCCAGATAACTGCTGCACAGCAGCGGGCCAAGTATAAACATGGAGACCAACAGTAGCAGCAGTTAAACCACAACACCTGTCTAGTTCTATGGCTACGATTGATGCCGGTATTAGGCCAGCCCCAACAACAAACCCCTCCCTACGCAACTTGGCACCGCCAAGCATCGGCATTCAAACATCGGTTCCCACCAACGTTATTCGAAAATAAGCTCTTTAGCTCCAACGTAGCCTATACTTTCTGCCACTTCACAAACAAAACAGTTCGATTTAAAATTCAAATCGCCTGTAAACAAGCTATTCGAAGATTCAGTAGCCCTTTTTTGAATTATTCATCGGCCACCATAATTATACGCGCTGAAAAAACGAATTGCAACGTTGTGTGCGGTAGACACTCTGTACATCAACAGAGGCCCTTATTTGTCAAAGCCTCTTCATCATCGACGGAGATGTATCAACGTATTCATATTCCCCGACTCTGCTTCTCTCGGCCAAGATTCAATGTGTCAATCTATAGCCTATCAACAGAATAATAAAAACTTGATACTAAAATTGTATTGTTCTCTATTTCCATGGGTTGAACTTCACAATATTCCCTAGGATACAAAAAATAGAAAAATGCATTGGAATTCTGTGTCACTATTTGCAGCCTTGAATGTTTATCGTGTCCACCCAAAACTAATGCATTGAGATTCGAGCACTCAGTTGTTATCTATAGAATCTTCCTCTCTAAAACATCAACAAAAAAGTGACGATGATAAACTTGTTAACAAGGCGAAAAGGAAGAATCAGGATGATCTATCATCTGGAGTTTTAAGACTCTGAACAGCAATGTCATTAAGATATTATCTTGTCATTGTGTTGCTAAAGCTGGCGGTCTCCTATTAGGATCAGCGTCAAGTCAAGCCCGTGTAAATATCTCACGTCGATCTTGGCAATATTTCTCGTCTTAATTTTGTTCCTTCATTAGTGAACGCTGCTCATCAACACACCGGAGTTGGAGCCATTCCACCTTCTTCTTCAACACCTGCTTCTCCTCCTCCTCTTCCTCCTCCTACTCCTCCAACTCCTCTTCCTCCTTCCACCCCCCTACATCATCAACACCCACAACTATATCTCGCCAAATACCTTCTCATTCACGAATCTCGCCTGGCTCGGTAACTTGTGCATCTGCTTAATGAATACCCCTTTCCCCAACACTTACAAGAATTTCCAAAGTTGACGTCAAATAGGTTGTTAATTGAATAATTCGCGCAAATTGTGATGGATAGGTTGCAATGCAATTCATAAGACAACTTCCACCTTCAACGAGCTTCTGCTAGAGATGTGTAACTTAGATCCTGTACACTTGCAAATTACATAACAACTGATCCGAGTAAGCCAATTAGGGACTTTATCCCCAACCTTACTATCTTCGCTCACGGGTGGGATTTCTCATACAATATAAAATAATCTTGGTTTTATCCAGACCAATCCAGACTAATCCAGACCAATTATCTATTCCAAGTCTATTTTTCACAAAAAAAATCAAAGCGAGCAAAGTTAATTATGTACAGTAAATCTTGTTATATTCGTTCATACTAGTGAGTTAGCTCAACGAATACAGACCTTTATTCAATGAAGAGGTCTGTATTCATTTTGATTTCTGGTTCAAAAATTTTCAGTGTTGGATTAAAAATTTTCGAAGAATTTAGATTATTGATATTTTGGCTATTTTTGATTCGGAACTTTTATATAATCTTTTTAAATATTACAAATTTGTCTAGTTTTTCATTTCGGAGTTTTCTTTGTAAATATATCAGTTCAAATTATATAATTTGAAAGTACGATTTCTCATAGTTCATAATGATTCAACCTCCCTACTATTGAAGCTCAGTGAACATTTTTAAATAGTTGAACTGCAATAGGATTCAGAATACAAAGTACGGTTTAATGCGAAATCAACATCATTTTGCAGAAGTCTAAATTGCTAATGTTGGACTTATAAAGTCATCCTAAAGAGAAATTTCATATTGAACATTGAATCACTTGAGATAAAATTTGTCTCATCTAGTACGATGTGCAGATTATAAAATGAAAGTAGACGTACAGATAAAAACCATGCAAAAACAGATACCTTGTTAAGTGGTTACAATGTCCATTACAAGACGTTTTAAGATTGTAGGTTGACACTGAGAGCCGTTGTTTGAAGAGTGAAAGCAAATTCTGTTGCTACCGAAAGCAAAGCTCCTACCGAGAGTGAACCAATTGTGAGAGTTCCTAGGAAACAAGATTGAAGGGATGAAAATCCAGCATTCTACCACTTTTCTTAACAACATTTTCAGCTACATTTCTCTTCCAGCCTCAAACAACACTTTGAATGGAAAAAAGGTTGTTGTTGATTGAGAAAAATTGAAATGTATCCTTCTTCTCAACCAATTAAGTTGAATGCAGAATAATGAATTGTAGAATGCACGTTCCTATGCTTGCTCAAGAAAGCAGTTCCACTCATTACCGATTGCAGCAAATCAATGTTTCACAGATCAAAAAAAGCATCACCTTTTTGCAATTTTCGAATCTCTTGGAGTTTTTTAAGCAGCCTATTGATAAATCGTTGTTTTATCATTTCGAGAGGGAGTGAATGACATCGCACATCCCTTGAGTCACACAAAAAAGGGTCGCTAAGTTTCTTTGCAAGTTGCAGGGGAGCATAAAAATGTTTTAAGAAGGGTGCGAATCGGATAAAGAGCACCCACCCTTTCAATAGGGGTGAGGGTGGGGATGAGCGAAGATTGGGATTTTGAAGTCAGACTCTCAACTTCATTGGAAACCTTCAAAAAACTGACAGTATGCTTAATACTTGTTGTAAGAAGGTGAGAAGCCTAGGGGAAAAGTAAGAAGTTCAGGCTCTGCGCTGCGTATTTTATTCCCAAGAAGCTTATTGCTAAGCGCGCTTTCTTGTCAATGGAAAGGGGTTTCACTGTTTGCTATCAACCTCTTCCTCACCATACTCTTTTTACTCAATCGACATATCATGACTAAATTTTTTGGATGTGTCGACTTATCTCAATAGAATCAACTACGCTATTGAGAAATAATCCATTACTGTATCAAATATACATCACAAAATCCTATCAAATTCAATGGTTTTGAATGTCACATTATTATAGTAATTAATTTGTAAGCAGGGCAAATTATTATTCTTTAATTCATTCTCAAAACAAATAACAAAAAATCTATAAGTCAATGACAAAAATTTTACAAAATCAAGAATGTTTTCAAAAAATTGCTTCATTCTTTCACGGCTCATCATTAATTTTATCGATTAGAATAATCCAAATTATAAATTACCCAAACAAGTAGTGAAGAACTCATGTTTTATAATATCAAAGTTGATGTTTTTTAAATCACTATATAACTAAAATATATCCTTATAATATCAATAATCAGTTAACATAATTATGTTTTTGCAACGATATTATTTCCTCCCCTTTCCGAATTATCAAACTCTCAGTAGATTGTTTAGGCTCAAGCTCAACTGAAGTATTCTGAGCTAAGTTATAAAAGTTTTTCAACTAAAATAACTCAGGCTAAACAAGTACTCGTAAGTTTCATCATCGTTTATTTATTCATTGCATAGAAGTCATTACAATGTGCAAAATTTTGTATTATTTATATCATATTTGCATTTTTCAAATAGATTACGTTTCATCTTCATTGGAATTCCCATAGATGTCAGTATAACATTAATTTCCTTTGCTTCTGCTCCAAGGAAACTCTCACTGCACGGCTGGAGAGACAACATTCAAAATAATTCTCTCATCTTGTTAACTTACATGAATCTTGAGACGGCTTTTTGAATTGAATTGTCTTTATTGCCGAATTACAAGAAGAAGTTTCGAAACTTTTGACGAGTTTAGAATTATCATTGTCTTTATTATTATATTTGATTCAAATATAATCTTTGTCTTTATTGCCAAATTACAAGAAAAAGTTTCTAAACTTTTGACGAGTTTAAATTATGCCGGCGATTGTCTCATGAAATCAGCTTCCATTACACAGGCTACAAGATATCTTGAAAAGCAGTAACTAATGGCGTTGGGAAAATTGACGGATCGTTAAGATCCATTCTGATTGGAATATTCGGCATTGTGCGGTACGGGAGTTTAAATTGTTTCAAAATTGTATGGCACCGGGATTTGGGGCTGTGTGCGACGGAAACGTTTTAAGATTCGATTCGCAATTCAGCCGGCAGTACGGGGAAAGCCGTGACGGGCCCGGTGATGCGAACAGTCGTGCTCAGCAGCTCATTTCTGCTTTTGCTCGTTCCTTCTCTCACTCTATCACACTCCCTTTCTCCCTCATTCTCTGTCTCGCTTGTTTTCATCACTATCACACTCTCTTTCTCCTTCATTCTCTCTTCTCCGTTCTCGTCACTGTTGCTGTTGCCAGCTCGCCCGGGCGCACTTAATCGCAGAAAGATTTGACACTAAATGACGTCGGTTGAAAGCTGAGTTGACTATTATCTGGCGATTTTTATCCGTCCTACCCTCCGCCAGGCATTTCCTGCTGCAACACTGATTGTGTTGACATCGTGACACATGATAGCAGATTCCTATTGATTTCTTCTACACTCAACATGGAATGTTCACATCACAATGAATATATGTTTCAGTACCACTCTAGATCCTATCATATCGAATTAACTTCAATTAAATGAATATGTTGGGAGGAAAATATTTCACACATTCATGCACAAATATGACACGAAATCCTCGTATCAGAGGAAGAGATCTGATTCAAATCAAATAAAACTGTGCAGGAGAGCTGATTTTAAATTCTTACTCATCTTCTTTGGAAAAGTCTCATCAAAATTTGTTCAATTTTCCTCAATATTCAAGATATGGATGACAAAAATCTGATACAAATTTTCGAATAACAACTTTTCTATGAGAATGCATTAATCAATATTTTGGATCTTTGAAATAATATTGTCCACATTCACTTCACAATTCAACTGGAATTGGATTATTTAGTAGTATCTTAGTCGATCAATCAAGAATGATAGAATTGCTAGATTACCATTTTCATGAAGCTAGAGAGCTGTTGTACTCCCGAAACTGTAGGTTTTGTTTTCTCTGTGATAGAAAAAGTGAAACATGTTTATGTGAAGTCTAGTGGTGAAGCGTGGTATAGTTATTTGGTCATCGTCGGGTATATTTCCTATAAGAAATAGTTCGAAAGCAAACAGAACAAGAACTCTTGTCTGGTTTATTTCCAACAAGCACATCCCTAGGTCACACAAAAAAGCGACTTCATTGCACTAAATTGAAAATGTCAATTCATGCTGTGCACCATTACATGGTCTATATCATGTCTCATAGTCTCGTCATAGTCTCAATCACAGTCTCTGTTATGACCAGAGATAATAGTCATGATAGAGAACATATTTCGGGGTTTCTGTATGATAGGTGGAGAGGAAAACCAGCATTGCATTCAGTTATTGATTCAATCATTTCGAATGCTATTCAGTTACAAGTGCGGCTCTTCATCTTCACAGCACAAATCCAAAACCTGTCTCGTTGAGGTTGTAGGCTTATCCAAATACCGTTTCAAGTTTGAGTGGTAGAAAGGACTTTCTAGTCCTAACTCCGCCCAACTAAGAATATTTCCATTCCATTTCATTTTAAACCCCATACACATTTCGCAGTTGAAATTGATTGGTCCAAATAATAATTAGTCATTCTGAATGCTGCTACTTTATTATTTCTTGATATCTCCCACAGAACATTTTAATCATTTGTATCAATTTTAAGACATGGAGCTGAACAAACTCTATGAAATTCATAGTGAAATGAACAATATAAGCTAAAGTTTCTAATCTTTTACGATGTTTCTATTGAACTTCTTTTTACGTGGCTTACCCCCCCCCCCAATCTACATCTTCCTTTTTCCTTCTTCAGTCACCCACAATCGGGATGACTGATAACAGAATTCAGTTCACACTCATGAGAACCAATTATTGACAATAAAATATAGAAATTGTTTGTCTGGAACATATTGTAACTTGTAACACAAAATTGCCTAAAATAACAAAGACTCTTTTTCCAATTTTCACGAGACTGGTTCTTGAGCACCCTCTTTTATGTAACTTATTTTATCGAACTGGAAGCTTTGACGTTCCAACGACACAGTTCCTTGAACCTTTTTATTTTTTGTGTTCGGCTCAACACTTCTGCCTTCAACACACCCTTAGGACGAAAGTGTAGGCTACTCGGAAAAGGAGAAAGTAGGAAAGTCAAAGAAGCTGGACTAACGCCTTGTCAATTTGTGTGATATGGCTTTGTCAATCAGAAGCATCTGGGAGAAATAACAGCTTTCTAGGAAAGAGAAAGGAATCGATGAATCGCTGAGTTCAAGGCCCCCTTGAGAGCAAGGTTTCTGGGAGAGATGAAGCTTGAAAAGTACAGTCACATCATAGGAGAAGGTCTCATGATAAAAAAGTGGATGTATTCTCTAAATTTGTGAACTACTGCTGTTGTTATACTATTTTTGTTTGATTATTCTTAATAAAAGCATTATTCAGATTCAAATTGATAGTGCTCACACTCAGAATTCATCTAGAATGGCACGTCGTGATACATGGATATAAAAGCCAATATGAAAAAGGCACTATAGTCCGTTTCACGTCAAGAAGTCAGCATTGTTTATATAAGGAGCATTGATGCCAAGTTTCATTGAGAGAGAAAGAGAAAACTGCACCAAACGTGTTTGTTGGGACTGTGTGCGACAACAATGCACAGTGCAAATAGGATAGAGACATCAGCAACTGCCTTGTGCTGAACAAGGATAGCAAACTCCCATCTAAGCAATGCTGACTTCTCGAAGTGAATCGCACTATAAGAGCAATGCTTGGAAGTGTAAGAGTCGCTTGAGAGACGATGAAGTTTTGTTCGAATCATCACATTGGATCCGAATAAACATGCTGAAGCTCACTAAATAAATTTTTAGGATTAAAAATAGTGTATTTTATGAGTATTATATCTTCTGTAGCACCTTGTCGTTTTAATGTCTTATAACTTTATTATCATCCTACCAGTTGATGGAGAGAGCGAGAGTTCATCAAAAGTTGGAATTGGGCGAAAGGTCCCAGCCCAACCGATAGTGAGCGTCAGTATGCAAGGTCTATTTCACCAGCTGCTGCTCTCTTGTGGCAACATCGATTCAACCCCCTCCCCCACCCCGCCACCCGCACAGCTCCAGGAGCTGATTTAAAATTCAAACTAACGAAGTGATGAGACACAACACTTGGTCGCTTCTCATCTATACCTTTATAAATATGTTATCGCAGCCTAGAAGCTCCTTGACATAAACGCACTTCCAGACAACGAAATTTTGGTTATCTCCTGTTGACTCAGATTAAAACTTTGCTCTCTATATTTTGTGTGTGTTTGGTCATGAATAATGTTGCACAATGATTGATGAATATGTGAATGAACGGATCTGTATGATTAGTTTTTATTCTGTGTGATTATTATTCACATAAATATCTTCATATTTGAATTGTTGGAATATTTTATATACTTCCACAATCCAAAAGTATTATCCGAAATATAATGCTGCATAATATCAAGCATTCCCTAAACATCTCATTGTTGAATGAAAATCCCTTAACATCTCAGAGCCCGAATGAAAGTGAATGAATAGACCTAGCCAAATAAATGAGATAGACATGAAAAATATAGTCCATGAGATTACAATACGATTCAAGGAGTTGACTAGTCATAAGAATTTTTTTTTACGAAATTAGAAAAATTTAAAAATAGTAAAATGTGATATAATTATGACTGTGTGGTATCGTGGAGAATCATACTGTCTAGTAGATTATTCAAGGAATAGGGAACTTTTATCCGGTTTTCTGTGTGCGATGAAATAATTGGCCACGTAGTTCATGTGGCGTAGTTCGACGCTGGCGTTCCTGTTGTTCACACCCTTGACAGTTCATTTAATTTAATCTTTGATCACTAGTTTACTTGATGACGATTCTCCAGTTACTCAGAGTTCTATGAGATGTCGCTAGGATCGGCCCCTTATTTCTCGTCCCAAAATTTAACGTATGATGTGACATCTATTACTATAGTCTGTTACCTGTGGTAGTATGTGAATCGTCGTAGCTCTTAAAGAATATGAAAAATATGTTCAACTATCAAGAGCTGTGCATTGATTGAAATTAACTGACATGAATTAAACATTTATATAGACAAAAAGCCAACATACAAAAAATCATTATTGAAGGTCATACTGAATGATCGAAGGTGGAGAATGACGAAAAAAATCCTCAACTAGTTTAAAACGTTCAGCGTGAACCAGAATGTCGTGTTTAAATTTCACCTTAATTTAAGCTAAAAAATTCACCCTGCTTCAAAAAACTGCTCATTTTCCCTTTGAAAAACATGACGTCCTATCGTAATTCACAGAATAAATCTGTTTTGCGACCAAGTGGAATGTAGAACGCATTGTATCAAAATGTCAGTTAATTTTTATTACGAATGAGAGCTGCAAGACGTATGTTGGCAGGCAGAAGGGACAGCGGAATGGAGCGACTTTTGACATTGGAGGGTGAGAGAGGCAGAGGCAGCTGAAGCGAGTGGATTCAATTAAACTTGCCGCTGTGGAGACGGCTGCTTTATTTCGTGTGTGCGCCAATCCGGAAAACGGCGTCGCCCAAAAGCCACTGCTGTCTCGCTGCCTAGAGCTTTATTAAACACTTTAATTACAATAAAATACAGCACTCGAATCGCTGGCGGCCGTGAGATGCGGTGCGATTCAGCAAGAATTATCCGTTGCCGCCGCGCTGCCTGCTGTCTGCTGTCGGAGCCGAAATTCAGCTCAAGAACGCTCGCGCACACACGCACGCTCACCAAACAAATGTAATTAAGCTGAAAGATCATCTCTGTCAGGCCGGTGTTGCCGTCACTTATCCTATCCTACAAAAGTGATTGGAAAACTACTCGGCTTGCTCTGCACGTTTGTTCATTTTCCAGGTTAGACATCCATCAACAGCAATACGAGTATTTCATGGAAGTGTGCATTCATGTATAAATTAAACTGTATTCGCAGAATTACTGTTCATAATGATCAAGCAATCAGAAATCATTGGCATGTTTCAATCGTAAACAAACCTGGTCTAGTTGAAATTGGTTTGAATTTTGTGATTGAAAAGTATAAAAAAAAGAAAGTGATTGCTAATTACTTAATTTATTATTTGTTGCGTAATTTAGTTTTATTATACTAGTAATATGTGCAGAACTCAATTTCCTAGTCACTTTTCTGCATGCACTCATTCTGATCCTTTATTTTGAAATTTCCCAAAGCAATAAGACTTGTATCACATTCAACGTTCACTATGCAAAACGACTCTATAAAATTGATTCTATTCATATTAACAAACACTCATAATTTATTCACAAATTGATAGAGTGATTTACATTTACAAGTTCCATTTTAAGCTCAATCAAGCCACTTTGAATCTAACAGACTAGATATTTGAGTATGCATCACCGCATTTCTGAATAGCAGTTTCAATCTTTCGATAATTATTGCTATCTAAGATCAATAGAGATGTCACCTCAACTTCATCAGCTGATGCCTTTGACCGAATTCTCGTCAGCAAAGCGGTAGTAATAATGCTGAATATCGTGGAGGACCGATTGAGGAACAATAGTGCATAATGAAGCCAAGACTGCGTTTAGCCCACATGCTCCCACCTCCAGTCGCGGTCAATGGAACTGAGTCAGCTCCTGAACACAACTCACTAACCTGAACCCAAATCGTATTCGGATAGGATTTGCGACCGAGTAATTCTGCTTGTTCGGCTTAAAAAGCCAATAGAATCTATTCCCTTCAAGCTTCTGGGTACCTATTGTTGCATTAGGTTTTAAAATTTGATAGCCTACGTATAAGCTTACGTATATATTTGAACAATCTATACAATTTGATTTGAATAATAAAAACTGACTTGCAATTGATTACCATTGATGGCTATTAGTTACTTATATTCTAGTAAGTTTCCTACTTAGAAAGTTTACAAAATCAGTGTCATTTTACTAATAGAAAAAATAATGAATATAGAACATAAATATGAATGGTTATTATCATCAATATTCACTATGATAGAATAGGGCATTTTCTAGATAATTGAATGTTCATTCATTGAGACTAATAAATTCTTCATCAGTCTTCGCTGATTGTCTGTAATAGAAAGTAATTCAGCGAACTCATTCTTCACTACTTTGTTTGTGAATGGCTCAACAGCCCTATGTCGGTTAGTTTCACATAAGTAGGTTAGGCCAGTTTCACATCCACTTGACTGAATCAGCAGAGGTGAATGAACATTAACCAGAAAATATGTAACGTGTGGTTAGCACATTGACATCTCAACCATAAGCTAGTCTTCGCAACCCATAGATATAGTCTTCTTCACTAGAAAGATATTAAAAAAATATATAATCAATAATTTAGTTTGGATGCTAGAACAAGGTTAATATCAGCATAATTTTGAGCAGTGAAAAAGTGCAGAAACTGAAGTTTTAAAGTGGATACTGTATCAGAGAAAGAATAGTTGACCGGTATCCAATACTTCAAAACTTTCTAGGAAAAATGTAATAATTCAATTCAAATTTCTTAAGACGTTTGCACACGATCTTATTCTCTATCAAATCAGATCTAATTGTATAAGCTTAAATCAACATGCAAGGTACTCGTATATTGGAGCACCCCACCCTAATATTGATCAATCAATTAATATCAAACGTGTACTATATCAACGCAGCAATGCATGATAAGCATGTCTATTAAATTGTTTATTATACGCTGTTTAATTCATGGTTCATTCTATTGAATGGAATTTGATAAGAAAGTGCGAACGCCTTCATTGATATAAAAATTAAATTATCAACAAATTGAAACCAATATTAAGTATGTTGTATCACGGGCTTTCCCATCCCTCAGAATGTTGTGAATTGAATAGCTCGGATGCTCCACATTGTATTGGATCGAGTTCCTTGGAATATAAATCAGTTAGCATCACATTCACCGCCACTTGTTGAATCTTAGACAAGTTCTGAATCCAATTGAGAACTTCGATCATTTTGATCAACCTCACGACTGCAGGGAGAGAGAGTCCCGACTCATCTAAAAGCGCGTTGAAAATACTGTAAATCATGAACAAGTTTGTTAGCGAGCCGAAAAGGAAATATTGTAGCTGGCTTATAAATCAAGGCTTTCTCAAAAAAGTTTGCCGCAAACTTCTCAAAGTTTCTTTACAAAATCACAACGTGTTACTCCTTCACGCCTCAAAACTTTAGTCACGTTCAACGGTAAGACCTACACTCTCGCTTGCACTGTAATCAACACTGCATATTGCATGTGCAAAAACTCTTAAATTTACAGAGTTAAACACCGATCAATCCAAATGTGATTTAAAATTTGAATTCATGATCACATGGGTGTGATTAACTCAAAATTAATGAAATAGTCCTCCAAAACTATCCATCCCTGATGAAGTCAACCATAGTTTTGAATTATTCGAACAAAAGGTTAGGCCACGTTATTATTATTATTCTTTTTTTATTAAATACTTCACTCAGCCTACCTTAACTTAGTAGGTTGGAGTATATTGCATAGAAATATATTAACCAGATAAAATGGATTATCTCTGCTCAATGGAAATAGGGCAAGGGAAGTAAAACTACCAATTCGAACCAAGTAAGTTCCAATTCATATTATTTTTATCAAAATTATTGATTATTACAGAAAATGTACATGATTGAAAGTACAGTAATTCCAGGTCATGATGATGTCTGGATGAAAATTGACCTTTTCCTTCAACAGCAATGTGGAAAATGACTATAGATAAGCTCTTTTTGTTCAATTTTATTTAAATTACTACCTTTATTCTTGATCACTACCTAAATAGCCTACACTTGTTTGAACGAAGTGCATAATACAACATTTCCTAGAAAGAATTGATAATTTAATCAGGATTCGTAAAATTTCTCATTAAATGTGGAAAATGATCATTCCACTCATATGATTAGAATTGATGAAGTGAGAATTTGAGGAATTTATCATTACAATTATTATTATTAAATATTACATTTTCAAAATAAAATACTTTTTTCACTCAATCCCCAGATCGATGAATAATCCTATCGATGCTGCAATTCAATGAATGATTGCTCATATTCTATAGATTCCAATTTATTTTTCTTTTTATTAGGAGTAACTAATTATTACTCTTTTGCGATTGTACAGGAACTGCAATAAACTCGAACCGTAATATGAAAATTTGATTCCGAAAATCAAATTCACATTGAGCTTTCTCAGTTGCGAATTCAGCTCATACCACAGGTAACAATTATTATTATATTTTTCAAATATAATTAATTTTTATTAATTTGTAATTTTAATCCACTCAGGGTAAATCTCTTTACAGAATGCAAACACAAAACCATAGATTGGATGGTGGTGATGGTTTGTCTCATTATAAACAAAAATGCATAGTGATATCATGAATGTTTCTCAATTATTTCTGAGAACATTTGAAGAGAGATTCAATAACTTGAATACAATAGATGATACATGAATTCAGTAACGTTTTGAATAATTGATCCTTGATCAACAATAATTCATATCCATTCAATTAGCAATAATATTATTGATAATCATTACAAATATTTCAAATACGATGCATCCAGAAAAACTTATTTTCAGGATTACTCGTATATCATTAATTATAACCCGGAGGATCACATTAATATGATGTAGATTTGATTTAAACAAAATTGAATAGTTGATCATGAGCTTTAAGCATGGAAGACTGAATGATTCTTTCAAACTATATTCAGAAACTGTGTATGACAATACGTGTTATTCCAATACGTGAAAAAGGAAACCAGAAAAGTTCTTGTCGCGGTCATTTCCATAAGAGACGTGTCGCTGAGACTTTTCCTACCAGTAAGACTATAAAACTTTTTCCATGCAAGAAACGAATTTTCCTTCAGCTCCAACATAGCTTTCTGAAGAATATGTAGTCCACCAGTCTCTGTGATTTTACATACGGAATAGAAAAATACATCGAATTATCCGCATCGATGACAAAGTCAAATACTTGTCAAGAGTGACAAAATCAACTATTTTTCTGAAAATAAAAATAATTCCGAAAAAACTGATATCTAAATGTAAATCTCAAAATATAATTGAGTTGAAAATCAGTTTGCTGGACGCAAAGTAGTGGTAATACTAGGATTATCCTGTGAATGAAAGATATAGCTAATAGGATATTGTAGCACATAGTAAAGTTGTTTATAATTTTCCCAAAGTGTTCAATGTATAGTTAGCATTGAGAATCAGTTGTTCCGTTGAACACTATTGTATTCATCTTTTCATTTGGAAGAGTCATGTTATAATATTCAAGTGAGAAAATGTAGACTAGTTTGTCATTTGGAACATATTTCGATATAAGGTAGGGTTATAAAATGGGATATTGATATGTATAAATGGAAGATATAAATGGGATATAATGAGTTCAACTCATAGTTTGCCTTGATATGAGCTCATTGAGTTTAGGGTTGGATGGAATCATCTTTCCCTCTATGGAAAAGTTTCAGTTGCAAGTTTCCACTCTTTCGCACACAAGCGATCATTTTGTACCAAATAAAAGATTTTGACGATTCTGGTTAATGGACCATTACCAAAACAAATAATTCTTGGAGTGTCATCCACCTCTTACTTCAGTATACAGACAAGGAGCTTCATACTTAATTCACAATTCACTGAGCGGAGAAATATTGTTCGCTATTAATTGTAGAACTTCATTCTCTTTTCTATGAGTTGAATTTTCTATTCGAGAAGTCAACCTATGAGTTCAAAATGTTTGGAAGTAGTAGTATCGTAATACTAGTCTATTACAAGAAACAGGTCGATAGAAAAGTAGAGATAAAATGATCGAATATGCGAAGGTATCAATTTCTTTCTCGAGCAATAGATAGTCTAGTGACGTGAAGACTATGCACAAGAATTCAATCTCTGTAAAATTATGTCTTCTCACGACTAGTGTGACGAGAACGAATACTTTACGAATTACCTTTACTTCCGATTCGTAAAGTAAAGGTAATTACGTCATTTTAGGGCGGTTCAATTCAAATAGATTCTCGTGCCGAACGTTTTTATAAATGAGAATACAGTATTATAATATAATTATGATGAAAGAAATAGTGGATAAAAATATTTAATATGATTTACCGTTCATACTTTCAACTTAAATGTCTTACATCTAAGGTTGAATCTGTGTTCTCCTCAGTTATGACCTACTTTTTGTAAGTGTCATTGACGAATGTGATAATATCGTATTTTGTATGTCTCATGTTCAAACTACTAACTCCGTTCAAATGACAACCTCAATTATGTTGCCTCAGTGCCCACGTTGAAGGCAAGGTGAGGAGAAAACTTGAACACATGGATCCAATTTATCCCGCCTAACTTTCTTGAGCAGTACCAACTCAACTTGCAGTCAAAGTTCTGTGAGGAGTGTTTGGGCATTAGAGAAGCGTTTTGCACCAGTAAACTCGAATCATAGTAAATCTTGCGAAATATTATCAATTGCTGTTCAGCAAAGTTGTATGTTAATTGCCGGCGTTACAAATGTCGTGACATGATTGAGAAATTATTGAGCTAGCAAAAACAGAACCCCGATGGTCAAGAAGTAATCCCCCAACAGTTGAGATTGTTCTCGCACCAAGCTACCACAAGAACTAGATTTCTTTAGGCTGGACGCACACTAAATGCGGCACGGCGCAGTGTATTACAGATAATAGAAATCTCAGTTCAAAATAAAGCAATATTTAAAAATAATATGAGGTGATAATAATTATTATATTTTATTATAATTATTATAATCATCTTGAAAACAGGATGATTATAATAATTATAATAAACAACTGTAAATTTTATTTAAACCTTGTCCATGTTCAAGTTCCGAAGGGAATTAAAGATTCAGATTCATGACAAGAGAGTTTTCATCTTGTTTTTCTCCTGTTGCGATTGTGCTATTGTATTAATAGATGAATGAATCAATGGAAAACTTCAATATCACATTTTTCTATATTATTTACATATAATGCATCTCAATACAAGATGCATTGCACTTATCTCATTTGCCTCAGCTCCTTATGGAAACCTGGAAGCCAGATATAGTCTTCAGAAGTTCCAAATAATGTTTTTGTGTATATATAGCTATAAAATTGTGTACCCTTGATTTGTCAATAATACGTTTTCTTCAAAGAAATCATTATTACTCAAATTTTGTCTGGCGACTGTTTATTAACTAGCTTTATTGAGTTCGTCACCATTGCCGAGTTCAATGCAATTGCAGTTCACTTGACATGCATTTCAATTGCTGAAATTTCATCTAGATGCACGGTTATTAGTGACCAGCGGCTTGGAGAGCTTTGTAGGGGCAGGCAAGTTGTTTCTCATTAAGCTCTAGTCCACTGCCGATTCAGCACTAATGAACATACTGCAAATTGATTCTGTTCAAAAACGAACAATAGATTGGTTAATTATTATTGCGAAGTATTCAATCAAACAAGGCCTGTTTATCGTGACAACAATCACTCACTTCTCTCCGTTTTGTTTTCACATGGGTGCAGCCAACGATAAAATATCACTTTGAACATTAACAATATTTGTCATGAGAATTATATTTTGCATTCGATCGTACTGGACTGTTTACGAAATTCTACGGAGTTTATCGAAC
The DNA here is from genome assembly GCA_017141395.1 of Laodelphax striatellus. NCBI lineage: Eukaryota > Metazoa > Arthropoda > Insecta > Hemiptera > Delphacidae > Laodelphax > Laodelphax striatellus. The sequence goes on along the minus strand of CM029531.1, from coordinate 10,826,605 downwards.
CAACAACTCACTTATTGGGTCAGCTCGAAACAATAAACAATTTAACTACGCACTACAAAATGTTTTGTCACATCATTCGATTACAATATCATTAGTATTACTGTACTAGATTACAAGTATATGATTATAATTTGATATTAGAATGATAAGTTCCATTATTGCATTTATAATCAGAAAATGATAAGTTTCACTATTGAGTTTTTAATCTAACTAATTTATATTGTAAATAATATCGTTATGCTACTCGAAATAAGATTACCACGAGCAGGCCCAACCTTAATTGTATTTACAGAATGAGTTTCTTGAAGGATTGACAGACAAATTTCGTAAAGAATTGATGTATATGCAAAGAAAATAATTATATTAGAAAATATATGAGGTTTTTGAAATGCAAGTTAATTTTTTAATAGCTTTAGCTCAAAAACAAAAGACAGAAATTACTATTTAGTCTCTCAAAGGATTAAAGAACAAATGAACACCTTGAAAATGGTTGAATAGAAAAAGTGACTATCTGCGATACCGATATTGGGGAGATGGTGTTGCTCTCATCCTTCGACTGTATTCAAGAAGAGTGCAGCCAATAACTTTTATAATAAGATGCTAGCGGGATTACTTTGCGGCTACGCTGAATAGAGATGTCTTGGTCGGTGGTAATAAAATTAGAAGCACTTTCGTTTAGGGTTTAAGCCTGAGTTGATGGCGGCAGTTGAGAGGGGAGCATGATAAAGTCTGGGGATTTGATGAGCTGAGAGTTTCTCGGACCACCCACACTGCCTCCAAACGAAGTTTCGCTTTGAGCATAGCGGCCAGACGTGATTCCCCATAAAAAGAGGGATGGGTGATTTTCACTTCGTTGTTTTTGAAGCTTCCCTCGAGGATTTTCCATGGGAGTATCTGCGCTGAAATATCTATTTAAAAACCCGTTACAGAGCCATCGGTTGCTGGTAAGGATTCTACTAGAAGCAAATTAATAACTCCTTGTCAAAATGTTGAAAGTGCACATTTGTCTCGGAATGTGATTTTTCTAAAGGGTATAACGTAGCCGTACTAGATCTAGTGATCTTCAATAGTATTGTGTGGTATCAAAGCTGGTCCAGATTTAGTCAACTTTTCTAATTTATTCAATGAGTACAGTGCTAGTGCGGCTGATCTAGTGCCAGCAGTGCTTCAGTTGTGGATCAAAAGACTTTACTGATAAAATACTTTATATAGGCTAAGGGAATAATTCAACGAGTAGAAAATGCTGATAGCAATTTTTTCTGGAGTACAGTACAATGAGCTTGCCGTCAACCTTAGAAAAAATAGATAGGTAATTGTTTTTTTTATCGAAGAAACTGGATGCTTCATTAAAAACACTAGTGTTAACAGCATAGGAGAGAACTCATAAGGTAAAATTTAATATTATCCGAGGCCAAAATTTTCAACATCTTCTTCATTAAATTCCATATGATGGTGATGATGAATGATGAGTGGGTGATATTTCAATTTTATCCCATAAAAGAAATAGGTTTAAAATAGAATAAGGCGTCCAAGAAACATTTCAGATGCTTGCTAGAGGTAATTCTTATTATTTTAACATTATTGATTGAACTTCGTATCGTCACAACTTTATAATTATATCAATTACCAAATCATCTCAAAAAGCAGATCTATCGGTTAGCACAAGTGAATCATATAGGATATAGGCTAATCGTTAGCCTATCAAAGAAAACTGATGTTCACACTATATATATTAAGTTTTTTATTCCATTCAAACATAGTTATGAGTACTTGGATGCTCAAGATCCTTCCTGATCAGGTATAGATTGACGTTTGTAATTCTAAATAAATTCATTCATTTTTGTCCTGATAGCAGGAAATTTTGTGAATAGAAAGCCTTCAGAGTCCGTTTATTTGTTATTTCAGCTGTTTCTTTTCATTGATTCCCATCGATTCCATCTTCCTGGCATTGTGTCAATAGAACATTTTTGGGTAAACTTATCATTTCATTTCATTGATTTCAACATGGTCAACGTCGTGTGGGAAAATGTTAAGCTGATCATAAATCGATACGGGACCTACATGAATTTTGGACGATTATTGCCGATGCTGGAATTCATTCCACATGGAAAATCACGGGCGAACGTTGCTTAGCAGAAGCAATGAATACATGGGGTGACCTTTCTCCATCTACTACACTCCAAGCTTGTACTTTATCGATGGAAGTGGATAACGTAAAGCACTTACTGAGTTTCCGATAAAGCAGACTAACTCAACTCAAACACAAATCCACTCGCACACACGCGCTGTCTCTCGCACGCGCGCGCACTGATGCCCTGCTTGGCAGCCGACAAACATGTGTCAGTGTGTGTGTGAGCACAGATACAGGCGAAAAACGGGTCACCAACCCAAAAGTGATCCACCACTGACAAGTATTTTCCATGTTGAAATTTTATTACAAAACTCCGCATTCGACCAATAAAGTAAGTTTACAATGAAATGCCGTTTTCTCCGATGAATATAAAAAGCTAAATAATTAAATTTGTGGCCATTAATCACTCGAAGCGCCGAAACTTTTTGTTCGTCGCTCTTTTCAGCAGTTGGCGTTATGACAATTCCCACAGATGCTCGACAGCTACTGCCAAAAAACTCAGATTATACAGGAAATTATTTTGCCAATAAGCTTTTCTGTAGGATAAGCTAGCAGGTTTCATTCTACTGTCACCCACTCCCCTTATGTAAAACTGATTATGATCAGAGTTCTGTGATAAGTCCTGAATAAATCAATATGATTTTATTTTGATTTTTCTACAAACAATCTTTCTTTTTTCCATAATCATGACAGTACTTCATTAGAAGAAAATTTGACTGCAATGTCCGTTTCAATCAATTATAATTGTATTGACCGAATAGCTAAGACATGAATATGAGAAGATATTGGATAAAATTATCATAAACACAATGCAGCTAGCTGTATTCATGGGATGAACTTTTTTTAATTCACAGAATAAATAATGAATTTTTAGGATAAGTATGGGGTTTAAATCTTTATTTATTTAAAAATTAATGAGTCAATTTTTGATTTTTGTGTCTATATTAATCAATAAAAATGAATAAAATTGTATGAATGGAAGTAATGTACACGTATGAATATTAAACTTCACTTTTTGTTTTGTTTAAAAATTTGGAAAAATTGAGGAAACTGTAAAAAACTGTAATCAATTTTCAAATTCTATTTTTGTTGGATAAAATATTCATCCGTAAGGCAATTTTCTTATGATACCGAGTTAAAGAAGCTACCAAGTTTGGAAAGACAACCAATTTTCGAGAAACATTCTGAAAAATTCAGAGGATAACATTCCCGGTCAACACTTTCTCAACCGATCACAATTTAGTTTGTATTCTTTTTCTTGTGGCTTTTGAAAGGATTAGTGTTGAGGTCGTACTAGAGAATACAAAAAGTAGTAATTTGTTAGAAACTTCTACACCAAAATTCGAGGACGGATAAATATTTGTTGTGCCGGCGCGTTTTTGTATTGAACGTTTTTCGTCGGTTTTCGTCTGTTGATCAACAAGTGTATTCTTGTATCCATATCTTGATTGTTTTTGCACAATGGAAGCAATTGCGCTGTTTCGCAGCGAGCGAAAACTCGTTCCATCAAAAATGATAACAAGCTGGAAAAGTGAAACGTTGTAGCGGGAAGTGAAAGGGGAATTAGAATAAGAAAAGAGACCGCGCCAGGGGAGTTGATGGTGGGGGGGGGGAATGCAAGAGGCTGGTGGAGCAACATTTACATTAATTAGGCTGGAAAAGTTTACGCTGAGGGGTGGGTTGGAAGGGGGGTGGGGTTGAAGGGTGGCAGAGGAGCAGCGCATGACCGTCGCGTCGCGGCGCTCTGAGCGTCGCTTCACGAAATTTTAGTCAGTTTCGGCCGGCGTCCCTCCGTGGTCTGAACGATTTCAGCGTCGGCAACCGACTATTGCAATCAAATTTCAATCAACTCACTACCGGGCCACTCGTGACAGACTATGATAACACTGTAAACCCGTTTGGGACAAACTTCAGCTGAGTCTCCGGTGAGGTGGGTTGTGCTCGTTGGAATGGGAGCCATCCCTGTCAACTTATTTGCCGCCGCCACCGTACTTCTCCTCGCGGCTGGACAACTTCCGCCAGCCGAAGCAGCTATTCCTAATCGAGGTAGACAATCATTGCACTCAACAAATATCCTTGACTCCTATTTTGAATATACTATATAATGTAATACATACTGTATGAGAAATATCAAGTTCAAACTGTGCTGAATAGAGATATTGGTAATAAAGGAATACTTTTTGAAAAATAAATCTTATAACAAATTAAATCATAGCACTAAACAAATATCTTAGACTCTGTAGGTGGAATATACTATACTATAGAATACTATTAACTATATGTTTGAATACTTATTGTAAAAGGAATATCAAGTTTAAACTGTGCTGGGTTGAGATATTGATAATGAAGGAAAACTTTTTGAAAAATGAATCTTATCAAAACTTTTAATTTCCAAAATAGAGGAAAGTAACTTTTTCGAGTTCTCTACAGATGTATTGTGACAATATTCTTGAATTGAGCAAATGCTAGTGGAAGAGTATGTGAATAATAATCATAGGAAGTATTTGGAAAGGATTTCTGGTCAATCATGGAATAGATAAATGGATGAAGGAATACTTGGAAAACATATACAAAAACTTCACACATAGAAAAAACTTTCAAAGCCTCTAGAGATTCCCTTCGATTTATAATGACATTATTGGTGATTTAGCTAATGGGATGGAAAATGAAATAAATAATATTGGAAGCATTAAAACTAGGTTTTTGGTCAATCATGATAGAAAGAGACTTTTACAAGAATTCCTATAAGTGACAATTTGGACCTATTTTTAGACTTGGGAAATTTTATTCCTTGTCTATTTATAGATTGAAACTTCAAATAAAAAAAAATAGAAAGTAAGTTGAATTTTCAAATATTGGAGTCTCAGATCGTAAATACGTACCAGTCGGAATGAAAAGAAGCGAGACAACGCTTTGAAAAATCTAACCAATTTTGCTCCTGTTCTGACCGGACGTAGTTCAATCGTTCTATTCCATTCACTCAATAAGAAACTGTATTGATGTAGTTCATTGGTTCATTGGGATGGGAATTTCCAACACGTTTAAAGTACATTGCTATAGACTAGACTGGTAGAGAGCTCACAGCAGAATTTCCGAGAAACCTATTACCTTTCAGTGAAAACTCGAGAAAACTTCTCTGCGTCAAACTCTAGTAGTTGTTATTTGAATCATCTTCATCATATAGCAAAACATTCTGCTCCTGATAGTAACTGAAACGTTTCGTAAATCGGTAGGGCACAACGGTAACATTATCATTTCACTTTGGTGTATTTATTTATCTCCAACGTATTCCAGTGAAAACAAATGAATCTATTATAATATTGAGGCTTATATTTGTGTGTTGGACAGTTGATAATATCAATTTTCTCCTCCAATATATTTGAAATTTTGTATTATTATTATTATCATTAAACTGGAGTATGGATATTTTCTCCTATATACTCCTATCTCCTCGCACAATAATATAGTGTATGGAAATAATGCCTTCTGTTGAAATTCCATTATTGGTCCAATAAATATTCACTATTCTACAAAAATTAGATTTTCATTTCCACATACATCAGTCTGATACGGAAAATGTTGAAAGTATTGAAAATTGAAATATACTCCATAGTTTGAATCATAAAATAGTTTGAAAGAAAAAACTAAAAAAATTGTATAGCTTGTTGTGGATCAATGCTCTTTTCCACATGGTCAAATTTTAAACACATTATTCAAAGTGTTGAACTCAAAACAATATGGTGATAGTACTGACATTAGTTTTTATAGTTATTTCGCATTGTTATTATGCATTATGAGAACACTGGCAAAGTCACAAACTATAAATCATTTTAACAAATGAACAGTCAACTACTGATAAACTCTGAAAATCTTTTTTTATATAAGGGAGAATTTCAGCTTCAATGGTTCTTGTTTCCCCAAATAAATTTTGAAAAATAATAGAGCTCGTAGATTTAATAGCTGCTAATAATTTTCCAAGACAAAACTTTTCACTCCTAGTAATTGTTCGTTTTCAATGCCCCAAGAGAGGCGAGAATGAATATTATATCATCCAATTTTATCAGTAAATTACTTCTATTCTCATTTCTAGCAGACGGTTTCAGGAGGAACAATGATGTCGGTAATTTATTTAAAGTTTGAGACAACTTAATTATGTCGGTACACCAGCAAGCGGCGTCTATGTTTTTGTCATGAGTGAATGATACAACTCCCAACATCAGCGCCGTCGCTTCGAATCTGTTAAGAAAGAGAGCGAGAGAATGAAAGAGAAAGGAAGTGCGAGAGAGATGGGTGAAAGAAGAGATTGCGTGAGAAAGAGAGAACTGCCCTGCTCTGAGTTTTCTCTACTACACCTGACTGCTGAAAGATTGCTTTTCGCCAAAGTGTATTACGTCGCATTTTTTGAATAGCTTCCGTTTTATTAATAATTTCAGGAATTCCTCCAATCTTATCCAAAATAGGGGAAGCCTTTTTTTGACAACAACCAGAAAATTGAACTCACGTAATTCAACTCTATATGAACGTTCAAGCAGAATAATAATGACTACGGTATTTCCATTACATCAATCTTGGAATAATGAGCTAGAGACTTCATTTAAGAATAGAGTGAAATCGAAATGGAAAAATGATTGATCTTCTAAAGAGATCACTTGAAAGATCATCGTCTACCAATATTGTACTAGTCATATATATGGAAGAATTTCATATGATTGGAATATTGCGTTAGGTTGAGGTTAAATTACTCTTCGATAAGATTTAGGGAATGAGGTGTAGATGAACTCGAAGATAAACAATTAAACAATTTTCCACTGCATTGGAATTCACTGTTCAATAAACAAAGTTGATGTGCTGATTATACCAGCGCGACGCTTCGCAACCGCTTCACGAATTCCCAAATTTGCCACTCATGCATTGTACTTTTGAAGTTTTCAAAAGTAATATTTCTAGCATTATTGGGTAATTTATTGAATAATTTTCCACTAATATAATATTGAGATTCATCTGAATCTTTGTCAATCTCGCATGTGTCACCTGCAATTGATAACTATTTCTTGTCATTTGATTATCAGGGGCGGATCCAGGAGTGATTTTTTTCTGGAGAAATCTTGTATACCGGTGGGGGGATGGTGGAGGGGGTGGTTGTCGGAGAAGGTGAAGGAAGTCCAGTAGGGGTCTCGGGAAAAATTGGAAATCATTGTCAAAATTAGTATTTTATAATATTCCAAAGGCGAAATTCTTGATAAAAAGTCATTTTAAATTTAAAAAATCATTGTTTTTGATTAGGAAAATAGTATAAGAATTCATCAATCAGATGAACTTTCCCTTCTCATTCTCAAATAAATTACCTCGATGATTAAATAATACTTCAACTTATTCTCAACCAAGGATTAGGAACTAAGAATAATAATTTAAAATAAATTGATATTTTTTATCATTCATGACATAATATCATTCTATTATGAATACATAATATCATTCATTAAAAATGAATACTTGGGTAGAAAGTGGGTCTGAACCCATAGACCAGTTGGCGGAAGAAGTGCAGAATTTGAAAGCTCTAGGTGAAATTGTATGTATAATGCAATAATTAATTGTGAAAAAAAGTAAACTGGATATATATTATTTTCGGAACTATTTTCCCGTTTCTATTGCCTCCAGTCGTTCCCAGCCAATATTTATTCTCTGTTATGAAAAATCTATCCGGGAAATGTTTGTATAAAGGAGCCATTTAAAACAGCATTTAGAGCAGTTTAAAAGCCTTCACTTAAGCGTTACAAGTCGCAAAAGAATGGAATCATTCCTCACCACTTTTGTTAATTTCTATTTATTACTTCAAAACCCAACTTACTCCATTGATTTAAAATGAGTTTAATATTTTACATTTTAGTCTTTGTGTGAGTTTATGTGTATATTATATTAATGGAGTATAAAAAGACATGGCACAGTAAGTATACGGTACTTAGCTTCACAAAATGACTTGTGCAAGATTAATTGCAATGGGATAGCATGAGATAACGTTATAGAAATAAGCTAACTTGGTTGTTCAGACACAGCAAGGAAAGTTTTGCCACAATGTAACCATGTCTCTCAACTTGCATGCAATTGTCTCATGAGCTACGAGAATATCGATCCTATTAATCCGCTACGACATTTGAATACTTTGGCAGAATTCTCGCTGTTATTTTTTGTTAGCAGTCTCATGGGATATTTCTCCAATCTAAGTTTTCACAGAGAGCATTCTGCAAACAGAGGTGGGTGGATGAGCTAAGCTGTGGCGAGCTCTTATGCGAACTCGCTTCAAACTTACATGTTGCATGAACTTGCTGTACTGTTTTGGTGGGTATTAGCTTATCAAAATATGTTCTATTCCAGGGTGTTAGACAATATTCGAGTCTCGTTTAATCCCAGTCGAGAAGATAAACTTGCAAAGCCCGAATGGGTTTATCGCTCTGCTTGTTTCACTCATTCGCCGGTTTGATTTATTGCCATTTTGTTCTGAACTCCTGAAAACAACGAAAAGTTGCTCTTGATACGCCATTAGTAATTCACAATTCATTTGGAGTGGCCTTCGGTCGGTAGTTGAGAAATTGTGATTTATGTGTATTTCATACCCAATCGTATTATCATGAACTGGGAATAATATATCTCTCCTAAAGTTCAAGAAATATGGATCATTGAGTACGTAGAGCTAGAACTCTCAATGTGAAACATCATAATAGTATCATGTTACACATTGAGGGTGGGCTTATCAGAATAGTTCACTAATTTAGACTTTGGTCGAATCGTCAACGAACTACAACTTATTTGTTAAATCTCAAAGTAACTTTTCCATGAATTACTAGGAAATTATAATTTTTTTTAATTCAAATACTTTATCTCCCTAACTTTTATTATTCGAGAAGAGCAATGAAGAAAGCAATTTCGGAGCAAGAAGTGGCGATTGTTGGTTTGATATCACCAGCCCACAATTATAGGTTTCTACTAGTAGTGGAACCCAGTAAAATAGTATATGCCCATCTAACAATCGAAATGATTTGGAAAATTTCCAACCAGTATCCCTTACTCCTTATCAGACTCTAGAAAAAAGTAGTCTCATTCACAAGGTTCTCAGCTTACGCTAATCTCGGCCTACAAGAAAATCCTACTGAATTGATGTAAGTCATCAGTTGGTGTCACTAGCATAGTGTTATTTTTGCAGCAGCCGAGAAGAAGAATTGGAAGCAGTGCAGCTGCTGCTGGGTATTTGAGGCCGAGAGATCGGAATGAGAGCCGAGATTACTTACAAGTTGGTTGTTGGTTGTGGCCGAGTGATGTATCCATTGCTGTGTTTACGGATAGGTTGAGAGTTGGAGCAGAGAACTGTCGCGGTGGCTCGTAAGCTGCTTATCCGTGGTGGGTCACAAAATCCAAGCGATAAAACGCTTCTCAGAAAAAAGCGAGTGAAACAGCACTTCTTCCGCCATATGTCCAATTAGCATTTTGTTTTAACTAGCCTCTTTTTCCATCATCCACTCCTCTCTTTCTCATCATTCACTCTCGCCGATCTGTTTGCGTTTGAGCTTTTTCGATGCCGGCACCTCACCATCCTCTCCAAGCGTTTGCTTTTCTCCGCTTTAAAATTAAAATATTTGTCGTTGGAGAATGATAATGAAATTTTCAGAACCGGCGGCGCTGTAGCGAATCCATAAAGGTTTCACTGGCCCACACAGACCGGCACACACAGTAATCTTCGAGCTCCACTCTGCCAAGTGAGTGATTGCGTTACGATCCGCTTCTGTATCTGATTCTCAATCGCTAAACAGAGCGTTCCTATCGGAGAACATGGTCGGAAATGTCAAAAGATGGAAATAGATCGTAGCAGGTGAATTCTGAGAAATTCACTTAGGAGAAATTCTTGAAGTTGTACTGCTATTCAACATACTACGTCACTTTACTTGATTTTGTACCTCTAGAGTATTCTGTTACGGATCATAATGAAAGTTCAAAAGATGGAAGTAGATTGTAGCTTCCAGAAGAAGTAAATGAAGTTTCACGTGCTTTCTGAGAAATTTCTGAGACATTCATCTCAGAAGAGATAGTCTTGAAGTACAGTATTGCTATTTAACATACTACATCGTACTTCAAATGTATTTTGTTACGGATCGTTATAACGTAGCTTTTTCATTAACGATTGCAAAGTTGAGAAGGGAAATTGTTCTCCATCGAGATTCTTGGAAACAATTCTATTACCATTCTAAACTCGACTGTTTGAAGCTGAATATACGTTTGCATGGCTAATGAGTTGTATATCTTGCTGAAATCAAGTGAAGTATGATTGTTCATCTCTTATCACTTTCAATAATTGAAGTGAGTGAGGCTGATCGGAAAGATCTTGTTCCATGGAATGAGGAAAAAATAACGCAAAGTAGTGAAAGAGAATCGAATGCATTCATACTGGGTACATTATCAGTACAACAATATACTTTATCACACTATAATCTTTATCTAATTCTTAAGTTCTAATAATAATAATATAAAATAATATGATAGAAGAATATTGACCAAATAATTAGACATTTCCTTTCTCTTGTGCTAGAATAGTCAGTAGGAAGATTATTCCATTTATTTTTACGTATATATATATTTGAAAAATGAAGAAAACTCATCAAGCAGGAAACTTTCATCACTATTCCTTTCATCATGAACTCATTAATCCAGTCATAATTGGTTATACAATAATTTTCATGTGATTTTTGTTGAAATTTCTGCGAAACTGAGACAATGTTCTAGCGATAACTCATTGAGATACGTCTTGTGCCTCAGCACTCTTCAACAATGATAGAATTGATGAATCATTGAACATTCAAAACATAAAAACAAAAAGCTAGCATTCTGATTCATATCTGGCTGTCACAAAACACGAGAAAGCTCTTAGGTGTTTTTGTCTCTCCTTGAAGCTTTGTTCCAGTGCAGAAAGATAAGAGCAAAAACAAGCGGAGTGATGTTCACTGGAAGTGGGACAGAGAAAAAACACAAGATGAGGAGATGGGAATCTCGAAATTATCGTTGAAGAAGTAATTATTGGATAATTTGTAACACAAAAAGCCAAACTCGTAATGAAATTTGGAAATTGGTTGAAACTCAGATATCACAGAAGTTGATTATTTCAATCAATCATATTTTTGACCAAGCTACAATAAATAGTGCGATAGCTTCAGCGATTGTGAAATTATCAACTTTCATCTTATAGGCCTACTGGGCAAATCAAATCAGGTTGTTGTAATATTGTTCTTCGTTTATGCAAGGTGTATAATTCTCTATCACCCTGTGGAATAAAAATAAATTAATCACATCAAACATGTTAAACGACGTCAAAGTGAGATGATATTATGGAAGTAGCACTCCCTCATATACCATCATGATTTCGACATTCAAGGAAGATCTCAATCACTCATTACTTTCTGAAATATGGGCGCGCATATTCGACTGAATGAGGAGATTCAATTGAATGTTATATTGGTTACTAGTAGCTGGAAGCACTCACATACTGTAGATAGTTGTGTAACTACATCAGCAGATGCTGGTGCCATAAGCTTAATTGAAATCACATCATCTAAGACATTCTGATCGGACGGTATTAGGCTACCGTTATCATATGCGAGGCTCATATCAATATCTGCAGTGCATAGAGAAGCCAGAGCATCCTGTAATTGGCAGCAGCGTATTCCATTCGAAATCGTCAATGAAGTGTGACTGGCATACTAATTATCTCTCATCCCTGAATTGTGCTCAGTGCCATAATTCGAATTATCCTTCACAGGACAGTGGACGATAGTGGTGACAAGAGGGAGGGGGCGCGCTCTTTGTCACGAACATGTTGCCAAGTGAAATCCAAAATCTAATTCAATAAAATCTGCATCAGTAGCTGATAATTACCGCCGTGAACTGGCTGACCCAGCAAAAGTAACATTTATCAGGTTATCCTGAAATGAAAATAGGCTCTGAGTGCTCAAAATGATCGGAATTCATTGGAAACTAATAGCGGATAGTGTCACTATGGTACTCCGAAATAATTATCATCTACGCCCACATGAACATCGAAAATTAACAATGCTCAAAAGCCCGTCATTGCACCAAAATTGTTATTGAGAAAAATCGTTCATCATCGAATATATCGTTTATTATCGAAATGTCGTTTAATATCGAAGAAACTGTTTATTATTGAAAAATCAATGGCTGGATCACTTCAAATATCAGTACTAATCTAAATAAATTCATTTATTCATTTGAAAATATACTCATACTTGTCAAATATGTGGAGAGGAACAAAAGGCATCTATCAGAAACTACATCTAGTATATCTTAGTACGTATTGCATATAGTATATATCTTAGTACATCTAGTATTGAGGGTGAGCCCGTAGACTAGTGGTGCGCTCAAGTGAGAGACAGAGGGAAAAATCGGAAGAGATTGAAGCTAGGTTTTCATTGAATCAACTGTAAAAATGACTGTTTTCAAACCAATCATATTTGAAAAATATTCAATTTCATTCCGGGAGTTAACAAAATAGTTAGTACTTGCCCAGTAAACTAACCACTAATTCTACTGATGAAACCACGTCCTGGGAAAACGTCCACGTCTGCTGGGAAAACGATAGCTTACATTCATTTCTGATAATCAGTTTATCAATAAATGGAATAATTTAATCAGTATATTGTATTCTTCACGAGGAATGAGGAAAACTTTCTCTTTATTATCACGCACTTTTCCTGCAGCCGATCACTTTAATCATTACTTTTGAGCTGAGTGTAGCTCACTGATATCCATCATTTGCTGATTTGCAAATGACCGTTATACAAACTGAGCATGCAAAAGTAATAGCTCATTGTTAGTGGTATCGATCACGAACGGCTCTGCTACATTTGACTCGGAAGCTCCAAGCCCATAGCCATTGAATATCGAACATTATGGCTCATTAGGTGGACTAATCATAGGATTAGTGAAGCTTGTCGCTCAAAATGGATTCCGCCTTCCTGTTGTCCTGTTCGCTCACTGCTGGAAATAAGACTCTTCATCATTTTAATTCAATTAAATTGTACCTTCATCCATCTATTTTCACATCCAGTCTGCAAAGGGGTCGCGAATTATACTGATAATGTCTTGTGTGCAGTTACTTTCCAGTTCCTGTAACCAAGCAGGTTTCTTTCATCATTATTTTAAATGTTGCAGAAGTTATTCGTAGAAGGTATAGCTGTAGAGAGGGATCAGTTCTGAATAAGTGTTGAAAGACAACTGGACGGATGGAAGAGAAATCATAACAAAATAATTGTGATGAATTCGATCATCTAGTCACGGTGTTTCAATGTTCTTCTTGAACATTAGTGAAGTGAAGTGAAAACATTAGTGTAAACATTGCAGTTCGTAATAGATCAAGAACTAATCATCTTCTGTTCTTCTGATTATTGATGTCTTGATTATGATGACGCTATTTTAATGTTCTCAATTGATTATTGATGTCCCGTCGACAAGGAATAGCAGTAACTCTTTTGCTTTCATTGATCAAGACACTCATGGATGTTTCGATGTCAATATTTGATGGGGAGAGATTGGAAATGATAAAAATTGTTCTCAGATAGATAATATGAAGCCACATTATTTATTCTATGTGGTTTCCAGAAACATAATATTCAAAATCACAAGTAATCATCACTTCAATGACTGAATGCTCAACTGATGACAGTGATTGGAACTACTTCTAATTTGAAATTTGGTCCTTGAAGTTTATATCAGCCAGAATCTAGCTTTTTCAACTTGTTTATCTCATAGTCATTCTCTTAGTGGAACTATGAAACAATTTTTGACCTACTTTCCAAAAGAGAACTTGTGTTTCAATATTCATAATGATTATTTTCATTTCTCTCGAGCAGATTCTGATACCAGTGAATGCTGTCTTAATCCATAGTTATTTGGAGATAACAGGACGTATTTTTCGCAGAGAAATGAAAAACGTGGAACAATACGAAAAAGTCTTAAGGGCTTGCTGGATGGAAAGGTTTCAATTAAAAAGGGCTTATGCTCCCTTCCAATGACCCCAGTAGGAGGCGATCGCTCGATACGATACAGTATAAGAAGCTTCCTGTCTGATACAAAATTATTATTAGTTCCTTTGATAAGTCCGATGCTAGGAAAATAATAACTAAAATTAATATTTTGTTTCTGTTATGAAATACGGATTTAAGGACTACGCCTTTAACGAATTTGTACATCAGTCAACACTCACTTCATAAACTTTCACACTGGATAACGAATACATTAATCGACATAAAAAACAATCTCGTATTCAAATAATATGAATAATTCTACCACTTACTGATTCCACTGACTTACTGACTGAATTCTATAAATCCATCTCAAATCATCAACCTTCAATACCTTTGTAGGATGTAAAAAAATTTCAATTCAAATAACCCCTTTATTCTCCCAGTTTTCTAAAAACAGGAGTAGAGATATTTTCATATTTTTCATTAAAAATGTTTTTCAGTGAATCAAGCCACAAAAATAATAAAGTTGGAAGTATTGAGATTGTGAAAAGTGATTAGCTTGTATAAAATCCATCAGCCGCATACCACTCCATTTTCATGATAATCCCAAATAACAATGTATTGCAACTCGATTACGTCAGGCTGATTTCGTGGAATTAGTGGATTCTTGGATAGAATTCTCGATTGAAACATTTACGGTTGCGAACATGATCGGGGAAAGTAATTCAATGTTCGGGTTGTTCGGGTACTCTTGATCGAATTACTTCCGTTGAATAGAGCATTCCAATGCTGGAAATAATAAATGAGCCACGCATTAATGATGGTGCAATCCAGCGCACTTGCGCTATTATATGAATTATTATTCTTCGTGAAATATTAATCCAATATTGGTGTTGGAAATTGTAATAGACAGTAGCATTAACATTGGATGCTCGGTCTCTGGGGTCTGAGCAGTCGCATCCATGGAAAAGGCAATACTCCAAATTTGATGAGCACACAGGAACTCGACTGGTGAATCATTTACAGCTCTGTACTATCTCTATCATTTGCATTTAATTGAATATTTCAGTTTACGGTGCTATTAAATATCCTCCACTCCTAGATATTAAATTTCACAAAAATACTGATGATTATTTTCTAGCTTTTCATTCACTATTAGGGTTTAACTAGTCTTTTATTATCGAAAATTGAGGGAAGATCATAAATAATAGGAATTCCATGGAGTAATCTCTGACAATTCCCGTTCACTTTGAACGTAATGCTATGATAGCAATGTGATAAAACAAGAACACAAGTATTTTATTCGTATTCATGTATTTTCTCCTTATTTTTGAATCTTTGTTTTCAGCGTGTACATATTATTTTAGGAGTTTAGAAAAAGAACATAAATGTAAATAATTATAGAACATGAAGAAAAAGTAAATAAATATTAGGAAAAAGAACAAAAGTGTGACACCACTACCTGATAATCACTCACAACAGTTATAATGATAATCATTTTGTTAAAGTCACCAATTCATCCATTCATGTTAAATATAGATCAGGAAAATGAGGCAAGGAATTTTGAAATCGGAGCAGGATGTAAAACGTCTTGTGAGTCGTCAAACGATGTCTTTATCTCGAAGAATTCAAAATATCCTTATTGCTATAACACAAAGCACAACATTTCAAATATATTGCTCAAGAAGTACAGTGAAATTCTATAAGAATATACTAAATAGGCCTTGAATTTAGAATACAAATTTCACAAATACAAAATCAGATAAATATACAGTCTCTCACTAATCAACAGAGATCAGCCCAAAAATTGGAATCGATTAATTAAATGTCATTCACTTCAAATGTTAGCTTGAAAACATAATCGATTTGAAAAAGTATTCATTAATAATTTGAAGGTAGACTATTATTCTAGTGACTTTATGGCTTTTTTCTTGCTAGGGTTATTATGGTTATTATGATGAGAAAAATGAGAAAACTGTTGCTTCCCTGCAACAATCATAATTAACTTGACAATCGGTAGTATTCATAACATGTTAAATAATGATAATAGCCAGATCAATACGGGCTTGAGCATTTTGTAGTCGATATAAAAAGTCAGTATCATGTGGATCGACACCGGAATCACGTGAAAGAGTAAGCTGAAATACCAGTGGAAGCGAGAGAGTGGTGTTATAATGGTGTGGGGGGGGAAGGGTTCGATGTAGATTGGGACCGGATGAAATGTTAACACCGTATGGGGAACGGACAGAGATATAAAAACAATGATGTCGGTCGACGTTACGGTTGTGCTGACATTTGCAGAGCTGAAGCCGTTCACAATGATGAGGAGAAGAAGAAGAGCGAGCGAGTGGACTGTCTGATTCGCAGAGAACAGCAGCAGAATTCCATCCTTGCAAACCTCAACCCAAGCCTCCTCCGATTTGGGAAAATTGAGGAGAATGTCAGACGAAGCTCTCCATCACCCTCGAAACGACCTCCTTAATAGTCAGGCCTCGCTGTTCCGTCGCTTATATCATTCCATTTATTTAAAACACCAGCGCGCTTCGGATTTAGCGTTACCCTGTCTAATACGTTATAGAGTATAAACCTCGTCAAGCGATTCAAACGTTATGCTTCTCGGTAATTTCCTCTGTTAGCTCGGATAAATTGGTGCATGTAACTCATAAACATTTGAGAAACAAGGTAAACGTCACAATGCTGTTGTGATTGATGACATCGCATCTCGCAGACGACGTAAATAGTTGAGCACCTACAACTGGAATTGAATAGCAACTCGAGAGGATGTATTTGTCAAGTTGATCAGTTGTAACGATCTGCTCCTTCTCTCATGCGCATGTTATCACTCAGGAGGGATGGTAAACATGTTGTTTCAAGAGTGATTCATGGAATAAGAGTAGAACAGACGATACGAACTCAGTTCTTTCCTTTTTGTATTTATTTTCATAATAACAATAATTTTCCCCCATTTTCTTTTCTTTTTGCTTTTTTTCTGAAGTGGTGGAGCTCTGACGACAAAATAAACATAATCTTCAGGAACTTTGCCTTTTTATAAAGTGCAGAATCCATTCTATTTGGGTTTTTAATTTCAATAATTCACGATAATTTAGGTGCTATAACAACGTGAAAATAGCAAATCCAAACTGTAGTTTGATTGTTGTATTAATTATTAAAAGATGAAATGATGTCAAATTCTTCTTGAAAAAGTGAAAATTAAGTAGGAAAAATCAATGATAGGTATACAATACATAAGTTATTCTCGTACGATTATGGTAATGAAAACATTACAAATTGAAGATTTGTAAGGATATGAGTCGGACTTTTTAAGTAAGCAAAGTTTTTATTTTACGTATATTTCATGTATTCTCACATATTCTAATTACCTTGTAAGCTACTACTTCTTGTTCGTGATTGAGTCGAATGAAAATATAAATTATTAAGCAAATGAAAATGCAAATATTGGATTCAATGATTGAATAGTTCAATTAAAATACTAAAAAAAACTGAACTCATTGAATAGTTGGAATTATTACTTATTAATCCAACTGATAATAAGATTAGTGTCTACACATTGACGTAACACGGCTTACACTTGCTATCTCCTTCTCATCCTTTTTTATTTTTTCAGTTTAAGTAGGTATTTTCCTCTCAATTGACATAAGACTTTCAGCCCATTAGTCCTGAAACAGCTATCCAAAGCTCTTAAACCTGGAAGTGATTGTAAGCTTAATCAAGTCTCTTCTCAACTGTTCCTGTCCTCTTGGAACAAAACGAACGTAGAGATAACTTTCGTTAAGAAATGTACTTTTATTGCCTCAGCTGAAGTCTTTTTTCGTCTAACATTGATCCCGAATAGTATGTTGTTCCAGAAAAGAAGCCTCTGTCATTTCAAAGATGACTGAACTCTATGGAGTTCAGGAGGAAAAGTAGAGAGAAGAGATACCTTGTTATTTCCAATGATCACAATACCGTAGAATGATGATCCAATAAAGTAATAAAGTTTCTGAATGGTTTTGAGTTCGCTTAGTTTCTGGCTACAATGCTACAGGGGTGCAGCAGAAAATAGTTACGGTTCTCATTTAATCCTTCTCTCATAATTATCTTGATGGGGTATAGATTTCTCCAAAATCCTATAAAGATTATTAGTCACGTTCCTACAATAACCAAAAGCATGAAGAAAGCTCCTTTTTATTTCAGATAGAGTGTCTCTTCAACCAAAACGACGTTTCCTGCTAATTTCTACTTTCACAGTTCATCTTCTATATCCATATTTCCAATCTTATTCACTCGTATTCAAACCAGCTATTTATCCAATCACTTGAATGGAAATGATTATTTCATCTTGCACTTGAAAAAATATTGAATTTGGCTCTGAAATGTTCATCATATCACTTGAATAACCAATTGGATACTTGCTTCAGTATATTGTAATATACCTGATAGATGTCACACATGTACAACACTATGATCACATATAATATCACAGACAACACTCTAACTAACTGTATAGCTAGTCTATGATAATATGTATTGATTTGTTAACTGTTTGTGAACTATTGATTTGTATTGGTTGATTTGTGAACTTTTGAAGTGATACACCTGATGCTAACAGGATGTTAATCTATTGTTGACAAGAATTTTTAATTATTGTAAAACGTAAATTTATTTGATGCTCAAATCAAGTAGATTGATGAAAAATATCGATTGCATTCAATAGAATTATCAAATTGCATAATTCTTCAATTGAATTAAATATATTTAATTTCATCTTCATCTTCATCTCAATCATCATCTTAATTTGCATTATCAAATTTGCATTAAAAATTACATTATCAAATTGCATTCATAAGCTGTTATTCAAATTTATAAACATATTTTATAAATTGATCATCATCCATGGAAGTCTGAGGGCTGATTGCAGAAAATTGGGTCGAATTGATGTTTGATTACTGATAAGAATTGTTTATTGTTAGTAAGAGATTAAGTTTAGCAGACGTTCCTGCAACTGGAACTTGATGATAGATTTTGAGTGATCATTTAAAACAATAATCAAATTATAATAGCTCAAATTTGAATTAACATGAAGACTTCTCTAGGTATTCGACCCCATCCATCATTTTTACTATGATAAAAATATTCGGTAAGCTAGTAGGAATGATAAAGGAACAGTGCTCAGCCGCAAGTGAACCAAATTACCGTGGAAAATCATGTGAGTGCTCCATAAATTTTGCTATGCTAGAGCTTGTTACATCGTCTGTGGTCTGGTTTGGTGACTATCACTTCACGGGAATAAATTCTCTCACAATCAGCCAGTAATAAATCAGCAGTCGCCGAGCAAAGTGTCCAGCGATACAATCCTGTTCTTGAGTCTTGAAGCCACATCTGAGATCTATGAAACCACACTAGCCAAACAAATGCAAATGCCCATTAAATAAATCACTGTCTTGCTAGGCAAGATGAAAATAATCTGCCTAACTGCTAACTGCTAATGGGACATGGGGATGATCCTTTGCTGAGGAATGACTCGAATAGTTACTATCACTTTCAAACAGTTACAATAGAATAGTGGGAAATCACTTATTCATTAATATTATCTCTGACTTTCGCTGCAATAAACAATGAGTCGTATCTCAATGACGATATTTAGGTGTTTTCAAAAAACTCAGTATTTTCACATAGAAACTCAATATCAATAATAAGGCAGAACATTGCAAGTACTAGTGTTGCAATGTGAGTTTGGACAGTCTGTAACCAATAAGACCCTGAATAAACAATACACATTGATAATGTTGTAATAAGAGTTTCTGAAGAAGTCTGTCAATCCAGTAAAACCACAAGGATAGTCTTTTTCTAATTATTTGTTTTTTTCAAGATATCTTGAAAACAGAACAGCTTATAGCTTACAGCAACAGCTTACAGTTTCATCTTTTCATCTGTAAGATTCATCTGTGAGCTACAATTCATTATAATTCATCTGTAAGCTATAGCATCTGTAAGCTATAATTCATCTGTAAGCTGAATCTCGAAACTCACAACAAACTCAATCATTTAATCGTAGTCTCTAAAATCAAATCAACTCAACTAAACTGATTGAGGACAAATCCATTAGAGTGACAAATTAATTTTGGGAGAGTGGAAAAATTATTATTTGTGGAATAAATTTATTTATTCAAAAGATTCTAGTTTTGGTATAATGTGAGGTACCAAAAAGGTTCAGTTGAGAGTCAGCAAAAACAGTAATAATAGCTTTTCTGAACTTGGAATTAAACAGAAACCTAGCTGAAAAACACATCAAGAATCAATATTTTATTCATAACCATTTTTTTTATCAAGTGATAGACGAGAAATGGATAGAAAACCCCCTAAATTCAATACGTGTATTTTGAGTTTCAATTCGTTGATAGCAATCTAACGGGCGAGTTAAATGCGAATAGACTTTAATTAATTCAATCGATGAATTATAATACTGAAAAATTCATCTTGAAATTCTGATTTATGGGCCTGATGTGGGGCAGAACGTCAAGCCTGACGTTTCCAATCAGTTATTTTAACCATGCTTAATTGGCCTCATTGTTGCGTGATACAGTTTCGTGACTGCTCAAGATTCGATCAACTCACATGGAAAAATCAAGCAAGGCCATGTAAAATTCATATACAAAATTTTTACAATGGTGGAATCATACCTGTTCATTCTTTGTTCCCTCATCTATCGATTTTGATGCTATTCGGAGCATGTTCAAGCTTTTTGATATCTTCGATGAATTTCATATTCTTTTTTTTTTTTAGAATAATGGAGCTTTGTGATTGGAAGAGGCTTCTTAAAAATAGTTTGATTTTGATATTGAAACTATTTTGAGCCGTCATTCATCAAATATCTTTATTTGAAAATGTGAAAAGTTAGAAATGGTATCAATCACAGATAGAAGTGGTTGAAAAAATGAGAGTAATGAAAGACGTAGAATTCAAAGACTGGAGCAGCGATGGCAGACTGACGTTGTAGACCACTAGACCATGCTTTTACATAGAGAAGCATAGCTTCCTCAAACTCCAACTCTGGTTGTCTTCTAACATGAAGTACTAGTTTCTTCGATCTCTAAAATTATAAATAAACATGGTGCTCTCAAACCGCTGTTGATAGAAAGCGAAATCAATTTTGTACAAAAACAAAAATATTTTTCCGCCTCCTTTTCCATAATTCAAAATATCATGTATTCAATAACGAGGAGATTGATAGAATGGAAGGAAAATGATGCTCAGAAGCATACCATAATAAAAAATGTGGAGATGAATACGAATGATATCAGTCAGTATCTAGAGAGATTATGAATTATATGGATTCCCTGCTAAACAGACAGTCGTGTTTGTATGCATAAAATGTTCCCTATTTGAATTTCTCTACTTCCTCAGTACTATTCAATTAGCAGAAATGAAATTCGGGTTACCTAACATTCATGAGAGATAATAATTACAAAAAATTCAAACGATGTTTCTTTGAAACAGTAACTAGAGCCAGAAACCTGAATACAATCAAGAAAAATTATAAATGCAAGAACAAGGAGTTCTTCCTTCGTAGTGTCGAAGTCAGACAGTAGGAAAAGGATGAATGAAGACGTTAATTATTATGACTTTGTCCCCAATTCGAGTGAAACCCCGGACAAGTAAATTGGAAGGTGAGATTTGAAAGGCAGTGGGCTCTCTTTAATCACGACACATCCCGGCTGCCAATGGAAAAGAAAGAAGCGCAGCCTCGTTAGCAGTGAGGAATACAAATTGGGGCGGAAAGAGGCACGACCACTTGCTCTTCTCTAATAAGAGAAAGTCCCGGGAAAAATACACTCGCCCCGGCATCAATACACACTTCGAACAGGGATGAAGTTTGACTTCAAAGAAGTTCCAATCTCCTCGATGCTGTCGAATTTAATCGACGAGACGTGTTGATGGACGGAAGGGTTGTACATTTTTTAATTGTTCTCTTCAGCTTTGATGATCATCGAAGTTAGAAATTCAATATTTCTTGGAAGTGACTGGAGCCATATAGCTCAGCTCTTTTGCTGATTAATGCAGATTCAGTTCATCAATGATGAAGGTCGGAAATTTAGAAACGTTGATTGCTTGTAACTAGGTGAGCAGATGCATCTATGAATTTATGCTTTGAAACTTTCATAGCTCCTGAATTTTGCCTGAGTAATGAGCAAAAACTCAATCAACCAACAAAAAAGCATAGAGGAAATAACTGGAGCAGGAATAACGTAGTAATAGTTATAAAATACTCCTTATGAAACTTAAAATGTCTGCTGGCTTCAGCCACTTCTGGCTGTAGTTCGATTTCCATGGGTAATTATAATCCTTGATTTTTGCTCGGGCATTGAAGAGTTGGAATAATATATATGCAAATTTTCACTTAGTTTTTCACAAATTTTCACATAATGCGATAGAAATCATTCATGATTAAAATATCTATCATTCGAAGTGAATTTTAATTTGTTTTCTTTACGAGTCAAATCTTATAAATCTTTGAAAACTCATCTCAAACGATGATAGTTCGAAGAAGATGAAAAAATAATACTTCCTATGAAATTATTGGATAATCCCTATTCATTCCTTGCCTTAATCGATCATAAATATTACAATTTATATATATATGACATTTGGGAACTGTAAATGAGTTCAAAAATTTAAAATATATCCCTACATCCTTGGATAATGGAATAATATAACCTCTATATTCTAATTAATTTCTAAATTTATCTCATCCTGTTTTTGGATTTGCTCTTGAATTTCACAAAAAGATACTTTTCTGAAGTATTATAAATCTGTACATATTACGTACAGTATAGGTCTACTTTATGTACTGATTCATTTCAAACCCAAATGAGCTATGATTCATCGCTATCATTAACCTACTTTTCCGTAGTCAATCAAACGGACAGGAGAAGGAATGCAATTTTCCTGTTTGGGATCGATACTTTTGGTGAATGAAATTCAGGAGATTGGAGTATCCATTTTATTTGAAATTAAAGCTTTCATTCTGTGGGGAGGAAACTTCATCCCACGGCGGCCTGAACAAAAGCTGGAGCGTCAAGCACCTATAAGGTGTAATGGGATCATCCATCTTGCGTAAATGATCGCTTTAATGGTCCGCTACTTTTCATTTCACTAGATTACTTCTCACCGAGTTATCCATTCCAATAATAGATGAGGGTTCACGCTGTGCCTGGATTCGGTGCTGTTTTATTTTAAACTCTCAATACAGAATGAGAAGGGAACCAGTCAATTAGTCCCAATTGATCTGCTCATCTATTTTCATAGGAAGCTGGAGAGGAATAATTATTATTGCTCGTGGCAGAAGATTGATTGAATCCTCAAAGTCTAATCGTCGATAATTTTCATTTAAAGTAGGCCTAGTCTATCAGTAATCATAAAAATTATTTGACTAGTTAAATTTGTTCATGCATTGTTACATGTGTAATATTAACCTTAATATGAAATAACATGAGATTATTGTCCAAAAGTTATATAAGTTCCTGTAAGATTATTCATTGTTAAAATTCTATGAAAAATATTCTCTGAAGATGAATGGAATGTGTTTTTTGAACTTTTATAGTAAGTAGCCTTTAGACTGTTGAGCGATATTGTTGCGTTCCAGCAGGGGAATAAAGAATTTATTTTGAAACAATTTTGAATTGTGGAAATTGAATATTTTTCAATTTTAATTGGAACATATTTTTCCTAAAACAAATTGCCCTTCAAGGTAGCATTGAAAAGCTCAAATTCCCTGACAAGGAATATTGAGTGCAAAATTCTCCCCATAATCTCCCCTGTTGTCTCCATTGATAAATAAAAAAGTAAATAATTACAATTTGTAATTACTCAGACATTGAGGATTGTGCATTAAGTAATATGCTTCTTCTCCAAACAATGTTCAGCTCATCATAATATTATCTTATTAGGTAGCCTATGCACTCCACAATTCATCAAGAGTGTACATGGCAACTTATAAGCTATCAACAGTGAATGAATAATATTCTACAATTAATCTTCTATATTAATAAAAGAGAGTTGGTGTCTGTACGCTCGCTTATAACTGGAGAACGGCTGAACCGATTTAGATGATTTTGGATTCGTTTGAATTGTTAAAGCACTGGTTAACATAATATGTATTAAAATATAAGAAAATCCCTTTATAATTAATAAATAATTATTACATTAATGACCTAACCTATCAAACATTTACAGACCAAGTTTTGAATTTGCCGGCTACCGAAGAACGGAAAGATTCAAGATCAGAAAATTAGCAATGTCATCTCAAGTCCCAATAGCCCAGTGGATAGCGATTCGGCCTATCCACGAATTGGATATCCAACGACCAAGAGGTTGGGTGTTCAATTCCCGCTCCGAACCATTTTTTTGTACTAGGTTTTTCTGCTCTAATTATTTTTTACGCTAGAATCATCAATATTAAGAATGAGTTATCGTCTCGTATAATCACAGTCATGTTCTATCATTTCAAATATTAAAATTGAAGAACGGAAATAAAATAAAATAAAAATAAAATAAAAATAAAATAAAAATAAAATAAAATAAAATAAAAAATAAAATAAAAATAAAATAAAAATAAAATAAAAATAAAATAAAATAAAATAAAAATAAAATAAAATAAAAATAAAATAAAATAAAATAAAAATAAAATAAAATAAAATAAAAATAAAATAAAAATGAAAAAAAAATAAAATAAAATTATTTTTTAAGAATAAAGAATAAAGACATTTTTTAAGGGGTGGCATGAAGGGGGGACATTTGGGGGGGGGGAAGAGTGCGATACGAAGTTCGCCGGGACAGCTTGTCCTCATTAAAACAAGGTCAATAATTATGCTTTTCTGACTCCTCTGTAGCCAAAATCAGGAACGCTTTTAAATAAATTTAGAGAACAAGAGATGTGAGCGAGATCATTAGCTGGGACAATGTTTCAACTAATCACCAACTCTATTTAACAAGTGTTCAATAACTCTATTCTACAGGTCATTTATTTCAATACACTGCTCTTGCCAAGTGCCTTGATTCATCAGAGCAGCTTCCCTGCAGTTAATTTGATGAATAATAGTGTTGGAGTATTAGCACACTTGGACCTCGTGTACTATTAAATTAGCACGGTATTACTCGTTCCGATAATCTCATTCTCAGCGCACGAGAGCGTCTGCCAGTGAATGAAGTGCTCAACCTTATTTGACTGGATTTGGCTTGTTACCAGATTTTCTATTATAAATTCATAGTTTCGTAGAGGAAATATGGAAGACGTTGAAGAAGCGGGGTGGGGAGCGAATGGGAGGTAGGATGGAGGATGGGATGAGAACGAGAGTTTACTTCCGAAAGTTTACAACAGTCATTAGAAGGAATCAATAATTCATAGAACCTGTTAGCACTCGCGCGCGACACTCCCACTCCAACAATTAGTGGGTTTGTGGGGTGAAGGGTGGGGGATCTGTTGTTAGTTGTAGTGGGTGGGGAGAGGGGGTGATTCGACGGCAGCCGACATTTAATTTGCGCGGCTCTTGAGTGCCGAATGTCGAGTTGGATGTGGCAATGGTAATGGCAGTGGCAAATGGCAGCAACTGCAGCACTTGTAGTGGCTCTGGCGCTAGCTGTCACTCAACGTGGCTGCCACTCATGAGGCGCCTCGATTAGTGCTTCTACACGCCGTCATATTTCCATGTAAACCCTCTCTCTCTCACTCCTAACCCAACCCAACAACACCACTCTTTCAGACCGAAGACGTCAATGCAGCCGCAACTGTGCTTTCCCATGAATACAGTGCTGCCTAATTGACAGTTTATTATCCACTCCGACATTTACCGATTTGCCAAGTACTTGTAGCTTCTTTTTATCAGGTGAATTCACAATGATGTTGTCGTGGCTGGGATGAATAATCCTGCGTTTTTTCTCAAGCACGATGTTGTAGCGTCGGAATGAATACTTCTAGATTATTGCACAGCTGAATACACTGTAACGCGATTACTATTACAGGTCATTAAACTCACAGGTTATTTCTTAAGTACTATGTAGTGGAAGCTGGGATTATTAATCCTGTGTTATTTCTCGAGTACAAGTGGTAGTCGGGATAAAAACTTTTAGATTATTGCACCGCTGAATACACTGTTACGCGATTAATGTTGCTGAATGAAAATAACGAGAGGATGAATGAAAATGTATGACTTGAACAAGTTCATGGAAGACTTGTCTTTAGAAATCCTATGAGTATCATGAATCCTGTGAGAGAATTTTCAAAAAAGACTCTAATGAAAACGCCTTTCAGTTTCTGTTGGAACAAACATTTATAGACATAATAGAATGTAGACACGTTATTGAATACATTCATAGTTTAATAATTCTTACTCACTGTGCGTTTCAAGATTTTGAAGCTATCCACGTCTTGAATATAACTGACGTTATGAATAGAAAAGTCGCTTACGTCATTAGCTCCAGAGTAACAATAAAGGAACATTAAACAGAAACAATAAAGTTAGCATGAGATAAACTGGCCGTAGAGGAAGAACGTCATTTGGATTGAAGGTGGGCATGGGCAATTAGTACTGAAGGACAATTTCAAGGCCAGGAGAGGGAGGACTGCATGAAAAAAGAAGAACGACTTGAAATAAAAGAAGAGTTTAAGGAAAATGAGGAGAATTTGGAAAAGAGGTAGTCAATTTGAAGAAAACAAGGACATTTTCTACTAGTTTCTAGCATCTGACAGGCCTACCCCTGTAGGCGTTTCTCTCGACTGATAAACTATCGAGCTCCAGGCAATTAAACCTGACAGACTTTCAGTAGGCTAGTAGGCTACCGTATCTTTTAGTGAATTCCGGTCTGGGCGGCTGGTGGCGTGACAGCCAACCCTCTGCTGAAGAGGGTCACTGCATTACGCAAATCTTATCACGTATAATAAAAACTTGACTGTTTCTTATCGGATTTATTTGTCACGTAGGGTGATATCAATCGATTAATGATCGAATAATGAGAAGTATTCGATTGAAGATTTATCCACTTATTATCATAGGAACTTCTTCAATTTTTAAATGAATTCATGTTAGTGAATTACGAACAACCTAATTTTTACATGTATTTGTATATTGAATGGAAATTTCTATGTTGAAGTGAAGTGAAAAAGTAACATCATTCTTGACCATATTTCTCATCCATCAAAATTCGGTATGCTGAGCCTAACATGGCAGTCCTAGTTTCTCTCCCATGATTAAGATGATTCTCGTATTTATTAATAAATAAAATGGAATACCAAGTAAACATTGTTTTCAAATATGATAAATTATTAATGGTATTTAGGTTTCATATTAGGATACATTAAATTTTTTGTGATTTTCATCTCGTTTTTTTCTGGCAATAAGAATTCATTGATTGATTGGTAGAAATAAGTGGAACGCTCCTAGTTCCACTTATTTGTGTACGTACTACAAAACGATAACTTTTGATATAATCTCTATGCCCCTTTACCAACAGCAGTCTCAGTGAAAAGCATACTAGCATAGACTAACTATACAAGACATAGACTATATAAACTACATAGACTCTTTACATAGACTACATAGAATAACTAGTGTTGTCTGTGATACTAGGCTCAACTTAGGCTTTCGGGCTGCACCTTAATAATATTGGATAAGTGTAGAGGCGTTGAAATGGAGAAGTCTCGCCTATCGATCCACATGTCATGGATCGCTCCTTGCCAGAGTTGTGACAACACCTTGAGCATACTTCTCCCGTTGACACAATGCCACTCCTAGGCCTTGTTTGTCGCCGTTCTTCCCCAAGGTATTGGTTATTTTGGGGAACAATCTCTGAGCCTTCCTCTGCTAACATAAGCGCCTAACACCCACACATCTTTTTGTCGAGTCGAGTTTTAACGCCCGTTCTTCCAAACAGGTTTCTTCTTAATTCGGCAAGATGATCATCAATTACTCTCGTCCACATCAAACTTACACACGATCGAACAATTTTTCTACACAACAATAAGTTTTTGTTCTTTGATTTGACAGAAATTTTAGTAGACTGTGAATGGTACCGGAATTTTACTGATTCTGAAGCACTGAGATTTAGGAATGAGGATAAATTTTTAAGAGGTCAAATAAATTCTTGTATCTAAGTTATTCAAGAACAATCTTGTTGGTTGGGTATCTTTTCCAGTGATGAAACTAAAGATTTACTTAATGTAAGGATATAGGATCAAATTTTATCCATTGAAGCATTCGTTACTTTCCACATTATTTTCTCCGACATTTCAAATAATGGTTTTTTCCTCACAATGAAATGCTTCTAAACTTCTCTTTTGGTGATAAAAATGATTATTGCTGATTGGGATCAATAAAAATGTCCATTAGGATCAGAAATGTCCATAAAAATGAGGAGTAATGGACAAAGAGGCGTTACATTCCCTTTTTGGGGAGAAGAGTGACGCCATACTGTCCTAGATTCTCTATTTCCTACCTACTTCTATCCAATTATGGTATAGTGAATTCCTCTGGAATGATATCACTAGTCTTCCCAATCCCTTATTTGCAGAACTAAAGTGGTCTTCAAGTGGAGCTGGTGAATCGAATTTCCTCAAGCAATACAGATATCAAAGCAATGTAGTTCCAATAATTTTTACTCGAAATCATCTCAATTGTTGAAAAGTACGATATCAGTACAGGTAGAAAAACATCTCAATCTTGGAATCAGAATTCAACAAACGTCGAATTTTGTTCAATGCACTTGAGATGAATGGAAACTCACTTGGGTCCCTGATTCACAGTCGTATCAAGCTTTGTGAAAGGATCATTTCAATACTTCGTTTTGAATATTGGAAACGCTGGCCGGATCTTTGGAGCATATTAGCTTAGGAAATGGGGCCAACTAGAGAACGTGTTAGAAAAGTAAGGAAAAAGCGATGACGAGCTGAAGTAGTCACACAAGCACACACACTCATATATATAGTTGACTATGCGTGCGTGCATGATGCCTTTTACTGAAGCCAAAGTGGATCAGATAGAGACGACGCCTTTACCGTGCAAGAAAGGCAAAAGAAATTTATGAACTTGGTCCCCCCCTCACAACGGTTGCAGCGCGTTTTTCCTCTCACAGTGAACTTAACTTTTCCTTATTTTATCAGACCAAATCCCCAGTCTTAGTGTCTATCTCCCATATACATAGATCGTTCCTTGTTTTTTTGGAGTCCTCACCTATCTTTTTCAAGGAGGTCGGTTCCACCGACAAATAATATAAGATTCGGATCCTTTTCGCAGCTACTCTTTTTTTCGAGGTGGAGTAATATTTCATCCATCTCCTTCAACAACTTGGCTTCTCCCGAGCAGATCGTATAAGTACGTGTTTTTGCAGATTTCTCAATCTCCATCCATAACTCATTCTCAGATTACGGCTCGTACACGACAACATAATAGACGCTAGACATCTTTATTCTCCATTAATAGAATTTACTAATGCACTAGAGAATTTTTCGATTTGAAATCTATCTTATATATTCTACTGTATGGTAAGGTGCACTAAATCTTTGTTCAATTTTCGTAACATTATTCAATTGATCAGACACTATCGGTCAGTTGCACGAAAATCCAATTGAATCTATTCGCCGTAGAATATGTCATCTAACGGAATGCAACAAGTACCAATAAACAAATCTAAATATGACGTCATTTAATTTGTGGTTGAATTCAATTTTTGTGCAAATAGTCGAGCTTCACTCTTCTATTTTGTGAATAAGCTGTTTTGTCTCTGCTAATCTTCTTTGTAATTAATTGAATGATTCATTTTTGGTAGTTCTTTGGTCTTCTTAATTTCGACACTTAAAATTAGTACACAATAAAATTTCTTATAGAATTCCCTCAAATTAAAGAATATTGAATTAAACCTGTGACTTCAACTGAATACACTATAAATGCACCAGCCTCTTATAACTCATCAAATATAATGATATGCAATTCAGCGGTTAAATTTTATTTATTAAAGCGATTTTATTTTTTTTAAAGGGGGAATTTGTTAAACATTTAATCGTGTTCTAATACTTTAAAAGGAGGCATATTATGTGCTAGCATATATTTTAGTGTATGGGAACCTTAGAAGTCAGTTGTCAATCCAATGTATTTGGATGGAATTTGATAAATAGTTTGATCATATACAAATCCTTTTAGCGTGTAAAATGATATTACAGAGTCCACAGACAAAACATATCTTTCATGTGTGGTTCTGTTTGAAGATTCTATTGGCCCCCTTCCCATTCCAGACCTGGCGCATTATCTGGAGTGGCCTGCCTCCACACTCGAAGAAGGAAGGAATTGAGCCGCTCTTCGATTTATGAAGCCGGCGTGTGAATTTTTGGCATCCAATTCGTGAAGGTTGATTGCCAGTAAACAAAAGCTGGCTCGACCATCATCGAATAAGATGGCTTTCTGCCAAAATTCAATCGACATATATGGGCGACGACTATATCAGGCTGATGATACCAGAAATCCGGTCCGGCTTACCGGCCCACCTCCACAAACTGAATTGAATAATATCTCGTTCAATTTTCACACACTTCGAGAGTCTTGGAAACTGTATCATGTATAAGAGTCCATCTTATGCTCCATTGGCGCATTTCGTTTCCAAACTTAGTAGAAGGATATCCTAGAATTTCTTATTCATACTATTCATCCCTATCATTCAATCATTTTGGGCATTGAATTTTTTTTTGCTAGGGATGATGCCCAAATAAGCTCTAAGCTTGTGCGTGGGTAATGGGAAGGATGATGATGATGATAGATGAATGGAGCTACAGCTTTAGGTGGGTTCCGAACCACCGGGAAGCGATTTTGAAGCTCATAAATTTTTGTATTCAGAGGAGCCGGTCACCGTTACAACGGGAGTGGTAGGCGCTGTCTCTTATCTAATCTCACCGATTAGACTCTCTGCCACTGGGACCAACCGCTTTCCCTAATGTATTGCTCAGAGCATAATAACATCTTCTTTCTGCCGCTTGTGCTTTTATATCAGCCTCCACTCTATTATCCTCTATTATAACAGATCCAAGGTATTTGAAGCTATTCAATCTTTCAAAGCTGTAATCATCGAGTATCAGGGATCTTTCACTAACCTGTCGGGCTCCACTGCTTGCCAAATACTTTGTTTTACTTTCGTTTATTGATAGACTAAAGTGTGCTGATCTCTCATTGAGCTGTCAATATAAAAATAAATAATATTTTGTATAAATACAAAGCTTTTTCGCTTTTTCGGTAACAAACTTAATACATAAATCGGATATAATAATATTCTCATTAATAATGTTCTCGATAGTAGAATGACAGTAGTATGTGAGGTGAACCTGACATTGTAAAATCAAATACGAACTAATTTGGATCCTTACAGTACTGGAAGGAAAATAATAAATCTCGCTTATTAATTAGTTGTTTGTTGTTCCATCCGGTTGCAAGATTGATCCTAATAATGTACCAGATTGGGTGTAATTTAGAAAACTTTGTGTGAACCTGGATTCACACTGAACACTTCACAAGAACACTTCACAGATATTAGGACAGTGAGAATGGTGTTAATTGGATCCTTGAGTATCAAGTTCTCTTGAATCCAGCTGGTATGAGTCTAATTGGCTCCAATCAGGAATTCATTCAGCTATCCATCTTGGAGAATCAAGAACGAGCTTTAATTTGATCGATGAATCTTCCACCTCATAGCTATAGAATTAATGCTTCTCCTACAAAATTGATAATTAAATTGTGATCCTAGTATTTTATTGACTATCCTGAACTGGGATGGACTATGCAAACTGCCAATCAAACATAATGTCCAAGGTGACCATAATCTGCCAGATACGTGCTTCATAGGTGTAACTGTGGCAGTAAAGCATATGTGCGATAAAGGGTACATTACAAGGTGCTTGTTTTGATGGTAGGTTTAGTGTATAATCCCTTTCTATGAATGAAAATTGTGGAGCTAACATTGTGTAGATCATTGATAAAGTCTCCTTTTTATCAGCTATGACTGATGTGAGTTTGATTCCAATACCGTTCAGCGTCGAATTTATATCATTATTGCAAATTCATGGTGGTTTGGATTCAGGGTGAAAATGATATTAACCGATAATGAAATTAGCGAATGATAGTTGGGAGAAAATTGAAGAGAAATTATTGACGACGTGAATTTTTCTCAAATAACGAGTTTGAAAGATAAGTTTTGGGGCCAAGCAGTGATGACTGATTGAAATTTGATTGTTTCAAGTAAAATTCAATGGAATTTGAATATCTGTAACCATAGCAGAACTCCTATAGAGGATGGAGCCTGATTTGATTATGAATGACTAAGAAATGACTATCATGGATCCATTGTTGGGATATATTCTTCGTGAATTTATGCGTGTATCTCTACTATGAAATTTTATGATAGATAAATACTCATTGACAGCCAACACGATGCATCCAAAAAATGAAGAATTCTACTCAAAACAATACCTCTCTACTTCGACAAAAGATAATTTTTTCCTGTAGTTATTGATTCAATTGATCAAAATAACAATATTTCTAGGAACAGCATTTTTGTCTGAATAGACCATTTTCCTTTCCAATTTATGCATATGAATTCATTTTGCTCTCTATGTTATAAATTATTAATAATGTTTCATATTTTTTATGTTTGAGATTAAAAATGTTTCCAACAATAGATTTCCGTGTGAGCATGCCTGGTCGAAAACTGAACACCAAAAGATTGAAGATGATGAAAGAATCGACTGTTCCACCTGGCTATTGAAAGAAGTGAAAACTGCTATTTGCAATGTAGCGCTCGGTAATAGGAGTACCGGTGTGGGAGGCTTTGCAATGATTAAATGCTAACAAAAAGGGCGCAGGCAGCGACCGACCAGCTGGCCTCTTGCCCAGGGAATAATTCATCAATTTTACTTTTCCGACCAGCACATTATGGGCCTATATGCCAGGCAGTACCGCGACAATGGCCCCGTTCCCCCCTCCCCCCCAAGGGACGCTGCCGTTCGGAATTTGCGGCCTTTTAGACGCCGATTCGACGCAGGGCCCGTTGACGGGGTCTCTCGGGTACCAGTTGTCCCCTCCCGTACACGTGCGCCCCTTCGTCTCTCTTTGTCGCCCAAATCACAATACCATAACTCCGTCACTCTTACTCGCCATACAGGTAGTGTGTCACATCTGATTACAATCAACACCCCTGAATTTCTAGACGTTATCTTCCGATCACATTTTGTTTAGCTCATGTCAGAGTGTCGAGTGGAATATGTAAATTTATGTTGATCGAAATCACTTCGAAACAGTATAGGCCTACCAAGTATCACAGTGTGTAAAGGTCTCACATAAGCACAATAATAAAAAATAAAGAGTTGAAAAGATTTACAGAATAAGAGTACAATAATAAAGAAGAGTTATGATTTACATGATTTGAGTAATTTATTTTCTATTAGTTTTATATACATAGTCTTATATTTTGAGCTATGAGTTATGATTTATGCAGGTATAATGTAACAAATAGTATATCACAAATGAAAACATACTGCTCCAAAAGATAGTCCAGAAAATCAGAAAATCTCCCTGAGATTTTCTGATCGAATGATTTACAGGTGCATTTCATCAAACCAAATTGTATTGAGAAATATGAATCTGTTTTTGATTCATCTTCGATGTTTGTCGCTGTTATGTCAGCTATTCACTATTCGTTGTCAACAATGATGATGTTTATCGAATCAAAATCTTTGTACAAAGCGTTTCGGCCCAAGTGGTGGGAACGGATGTATCCATTCAGAATGTACATTGGGATCGGGTGGCGATAACAGCTACATTGCCGTAACAAAGGCATTAGTGCCAGTGCCATTGATTATGATGCTGACGTTGATGGTAATGTTGAATTGGTACGATCAATTCGTAGCTGAGCTGAGAGAGGTGTTGCTAATGAAAGAGCAGCTGCTAAAAGTTTGCTGCATTGATGGCAAACAGCAAGATCGCTTTAGTCGTCCAAATAAATTGCAATTCCTGGTTGGGATTTGCGTTATCCGGCCAACCGGAAGCTCAACGAACAAGTGCAGTCCATCAGGAAAATAATTGGCGGATTTAATACGGTTCGTTATAGATAGATGTACCCATTCAACCCACTCACTTTTACTTTTTTTAGCACTCTCGCGTTCCTTCCTCTTTTAACGTGTGTGTTTGATCGCTATTGATTGAAATTGTTCATGGAACTCATGGGATTCCTCGAACAATACCGTACAAGGTGCTAAATATATCCGATTTTGTAATATGTCTGATTAAATATTCTAGCAATATCGTACAAGGTGCTAAATATA
The DNA here is from genome assembly GCA_017141395.1 of Laodelphax striatellus. Lineage (NCBI taxonomy): Eukaryota > Metazoa > Arthropoda > Insecta > Hemiptera > Delphacidae > Laodelphax > Laodelphax striatellus. The sequence goes on along the minus strand of CM029531.1, from coordinate 10,792,107 downwards.
TCTGATTTTGAAATATATCTGATTGAATATTCTAGCAATACCGTACAAGAAGCTGAATATGACCGATTTTAAAAATATATCTGATTTTTCTAAATAGCTGAATCTGAATCAGCTGTTTTCAATCCCATGATTGAATCATCAACCACATTCATCATTCACCATTTTCATCAAAGATAAAAGCATCTCAATTTTTCCTCAGCAGTTTTATTTTGAATAATGGATTCCTCCACATTTGGACAGGTTGGTTGACTGGGATGATTCATTAATGATGGGTAGCACCAACTGAGATCAAATACTATTTTGAATCAGCCGATCCCATTTGATCAGCATTGTACTGATCCTGGATAGAAATAGATTTTCCTTGGTGTGAACTAATATTTTATTCTCCAGCGAATTGTCATTACAATACCATTTTCTGGGAATAACTGCGCCCATGTGTTTCCTGGGTGGCAATGAGTTTTGGAGATCACTGTTATCTTCATCAACAATTGAACAGTTATTTCACCTTAGTTTCAGTTATTATTACCTTATTGTCACAATCTAGATGACGTTGGTGATAATTATGAAATTATTGGAAATTTCAAAGATGGGATTTATATGGATCACAGAAGATTACTAATAATATAATATCACTCCGTGAGAAGGCATGCGTCAATCAAAAATGATCAGGTTTATCTGTATCTCCCTCAGTTACAATAGTCTTTGAATATAATACATTTATTCGTTAATTTATCACCAACGTTTCGTGTGTGATCCTAGCTAGTTGAATGAGCGTAGTAAGTTCTTTCTTTTGACTCGAGGCTCAATGCGTTGTCCGTCTGTTTGTATGTTCGACAATAACTTTCGAATGCCTTTATCAATTAACTCCAAATTTTAAACACAATTCTTGAAACCTTTTTACAGTTAAAGTTCTTCGGCCAATAAAATCAACTGACTCCTTCATCCTTCATCCTGAGGCGAAAAAAGAATGCGAAAAAGAATGTTGTTGCATTTCACTCTTCATGAATATTGATTGAATCGTGATTTTCATTCCGTTATTCATCTAAAGCACCATGTATTGCAGGATGCCTATCCAGCTCCTTCATCAGAAGAAAGAGCTCTCTCACACACAATAGCCCCGATAATAATTCTCCCTCTGTATGGTTGACAAAACTTGGATGAAACTAAAATTCCAACCTAACATCTTAACCTAAAATCAAACTTATGAATATATTTTAATGAAATATTGAATTCTATCATTTATTATTAGTAGTAGTGTTCATTTGAAAATTACAATCTTACAATATAGTTCAGTCTTACAATATTGAAATGCAATAGATTACTAGATTATTATACAAAATAAATAAAAAATCAATATATTATTTTAGTAAAGAGGAACAATCAAGATATGAATATAGTTGATAATTATAATAATCAAAATAGAAACTTGAATAGATATACAAATACGATATACATTACCATCAAAGCTACTTAAGTCATCCAAAATAGATCCCACTCAGAAAGTGAGACTGTTGAATACGGATGAGATAGCCTGGTAATAGTTCTAGTAACAACCAAAGCATGGATTACTCTCTCACTGTGGGCATATTTCGTAAGAATACTTGGAAGATCATAAGCGGGAACACCATCATTCTCATGGTCTGAAGTGATCACAATAAGCCAAGTGGTATGAAAAAGCCATTGTCTTAGATGCATCTCCGAATCACGGTTATCAAAGAGTGTGTGCCGCACTGGGGTTTGTGAGTGCAGTGCAGCGTCGCGTTGGCTGAACGAGACACTAGAATAGGCGAAGAGTGAGGCAAGTTGCCGGTTCTTACCATTGCTAGGTAATAGAACATGACAGCGGTACGGTAATTCAAGTAAAATACGGCGAGCCTGGGGGTCACATTTCCATATTTGTTGTATGCTGGTCGAGACCCGAAACCTTCAACACTGGGGGTCGTCTCACTGTGTGTGTGTGTTTTCTGTTTCCTTCTACCACCCCATCCCCATCACCCCCCTACCCCCTTTCAAGGGGGCTTATTGGGGCCTGATACGATTCAGATTCTCGCCCTTAACACCAACCGCCATCTCATTCTTATCGCGAGATTTATGCGTGCATTTATCCCTTACACTGGCGCTCTCGAGATCATAAAAGTAGCACCTTTTCGCGCCCTACCGACAACTCCTCCAAGTCATCGACTGGAAACTATTAGGCTCAGTTGATATTCATTGGCGCAGGTAGTCCGTGATGAATTATTCAGTTTGTGTCTGCCGGTGCAACTTTCATTGGCGTTCTGAAAGGAGCTGCAGTCGAGTGTAGGGTTGTCCTAGAGAATTTTCCCTTATTTTTCTCAATAATACATATGAGAGATGAATTCATTTTCATTCGTGGACGTAATTTCTAGTAGGTTACCGTGTGAATCATAGTTAATAAAAAAATCACACGATATTCATCTTTTCAAATGGATTTATTTTCTATTCGAGGAAATAATTTCTAGTTGGCTCCGTAGTGAATTATTTATGATAGAAAGTTCACATGTTACTCATCTTTTGAATAAGAATCTGTAGAAGATATTTAGTAGTGATATTATTTGTAGATATTCTATTAATACAATATTTTGTAGTAAGGCTCATTACTCTTTTTGATTTGTAACAAAATTATTATAAATGCGGACTTATAGTTTTTGAAGCACAAGAAAATGTAAGAGTAGGGTGGGGGAGGAAGAGATACTATTCTGGAGTGAACACACATGGAATGACAATAATTCCTATTATATTTTTATCCTTGTATTTATTGATAATTAATTTGTGAATGTAATGTAATATAGTGGTCGAGCTTCAAAAGTTATACTTTTTTCAGATATTTTTGGTATAGAGGGAAGAAAAACACAATTCTGGAGCTAACTCACGTGGAATGATGATAATCCTTGATATACTTCCATATGCCATAATGATCAAATAAAGTAGGAGAACAGGTACTGCCTTATCAGTAGAAGAAAGACGTTGAAACTGATTTGCAACATGAAAGAAATTTTTAGTATCAAATTACATGAAGGGAGCCCTCCCTTGCCTTTCTTCTCTGGTAAGAGAAAGGCAGTATTTTTTATGTTATTGAGTTCTTATACACTCAGTCTTATTAAAGCTTCTTTTATACTGCTATTTATGGAATACTTGCAGACAATGGTATCGGGGCGCTTCGAGACAACGAACAGGCTCAGCGTGTTGCGTGGCTGCAGCTCATCAAGGTCGACAAAAACTCTTCTTATAGTCAAAGCTGCAATAAATATTGCCGTTCCGAGCTTTTGTATTCGATCCTAAAGCTCATGCTATCTTTTTTCTCGGTCACATCACTAAACACCTCATGATAATCTCAGCTCATAATATTTTTGACATTCATCCGTCCATGCATGTAATATGTTTCTCGTTTCTATCACTTGATATTATTATTATTACCTACTAGTTTCTTCAACTTGTTCGAACTTAATTAAAAAATTAGAGATTTTTTTTCTTGTAAGCCGAAACCCACTCACCAAATAGTGGTTTTGAATTTTTGTTGAGCTGAGAAGCCCTCACGTTCGACACTGTTGTTGAAGAATATAGTGAAAGTTCGAAATTTGTAGAGAGTTCATTCATTTCATTCATATTTGAATTTGATTTGGGAACTCTCTGATTGAAAAGCACTCGGAGCAGTTGAATTCATTATTCTACGACAAAGAACTAATAAAAATAATTATCATGGAAGAAGGAAATAAAAGTATCACGAGTAGTTTGAAATAATGATTAAATTATTGTTTATCATGATTAATGTATTAAATATTTTCGTATATTATTGATTATTGTCAAGCAGCCAGTAAATAAAATCTGATAATAAATTGGAAAATGGAAATAATTTGATTCTATCTCAAATCCATTTTTTTTATCGTATGGCTTTTATTGGTGGGGAGACCCTTACGGGTAGGTTCCACCTCGCCTCATTGCACAATTTTTTGTGTCTTTTTTGTGTCGGTCACCCAAATCCATTACCATAATACCATAGATAACAGATCAGAACTACTATCTCTTCTCTATGATAATACTAATAAATTTCACCTTGTTACCGAGTATTTATAACTTGTCTGTTACTGATAGAAAATTGGAATGTAAACGGATGAAGGGAAAGTGTTGAAAAACAATGGGTATTTATTATTTGGTTGACCTCTCTTATTATAATGGTATATCATCGCTGGGCTGAACCTTATTCGATGGCTGAAGAGAGGTCTAGCCAAAAGCGATTTGGCAATTTGTTCAATCCGATTCGTAACAAACGTCGAGGGTTCACGCTTTTTAATGTCTCCGAGATAAACGGACAAGGCAACATAGTGGCGTGCAATTTGGCCCCGTTGAGCAATTAGGGAAATTTATAGTTTGCTGTTGCCAACCGATTTCATAAAATAAAAAAGCCATAACATGTCGTTCTCTTGACTCTCTCAAGCACCGAAGCCGATCGATGGTATTGCACAATAATACCAGCGCCTAATCTATCTCCGATTACGGTTAAGGGGCGTGAAAATCACCACACCACCTCACACCACAACACTTGCTTATTTTTCATTCTGTGATTCAACCGATGATGAACTGAGAACATTGTGCAGGAGTTTTAATGACATAATTAACCAACGTTTCTCGAATATAGGCGATAGGAAATATGTAAATAGGAAATATGTTTCTATATGTGTTCATAAATACGTATAAAAATGTATGCAGCTTCTCCATTAATAAATAATTAATTCTACTCCCATATTTTCAATTGATTTCACAAATTGATAGTTGATGAATTGATTGACCAGGATCACAGTCACGATAAATTGTGAATATGTAGAAGAATAACTTTTTTGGAAAAGTTTGCAATATCTATTTCTTCGGAATATTATAGAGATACTGAGTTTAATCCTATTACAAATTCCTGGAATTCATACATCCGATTCATAGACATTTCACGAATATGAAGTCCATTGCTTTACCAGTCTGCTGTAGTTTATAATTGCAACGTAACATAAATTTCGTGTCCAAGTCGAAATTTCTTTCTAGTTTTCTGGATGTCAGCAAGTAAAGTGAGAGAGGTGTATTATTTTGACATTATAAAAAGGATAATTCCATCAAGCAAAATGTTTCGCTATAGCATCACAAACGGAAGCGAAAAGGAAGACAGGACGAAGTGAAGTAATCCTGGGGGTGAAATCAGCTTGTCCGTTGCTACTGAATGTTTAAATTCAATTAGCACTAGACAGCCACCGACAACATAAAAACCTAGCAGAAGAAACACTGGACAGCGGCGCCTGGCGACAGAAAAAAAGATAAACTGAAAAAAGATTTAAAGCTGTGAATAGTGAACGGCAAACATAGCTTCCCCTCCAGGGAGAAGAGGAACAAAAGTGCTCTTTTATGTGGAAAATCAATGGTCAGAACAGTGACTGTCGATCAAAACAAACAGAAGAACTCTGGAAGCGTTTCTCTGCAGTGTCTCCGGGGACGGTTTTGCGGCACGTTTCGTTCCAATTACAGCTTCATCACCAGCCCTGTTAATTCACCAACGCGACTCGCTTGTTTGTCATGAGGGAAAATATTCGCGAACGCTATTCCCCACCTGAAAACTAACATTTGGCCGTCAACAGAAGACGACATGTGGCATGCTCAACAACTTCAGAAAGTGCACATTATACAGAAATTTCTACTCCGATTAATTGCATGTCTCAACTCATTGGAAGTGACATACTTTCCCGTATTGAGTTGCATTCCTCAATTCATTGAGAGTGATATCACTGTTCTGTATTAAATTGGACTCACATTTATGTATTTTTGGATGCGGAAATGTTTATAAATAACTAGCAAATATTTTTTGGCATTACATCATGACCTAGTTTTCTGGAATAAAATATGGGAAATACTAACCCACACTTGACATTTTATGAGTCTGTTCCAGCTTCGAAAACCAATTACAACTCTAGAGTAAGTAAGAGTTCACGAATTATCGTTAATAAAGGTTCATCAGAAATTAATATAAAAAATCATTCGGAATTATTTGAAAATATATGTGAAAGTTATGATTATAACTAATTTCAATTCGAAATACATTAAGCTTGCCAGAGTAAAACAGGAGAAATATAAAATTGATCAATGTAAAATAAGTAATAGTCTATTTTTTCTGTAGCAACATTCATTTTCTAAATCGAATGTACAGTGATTTAAAACACTATCAATTCAATAATTTGAACACTATTATTTCTATAATCATAATGTTTTTAATATATGATTTAATATGATAATAATGTAATAATTTTAGTATAATAATATACGATCATACACTTATTTAATAAACAAGTAATTTAATAATTTGACTAATTTTTCATACATAATGCAAGTGATATTTGACTTCTTAGTACAATATAAGACAATTTATAGATTTTTTGCTTATAATTTCACATAATTCTTAATGAAAAAACAACTTCACAATTGATCCTCTTTCCAATATCTTCCACTCTGCTCCATAAACAATGAAGATTATGCGGAGAGTGAAAGTAGGCTGTGAAAGATTAATCTGTAAGACGAAAAGAACAAAAAGTGGGTTGAGCGTTGAGCGTTGAGTGGCCTATAGCTTTGTGCGGCAAGTGTGACGAGCTACATCGAAATCCGTCTGATATCGTTTCACTGCTGCAGTGCAATGGTGAAATGTTAATGCGCGCAAAGATTAAAAGTTGGAGGCAGCGACAAGTTGCCAGATTTGTTGAGATCCGCTTTGATTTCCCAATGGTGGAATACATTTGGCCACTTTGCATGCTTTGCTAAGTGCTGCTGGATGCCCCCTGCTCCAAGTTCACTGCAGATCACTGCTTGAAATGCGCACCTCATGCCCGTCTAGCCTAACTCCACCTTTTGCCAGTCAACCATGTCCCCGTCACCTGCTTCCTGCCACTGACCCATATTTCTATTTCCCGTTCCAGTTTCCGAGAGATCATTGGATCATCTCGTGATGAGGGTGGAGAAATTATTCGAGCACTACAACTTTTAGTTGTATCTTCCTTTCCTTCCATTTTGAAACCTGCTCTATTAATAGATAATGTAGCGCTAAATTTAAAAATAAAAATGAGGAGATTATTGAAATTTACACATTCTTGTAGGCTTGTTGATAATTACTATTGTGGAATCAATCCTTGGTTAACACTATCCATGAAGCCAATGAAATAAATAATGCAAATGAAATATTTGCCTTATTTACATCTTATATAGTTATGCAAACTGGAGTTATGAATAAGGCTTTTAAAATAGACATACTCGTTCAACTTGAAAAGAGAAATTTCACTTTTGTACAAATTTGGTTGGAAATTTCGCGAGTTGATGTGAATTTTTATGTAAATGAGAAGTACTTGAACCATCAATCTTGAATTACAGTAACTCTGGATTGATAAGAACAATATTTAAAGAAAGCATTATTCACCTTCAATCTAAGTTGAGAATCTGTCAAAATATTCTACTATTGGTAAAGTTCTTATGGATAGTCCGGGCACAGATTCTTTTACATTTATCAATTTTAATGTCTTTCATTAAAAACATATATATTTTCCTTATAGTGAAGAAGAAAAAATACAAATCATAACTCGAGAAAGAAAAAGAAAATTCCAATTACTAATTCCAACTATCCAGTTGCATTCAATATTTTCTATTCCTGTCAAAATTGGAACTTATATAACTTCATTCAGTACAGTAATGTAAGCAAGTACAACTGTAAGAGTGAAGTTTGAAATTTATAAGTACAACCGCTGTTTTTGAAAGTTAATTAAGCTCAATCATAGAAGCAGCAAGTCTTTCTCAAATCCATTACGTAATACTCTTCAAAACTAGCGCAATATTTGACGTATTTGGATCAAAACTGAGTTGCAAATAAGTTTATTAGGGATGGAAATAGGGGGCGACCTAATGAAAGTTGTTGTGTTGGTTAAAGAGGAGGGGTGGCTGATCCGTCCAGTGAATAAGTTTAATTTATTCGGGGCAACACGGGGGTCCCGAGAGCGACGCTGGAGCATCTGGTGACGCGTATAATAATTTAATAACGGGAGACAGAGCGGTGTTGGGAGTCGCGCGCTGCTTACTTCTTCTCCAGGCGACTGCCGCGTTTCTCCAGCCGGCTCCAGAGTGTCTCTCGCTCGCTCCAGACGTCAACACCCACTAGTAGTCGCCTAGGACCGTGCACCGACTCTTTGATTTACTGCCTTTCTCTCTCTCCCACTCTCTCTCTCCCTTGGCTGGACAGACGCTACTTACAACTTATATATAAAGGCCCTGTGAAACTCATTCATCATTTTCCACTGTCATAATCCATCCAATAGAATCTTTATGCGACATACAGTTTACCGCCTCCATTCCTGTGGTGACAGTGCGGTAATCCTTGCTAGAAAGTGATGAACGACAGTACTTTCGTTTGCAATCAAACTTTGAGTGGCCCACATGTATAGGATACTATGAAGAAAGGACGCTTGTCGCTCTCCCTAACCATCAGCTTTCAACGCGACTCGAACAAACAGTTCTGTTGTTTCACCCCATCCCCATTCTGTATCATTTAGTGAAACTTGTGTCAATCTTAGCGCTTCAACGTTTAATAGACGATGATCGGTCAACCGATTAATTTGTTAACCTGATCACCTATACATGAATTAAATGAATCGGTTCATTCAAATTGAAAAACCAGATTGAGCCAATTTATTCAACTGAAAAGCAGAATATAACTTGAAGTCTGAAAATAATGTGAAAATGTGAGGACATTTCAGGCCGAATGACTCCAGTAGCTCCCATAATCGGAAAACTCTCTAAACTGTTCAAGAGTTGAAAAACTCTCGAGTTCGAGAACTGTTTGAAATTTGTTCATATCTGAATATTATTATTAATTAATAATTCTATGATTATTTTTTAAGCTTAGAAAAACTATACAAAACTTTTGTTTGAATCTGTTAGACAATATTTGAGTAATTTTGGTTACATTTGCTGTAACAGGATCTATACGTTTGAATATTACTCGATTAATATCCATCAAGCTCATCACGTTACTGTAGGTAGAAAGGTTTTCTTTCACAAACTGAAATACGTTTTCAATATGGAGGTGATAAAAAAAATAGCTTATCCGGTTTATGGCTATCGTATTTCGTAGCAGGTTGAGTATCTAACAGCTCATTTTATCCCGGTTTGTGGATATTTAATGGATTTAATCAAGCCTGCATTTCCTCTATGGAATGCCACAACAAATAGCTGGGAATAGCTGTTGGTTCTTTCGCTCAATGAGCCACTCCCACTCGCAAGCTGAAATATGCAGGCAAGAGTCCGAACATCAATACATCCTGCTGCTACATTGGCATACATTCTCCGCATCGCATTGCCAATGTTTATTCTGCCGTTTCTGCGTTTTTTTCCCAACGTAAACTTGTGTCATATGACTCATGAAAATGCAAATCAACTGCATAATGTTTCGCTTTATTTCAGTGTGTGAAATCCAATCAATTTATACTACTTGTTACCATAGCCAGCGCCTGATGGGAAAACCAAACAATGCTTTGGTTTCATAAAATCATCGTTAACGAACCAACATATTTTCGTACAGAACGGCTACTTTTGTGTTCGCAGTCCACTCGGTATAGGCCCCAGATATATTAAAAAACCGCATTTGTTCTTTCATAGCTGTTTTAAAATGATAAAGTGACATTTGAAAATCGAATATTGTATATTATTATTTATTGTATGTTATTAATATTGTACATTAGAATGTAGAACATTTAAATCTAACTATCTCCTTCATGAGGGAAATCTAGTATCAAGTGAGACCATTAATGGTCTCACTACAGTGGAAAGATTCATGGATCATGGCCTGAATATATCCATTTACAATTAGGAATTCAGTGGTTAACACTGTAGTAGGACCGCTGATACTAGAAGACCGCTGATACCGCTGAATGTCCCTCATGAAGGAAACAAGTAGGTTTGAATGTTCAATATGGAGAGATAAGAGCTAATCTATTATCAATTTTAAGAAATTCGAGACGAAACTAATAATACAAGTGGTAATTGACTATTTTCTATAAACGACTGGTTTAGTTTTTTGTTTTTAACACTGAGATGATTTGGGTTCTCTCAAACATATTATGAATTTATCTGTTATCAATACCCTTAAAACTACTCATTCCGATTTCAAGAAGGAAATTCAAGGTGTTTAACACTATGTTATAGAATGATAATAAAAATTCACATGAATCAAACTATCGAAATTAAATCAAACTCTTCCACATAACTGCTTCAAAACTCAAATATAAAAATATGTTTGGAGATTGATTCGAACCGTGTCTCCTCTCCTGTAACCACGATGAGACTGCTACGTTTTTCTTGGACGTAATCTGAGCCCCTGGTATGAAAGCACAGCCCACCGATTTCCTATAAGAAGCTGAGACGAAACAAACTTCCCGAACAAACTCTTGGATCCCACAAGATAACATGATTCATAAGCAATTTTCGAATTGCCAGCAACTCATAACCTTCGAGCTCTGCACTGAGCATGGAACTTTTGTAATGAGCAGGGAAACATGAGAGCTGAGGAGAGTGGCAAGTTCACAAAAGATTAGAGCCTCCTCTTCCGTGACTAGCTGCAAACTCCGAAGTATAGCGTCACTTTTGTTTTCTGAGAGCATATTCGCCGACTCAGCGCTGCGCACAAACTAAGCTCGAGCCCGAATTGTTACACGATGTTTTGCGAATAATGGCACCTGTGAAATTTCACCCTACTAGAGTTACTTTTGCGGCGTGTGTTGTCTGATTTTAAGAGAAACATGCTGCCTAAACTATGTGCAACAGCGAATCCCTCCACTCAGCAACGAGTTATTATTTTGAGATGGCAAGAAATTACTCTTGTCATCTCATCTCTTGTCTTCTTTGAAGATGCCGATACAATATTTGTAGCCTGAGATGATACTAGTGGAATTTGGCAAGATATTTTAGGAAGTACAAATTTGTTTTTTAAATACCCATTAAAGAGGCTCAAAATCTTAAAAAGTCTCTGTACTATATTCTCATTCCTATAATATCATAGCTCAAATTTCCAAGAAACATTGACAAAAATGGAGACTTGTCTTTAATTGATTATTACATGTGAATTTGAAATTGATTTGCTTACCATTAGAAACGACTCCACTGTATTGCATTTCTGGTTCCGATCCAGGAATGAGTTTCCCAGACTTGGAGTCAAAATCCAGTGCGTTGTGATCTAGTGGAAGCGTCACTATTCAAACCGTTTCCAAGTCATGTTGATAGCCTATTATTCCCTATCAAGTAAAAATATCGATTATTAGATTGTACTGAAAGTATTCGAAGCGGAGGTATGTGTTGAAGGACCGGAGTTGGAGAACAAATTACTGTACAATTATAATTATCGCTTTGAGCTCTCCTTGACGTGATTGCTGCCGCCGTTCTTATGACAATCGGCAAAACTTCAACTTTATTTAATTCTTTGACGTGCTTAGCTGTCGTGTACTACGACACTCTCCTTTCCAACTTTCATAGTTTTTCTCTCGTTATCGCTAAGTACAGTTTGCAACTTTTTTTATCATTATCACTCTTGTGAGAGGGAAGCCAGGTTTCAAGATGATCCGAAGGACTATCTGTCGAAGTTGAAAATACAATGGTTGAGGTCTTGACTGCTTTCACTCGCTACAAAAGTTTCAAGAAGCCAGCATGGCGAGATAACCCCTTGAACTCTGAAGAAGTTTAAATGTAACGCTAACGACAAAGTTTGCCCGAATAAAAGCTAAATCGACAGTTGACGTTCAGCTTTTCTCTCTGCAAATACAAAGCTGATCGATGATTCCAGGCTATCCTAATCGATTAAGTAGATAGCCGATCATGGCCAAAATTAACACTATTATTTTCAAGGCAAATATGAAAATGTCTACATTCGAATCTCTCTCATCGTCTTGATAATATCTCGTCCATTCATGTAATTTTGACATAACGATACGCCATTATGATTCACAAATAACCTGTGATATCCAATTATCCTGTTTCTTTAATATCCTACAAATACTTATAAAATTCAAATTTAGATTCAGATTCATTTGTCATAATAGAAAGAATACAATGGATGATAATTTAGAAGACAAAGTTAATAATAATCAATAATATTGATTATTTCTACTCTAAAGAAATCCCAATTTGAAGGCAATTAATCATTATTAATAATTGCAGTTGATCAATTAATTTTAATTTAATTTTGTTAACAAAACTCATCCAACGTTTGTAAGAATTAAAGTTTTCAAGATTTGTGAAGTTATGCATCCTCCTTGTTTCATTAGACGAAATGGATGATTAGAGGAATAACGATTGTCACTTGAATAACTAATTAAGAAACTATAGCCTACTATTCTAGAAAAGAGAATTTCTTCTAGAAACGAGAATTTCTGCTAGAAACAGGAAATCATAGTGATCATAATATTAAAATTAATTAGAGTTTTATAGGGATATAATATTTTAAATCATGAATTTCAAAAATATCGAATCTCTGCAGGTTACTCTACTAAATATTCCGGCTGAATATTCCTTATTAGGAATTTCCCAATAAAACCCTGCTCACAATCAAATAATATTGATATTTTTGAAGGATGTGGTCGAATGTTTACGTTGGTGAAACAATAAGGAAGCGTCATGTAACTTCCCTATAAACCAACAAACATGTCGATTCTCTGAATAAGCTTAATTGAAGGGGAAACAAGTTGGGTTGTACAACCCCAGCCGGGTAGTGAACTACTTAAACTTTACTACATCAACAGCAGTTCTCCAACTCTCCATCATCCTTAATTTGATGTTCGGCTGCCAGCTCCTCTCCACCCAGTACTTGATCTGTTGATAACCATCGGACAGAATGTGTTATCGGAATGTTTTATCAGTTATTAGTCGACATCCTGCCTGTGCTAGTCAGCGTGGAGTCGTCTTCAAATATTACTGATTCACTAGAATCAGATTGAGTTCCTGGAAATGTACGGCTCGAATCATTCAAAAGAACTACTGTTCAAAACCAATTACTACACCCGTAAAATCAATAGACGATATATTGGAGACCTCATCAATAGACGATATATTGAAGACCTCATCAATAGACCAAAAAATAATATGAACCACATAGATACAACTACATATAACTAAACATTACAACTATAGATATAACTACACATTTCAACTGTAGGTTGCAACCATAGATGATACAGGATTTATTTATGTTTATCTTTTATTCAACCTCTCAATTTCCTGTGCTGCAGCACTGAAGAGTACAGAAGTAACAACTTAGAACTTAGTAATAAAAAGTAATAACTTACTATAGAGAATAATGAGACACAAGTCTAGATTGTTCAATAATATGAAAGAGTGAAACTTTAAAAAACATAGAATAAATATTGACTAATAGGCTACATTATAAACTATCTCATCGTCGACCAAAACAGCTTAGATCTGCAGTTCGCATTGGTTTCATGATCAAGAAGTATAGTAGGTGCATTGGGAATTTTGGGATGAGATTGAAATTTTGCTCAGCTCTGTTTCTTCACTATTCTGGTAGGAAAATTTCTATTTCTTGATAAATTGTTTTAATAAATTACTGCTTCCTGTTTAATAAATTAAATAGTCAAATGTTATCATTAGTTTGACTCTTCAAATCTCCTTTCTGAAAGGCTGTTTGATTTTGATTATTCAGTTATTATAAATGTTGCCTATTTTACATAAGTAACTGGTTTTTTTATTCTAGATCATAATTTTATTCTAATCCTAGCTCAATATTTTACTTCCAATAATAACTCTTTTCATAAATTTTTAACAGCTTGATGAATTTTTTGGAAATAAGTCAGGATGAAGAGTTTGTAATGGAAGTACTGTGAACTTGTCATCAAATAGTATAGACACTCAAGTTGACATGACTATCCTAACTATTCTTAACATCTGCACGAAGAATTACAGAAGCGAACACGACGAAAACACAAACGAAAATGGATCAATGATGATCATGTAGATGGTTTGGAACGATTTTGAAGTCTTCAAAGCTGTAATGCATTTGTGAATATTATTGATCATGATTATCGCGGGAAACAGGTATTTTGATATGATCAAAAAAAAAATCTAAGCACGTTGGCAGAAATAATAATGTTCTGGGATGTTAATTAAAATGGACATTCGTGTATGAGGAGGACCAGCGGTCTGTAGGATTGCGCTGCTTTGAAGTGGTTTTCATAATTAAAAATATTGGTACCTTTCTTTTTGAAGGACTTGGATGGTTACCCAACAAACTCGTGTTATTGAATTTGTGTACTATCGTGAAGCTTGAATCCTCTCTTGAAAATCTCTGAAACTATAAATAAAATTAATATTGAACACTTGAAGCTTAAAAACTACAAAAATAAGCTATACACGTGTTATGTGAGAGAGATTTGAAAACTATATTGCCCATCTCAGATAAGCTACTTCGTAAAAAATTACATCAACAGACTGATCTGATAATTGCGTAAAAAGTCTCGAAGTTGTAATATCCAAAAAATCTTTTCAGATTAACATAGATTTTTTAATAAATAATAACTTCCTGTCTTTTTATGCAATATGGATAACAATCACAATAATCACCTAATCCAAAAATCTATTTAAATACAGATTTTTTAATGAATAATAACTTCCTGTCTTTTTATGCAATATGGATAACAATTACAAGAATCACCTACACAAAACCACTACACAAAAATGGATTTGATAACTTCATAGAATCATGGAGCAATTTCATTGTTGATTTCGATTAAATTTATTTATTTCTCCTATTAATTTGAGATAGAACTGAACTGTTCGTTATTAAATATTACTACTATCATGATCAGATTATAATCATACTTTGAATATAAATTGATTGTAAATCATTTGAGATGAATTATAAAATTAAAAGCATATATCTGTAGTGAATAAATTAGGTATCTGTATTCATGCACTATGGGTTTGTGTAAGCGCATATCCTTTAACATTCTATAAGTATTTAGATTATGAGGAGAAACTAGGCTAATAAGTTGAATATGAAATTTGAATGTTGTGAAAGTTTACTCTTAACATGTTTGGGCATGATTGGTCACAGAATGTTTAAAATAATGGATGTCAACATCGATTCATGAAGAGTCCACGGAGCACTCCCTATAAAGCATTGAAATGTGATTGGGGCGCAACAAATCACTTTCAGATTGTATCTATCAACTGACGTATCACTTGTGGACTGCGTATGCGCAGTTCGTGCCAATATGTGTGATGTACAAACGCATTACGTTTTCCAAACCAATGTTCCATGAAATTCAATATTAGTGCTGCCTTGTTCTATTGTCACTGACTGCGCATGAACTGTAGATTGAATGTAATTGTTAATATACAATAATTAATTGCTCGCCGGACAGAGAACTGAATTGAGCACCCGGAAGTAATTATCAGGCAACAATGGTCAATCATTACAATGTGTATAATTTGCGCATGCAAACATGCATGAATATGTTCCATTTTCCGAATTTGTCCATTATTGCACCAGCTGCTGAGTTGAAGGTGAATGATTAATCATAATCACCTTAAGGGCGTTCACAATCATCAGTTCAGTAACTGTGTGAGTTTGAATTCACTCAACCAGGTAACACAATTAACTACAACTCATCAGGATTTTCCAAATAAGATTGAATCGTTTAACTGTATTTTTGAATTCCATTTTAACGTTCACATTTGTAAGTATTTCTAAGTTTCTATAACTTGCGCGGCAATATTGTATTTAAACATTAAATGACTATGAATTACGCTAGAATGTTTTTCAATAGAATAGTATATTGACTATCTCATTCCAAACGGAAAGCTTTTCCATATCAAGTTTTCAACATATAGCGCAGTATAATAGTAGTTTATGCAATGGTTGTATTATGAGAGCATTTAAACGACGAGTGAAATACCGAGGTTGAAATACGAGTGGCAACTCCGCGAGTTATTTCAAAGAATCTCAAGAGCCGCTTAAAGGCTAAGATACAACCATTGCTCACACCATTTTATCTACGACCAACAAAAACAATAATATCTACATTATCAATCTGACCTAACCTTCATTCAAACGACCATGTTCTATTTCAATGTTCTCCGTATATTTTAGGAACTGTTCCGTTACAGTGTTTCAAAACAGATCAGATTGAACAAGGAACGTTTCATAATATTATACAATCCGAATTATAATGACCTCATTATGATACAGGTTTCAAATTCCATTTCGAGAAAGATACTGTTCCGATTTCAATTATGAAACTGTAATGACTGCGTTATACCACGGTCGTAGATGAATTATTATTATGATATAGCTCTTTGACATGTACAATGTGGAATAATATTGATTATCATGTTTGATATCTTCTTTATTTTGAAAGGTGCATATTATGCTCATTATACGAGTATCACATGCTAAAACTGTTTGGACAGTGTTTCTCGTATTTCAATGTGTCAGAAAAAAATTTCAGACTTTGTTCCGTTCTATGAAATAAAAGGATGCATTCATCATATAATTTTTATTCATTTTCAAAGTAAACCCACACGGCAAATAGAATGAATAGCCAGTATTTGAAAATAATACGCATCAGAGGAGTTTCTGTAAAATATGATATCATGCGATGAGTGGGTGCCATTCATTAGAAATCATTCCCTAATGATTAGCAGCTAGCGCATGCGTCCTTTATGCTCGATTGACCATTATTTCTTTTCATCCTTAGGGAAGAGAAAGTTTAGTACATCGGGACTAAGGCGCTTCGTCGAACAGCGCATTATCCTTACGTCCTTTTCATCCTAAACGCTCGTTAGTCCGATCAAATAATATTTCAATAAAACGAACAAGAACTTTTCATGTGCACTGAGCTTCAGCTTTCTCATTGCTTTGAATACCTGATGAATAAGCAACTTGAAACTTCCAAATGAATATGATGCAGTCGAATTCACAGAACTACTCATTATTGTAAGATAAATGTCAAAGCTTAAAAAATCGTTAATGATAATCAAAACGAGCCAATAGAGCTGACATTATTTCCAGAATGAGATATATTCTATTTCATGGTTCATTTTACTGAAAACCCATTCATCAGATTTATCATCTCAAAGGATCATGTTTCAAGCCTGTAACTGAAATTTTTAATAGAATTGTATGTAATTTACTGTATTGTATCCGTCTGTAACCTCATGTACAATACAGCGAGATCGATTATAATTCTTGGAAATATGCAAATGACAAAACAAAGAATCGAAAAGCGAATGAGATGCAAAGAGAGCGCTAGAATGCAAATAGCTAGGAAGAAGAAGGCTATTAATAGTGATACAGAGCTTGTCGCAAAAATATACAATGCTCTGTTTTTTATAGACTACTTATAGTGCGTGAGATAATTTCTATGTGTTCTATCGAACAAAACACTAATTATTGCCGAATACTCCATGATTTGAGGGTTAAGTGTAAGAGAGGGCCGACTGCGCCCTAACTTCGCCCTCCCAGGTTAAAAATAAAGGCAGTCATTCAATTCATTTACAAAATAATAACTTTGCAGAAAAAATTCTGTGTCGTGGGCATATTAACATTCACAGCAACCTACAAAACATAATAATAGTCCTACATTCAATAATGAGTTAACTCATATACTAGAAAAAAAAACAAATGCTCAGTTTTGGACCAAAATTGCAATTTTCAGGTCTCCTTGAAATAGCATTGCGAGTGAAAATATTTTTGCTTGTCCAAATGAGAAATTCAATACGTTGTTTCCACTATTTATCTTTATTGAGGGTGCTGCTTGTTACGCTTTGCTTCGCTTTCAAATGTTGCCACCTCTTGCACTGTGCTTCTCTCTTGTGCACGGTTTGGGGTGTGCTAAGGTTATTTTCGGTGGACCGATATTGCCAAAACAAAGATTTAGTAGTGAGCCACAAGTAGCAAGAATTACGTGATCAGATTGCTGACTGTCTCATTTCTAACACTGGTCTTGAAAGCTATTTGGAGGGACAACAATGCTCTTTACTCCCTCTATTACATCTCCTTTCAACATTACATTGTTCAAGCTCAGAAACTTTATTCCCCAGAGAATATGGAAACAACCTCTGCTAATTGAAATATGTTAATTTCTAAGGCATCATGGTCTTGAGCACCAGTTACAATCCTAAGGCCTTCTTAAAATTAATATTTTTTGTCTCACTACCAGTATCAAGACTAATGCCTGGTTTCTCAGTCGTTCAATAAACAATTTATGGATCCAATAGCAGTATGCAATCAATAAACATGACTTTTAAAATGCAAAAACATTATTGATTCAATAGTTTATTGAACAACTGAGAATCCGGGCATCATTGTAATTAGTTTCAAATAATTATTCGGCTCTCATCAGTGAGATAGTGAATTATAATAGGGGAAGATAATAATTCATTGTAATTGGCAATCATATTTTAAATTCTTACATAGGAATGTGAAATATTCTTGTCTTCTCAAATATTCATATTTCTTGTCCGGTTAATATAGGAGATTGAAGCGAAGGGTTGAACTATCTTCAACAAAATTGATCAGATTATATCAAAGCAGAATTGTTCATTAGTGAGTAATACCAAGTTATAAAGTGAATAAAGAAAAATGAAAATATGTTCATTTTAAAGGGATAAAATTCTAAAGCATACTATTGGGAATTGGAATCTTAACACCTATAGAAACTGTAGATTTATTGACTGCAATGAAAACCTCCAGAAAAATTGGAGGAATTTGAAAATTTCTCATCCAATTTACTATAAATATTGGCAAAGGAAATCCTACTATTTAGATTGATTTGTCTTTGATATTAGATTTGATTGTTAAAGACACAAATAACCACATCTTCTATCACTTGAAGGCTATCACTGAAGGGTTTAGAGTTTAGACAGTTGAAGAGTAATGTCACACTTGGGCAATCCCAAGTCGACTAGCGTTTGCATCTAAATTAATTCGATAATGTTCCTCGTTACTCACACTACAACACTATACACACCCGAGTATATCTGTCATCAACTACAGGAACTTCATCACATTATCCACTTACTTCATTATCAGTCTGACATTTATGACTATTAAGCATGTGCACGCATCCACTATAGTCCACTAAATTTAGCTGAATTTGTCATCCTTATTCCCATCCAAGCAGTTGAGGGTTTATACAATACTAAAAGGTCAATACAAAATTATCACAGTATACTATTCTCGAATTTTTGATTAGTGGCTAAAATAAACTATTGAAAAGTGAATTTTTTTATTGAATTCAACTAAAAATCCAATTAAATCCAAACTTTTTAATGGTATACTATTCAAGACTGCGTTGCCATTTATCTGAAGGGAGTTTATACTCTCTAATCCATTTCCAGAAACAATAATTCTGGAAGCTGAAGAGCAATATATAATGAGAGAGACTCAATAAGGATTGAAATAAAGTGGATTGAAAATTGGAAAACTGGTAATATTCATAACGCTTCGCTTCGTGGACGATCGATGATCTTTCAACTGGAATAAGTAAATATTTGATGGAAGAAAATCACTAATATCCAATTGTAACGGTTCACATGAAGTTATTAATATCTTTTGTTTGAAGAGAGTCTACTGAAAAGTTTAAGCTGCGAATAATTCGTTTGGTTGAGGGAGATATTGGAGCTCTGATTGAAAATCATAGTACCGCGTCGTACCTTTTCATGGAGACTGAATAATTTCGCCTCTCAGTTGAAGAACTCTCCTTTGAGAGAATCAAACTCATAATAAAATGACTCGGCAACGGCGAACTAGTTCTCTAGAGATCGTATTATTTCTCACAGCTCTGCAGCTATTGTAGAATATCGATCAAATTCTGTAGCATATATAGCAGGATTCTTTTAACTTGTCAGAGAACAGCTGATTTAAGGTCAGTAAACGAGCGTACATCGATCAGCTGTTTTCTGACAATTTAAAATAATCCTGCTATAATACGTCATTGCATGGTTTAGCTATCTGCGTGACAGGTATCAAAAAGTTCCCCAATGATGATCATGAAAAATAATTTTTTCACCATTCTCTGGGAATCCTGTCTAAAGTTATGAAAAACGAACTCAGTAACAACACCGCTACACACAGAATATCTAATGCACATGGCGATTGGCGATTCGAAATACGCGTGGAGAAAAGTTCTAGGAATTGCATGCACTGTACACACATGGACATTTCATGAAAATCAAATTGAACAGTGGAGTGAAATGGTCTTCTAATTCAACGGCGTGTAGACCTGTTGTTTTTCATTTATAGGCCCAGCTATTTGTAATGCTTGAAATTTATAGATGGATGAATCTCCATACATGTCTCTAGTCTCCCTAGATGGATACTGTTTTAACACTAGAACACTTGGAAACTGATTGAAAATGTTTCAATCTAACCAATTATTTTCCCGTATACCAAAATACTAATGGAAGATTTCTCTTATTTTCTAGGACCGATGCCCACCGATGGACCGCGATTCTTATCGAAGGGTCAAAGCTACAGAGTTGTCATTGGTGATACAATTCTGCTACCGTGCGCTGTTACTGATCTAGGTGAGTTTTTGCAATTTATAGTAAATTTAAAATAAAGGTCGATAATAACTCTTTGAGAAAAATTCAACAACTCAACTCATTTAACTCATTTTTGAGGCTGTCATGAATTATTGTCTTTGTGAAGCATGGTTGTAGGACTTTATACTATTCCTAGTCGGAGCCCTTTTAGAACATCGAAAACTGTAAATGTTTTTCTAGAAACCATTGACATATTGTCAAATGAATAAATGAATACATTCAAGGTTTTTAAATTATTTGATTCAATCAAATTTTACTTCAAAGATAGTTAATTATTACTATTTAAACACTTTTGTGTTATCATTGAGGGGGCCTTATAAGCAGACGAGGGTCCACCATGTTTTTCGTACCACATTATGAAAGACAGGGTGGTCCTACTGTTTCAGGTGGGTCCCAAACCAACACAAGAGTGATAATAGAGCAGGTCAGTCAGAATTATTAACATCATGATTAGTGTTTACCGAGCAACCGTTCTTAGCAAGCAGCCAATCTACCTTAAAAATCAATCATTATCGAAAGGTTCAGTCATTGTATAGAATTTCTTCACTTTAATGTAAAATTTAAATAGTTGTATTAATTTATATTTATTAAAAAATTTAAATCTACAATTTATTAAATAAGCAGTTCACCTCAATTATTATTCAAGTGGTGGCATTACATGGAATGAAGCCAGAAACTTTGGAGTCTCATAACATTTAGAAGCTGCCCATAATGATACATGCTTTCTTCACATGGTTGGGTGGAATGACATATGCTATGGTAAGCAATAACCGCTACAAACATCGGTGTGAGGTCACGGAACATATGCGTTACCCCTTTTGCTCATTCACCCCCACCAACGAACGATGGCTCATATGAGTTCGCGAGCTGCACAGAGTGGAGCAGCAGCAGCAGCAGCAGGCAGAGGCTAAAAGCAGAGCCGAGCACACAGCTTGCTTCCGACACAACGCCAGTGTGTCGTAAATTTCTTGTCGTTCAGCTTTTGCAGCATTTATACTGCTTTTTCTCGTCGCTGCGTTCGCAGAACGGTGTGTAGTCAAAGGGAACGCCCTCTCATCGTATAATATTTTCATGCAGCGTTACGTTAGTCATTTCTCGAAATTCGCCAAATATCTCTTTCAAATGCACCTTCGCATCCTTGGTCACACTGCAAGGCTGAGCGCCGGCACACGGCTTTGTATGGAAATATTCAGTTTCGTCCTAATGAATATTGACAACATGTTACGCGTCGGAGCTCTTTTCTGACTTCATCTACCTACAACCATCACTCATTGAAAATGAGGTGGGCTATTTCATTGTTTTATGGTCAATACTGATTTTTCATTAGATCATGCCAATCAATTCAATAAAAAAAGTCGTCAAACAGATCCAACCGTATATTTTTCCAATTGAAAAGAAAAGTTTAAATATGAAAGTTATATTCCGGTTTTCAACAAAGCAAATTGAAAAAGATACAAGGGTTGATCTTTTTTCTCAATAAAAAAAACAGTACAAATTGATATGAAAGTTATTACGATTTTTAAGGTAAACAAATGAAGAAAGATACTAGGATTAGCCTAAGCATTTAATTAAATTGAACTGTAACAATCATTATTTCCTTTTTCACCGTTCTACAATGATTCCTACAAAATCAATAGTTTTATGCAGGCCTTTCAGCTCGATCTCTGTCCTCTCAGCAGCTCTTTCCATCACTATTCCACTCAACAATCACAGAGCTTCTGACACTCATCAGTTTTAATCTATGTTTCATTATTCTAATGTAATCAAATGTTGCTCATTTAAACTGCATAAAATATCAATATCATCAGAATGTGAAATCAAATTCTCTTTCTGTGGAAGCATTCGTAATTTCATTGAACATCGAATAATTATTCCAAGTTGTTATTATGAGTTATCAGTCCCTTTATTACATTGAATCAACAGTTATTTTACGTAGTATTCTTGTTCTGGTTATGGCAACTCGTATTCCGCTGTAATTGTATTCAATATTTTGATCTGTTAAAGTTCAACTTTCAGCCCATTTATATAGAACTAATAGTTTTTCTTTTGACCTTCTTGCTCTGATCATGGGGATTTCTCTGATCTCTCACTTTCTCAAGACATTCACCTCTCTCTTCATTTCACAAGGGATAATTTCTCTTTCTTCAACTCGACACAAGATGAAGCTGTTGGTCTTCTCTGTTGTTTGGCAGGATTCGGCATTCTGCTATCATAGTGGGTAGAAAGCGAGGTTTGTTTGAAGAAAGAGATCCTGGGATACACTTAACTCGCGTGCAAATGCAAGCAGAAGGAGGGAGGGTTTGGGGGGAGAGAGCGGCTCTACTGCTGTGATTAGAAGTACGGCAGAAGGATGACCAGTAGTAGACCCGTTGTGCAGTACTCTTGGGTCAGTGCAAGCGAATTCCAGCCACGTCCTTTCCCGGACCCTAATCTCCTTTCCGGCTTCCTTTCTGCTCAGAACTTGCAGTTCGCTCTCCGAACAAAGACCTGCCCAATTAGGCTTGTGACGTCCTCGCTTTTAGTCTCTATGCTCTCTGTCATAAGGCCATAACTTCTCATGCCCACTGCAATAGCACAAATTCATACTGTTCTGAAAAGTCCAATTCTCTTTGTTGGCGGGGAAGAAGTATGATGCCCCATTACGCCTGGTAGTTCAACGCCTGATGAGACTTTGAAGAAGAGAGTTGGAACGGATCGATCGTTCTGATTTTTGTCGTGAAATTTATTTGGATAAACAATTTTCTTTGCAGAAGGAGTATATCAATCTCTTATCAGGGCTGATGTTTTACCAGTCTTAAAAATTAAAATTAAAACTTGTTCTGTACATGGAATTTATGTTTCCCCCCCCCCCCAATACTGCAGTCTTCATTGCTCTAGCATCATAATTTCAATATGATAGTGTGCATTCGAAAAGAAACATGTATTGACTCAAAGAAATACTTGAATGTGAATGCTTACTTATGGATTTCATTCCAATTCAGAATTCTTATTGGAATTTATTGAACTTACCATTTATAAAATTCATTACAATATCGTAGCAACGAATGCTTATCCAAGAGCCGAAAATTCTCTGCCTATAATTCACATTTATAGTGTTTCTATCAATAAATTATATTTTATTAATGTAATTCATAGAATTGATTATTCAGGGTGGACGACTATGGCTTGTTCAGGAGCGCCTAAATGTTTTCGTGAAGACTTGAAAAATTAAAGTTTTCAAACTCAATTGATTTTATCATAATATTTCAATCATTTCGTCAATCTTCACTTTGAAAATTAGATGATTTTCATTGGATTTTTTCATGACAATTGATCACTGACAACAGTTGACGGATCACTCCTGAAACAATCAACATTCATCACTAATTATAATTGTTCCAGTAATCCTTTAAATGTTGAAAATGAGAAAAAGTGAAGGTAATCAATAATCCGTGGATTCCCACTCGAGCTCCTTTTTTTAAAATTGCAATTTATTTTCAGTTTTTGAGCTCTCTCGCAAATGGTTCTGAAACTAGAGTGAGCTCTCAAGTTGGAATAGTGTTTCAATGAGGAGGGCGCGAAAGAAAAATGGGTAATTAGCGAATTTCTTAATTGATCCCTAAGTGGGAGCGCTCGGCGTGAAGCCTCAGGTGTTTACTTTGTAAACAGATACAGAGGAGAGCCGTTTAAAAAAGTGAACTCTTTTCCTGTTTAAGTGTTCGGAGTATGGAGGAAAATATATTGCTTTTGCTGAGAGAAGAGTAGGTTTTTCTTCTCATAATCTTCAGTCGCACGTTTCCTTTACTCGCTTTTTTGGTTGGGGAAACAACAGCTGAGTCTAATTTCTTCTCTGAGTGCTGGAATACAACTTGGCGGAAAGAATATTTTATCGAACTTTCAATTCAGTTCAGCTTTTCCCCGAGATGATACCACCTATTGACTTCATGCAGTGATCGAATCGTTCAACTTTGACTAAGCATGGGAAGAAAAGTTATCTTAACTTTGGAGTCTTCTACAGTAACCAAGATTTTCCCATGCCATTATAAGAATCGATATACCTGGGTTTTTAGAATTTTATAAATTTCTCAGCAATTGAATTCCTGGAATCGACTTGGATCTGACTGAAGTTCATTTTAAAAAACGAATTTTTTTAATATCTCAGCAATTGGATTCCTGGAATCGACTTGGATCTGACTGAAGTTTATTTCAAAAATAGAATTATCATCAGTTGTTTCTATTTAGAGACGATAATTATCACCATAATGAATTTAAAAACAAAATATTAGAATGATATTTCATGAATAATATGAGACTACCATCATTTTCAACTTTGATTGACAATGTACTACAATGTAGCAATGGAATAAAGTAATGAGAGAAAGAACACGATATTTTAAGAGATATTTCCAGCGTTCCAAAGTACTTTTTTGCAAAATGATATGATGAGTATTGTCATATAGAATAGATTCCATTAATTAATCAGAGTATGAACATCAAGACAATGTACAAAACAATGGAATAAAGTAATGAGAGAAAGAACTCGATATTTTAAGAGATATTTCCAGCGTTCCAAAGTACTTTTTTGCAAAATGATATAATGAGTATTGTCTTACAGAATAGATTCCATTAATTAATCAGAGTATAAACATCAAGACGTGGTTCGAATTTTGTATTCCAGTAATCTTGAACTGAATTCTCAAGAATTTTCAACTATTATGTTCAATTTTTCTCCAAGTTATCCCTCCTCATTGACTGGTCATCAGTTGGCTTGAACTGAGAAGCCTCCTTAAATTATTCACCACCAATCATCGACTCCACAAGATAGATGTGGTTATAGCCATTTGCTGGTCAATTAAATGCGGGACCAAACTCCAGCTTGCGGTTGACTCGCAATTCAAAGTTCCGTGAACCCCTTAGAAGTGGACTCGAGATGCACAGAAGGAATAAGTTAAGAGCGACTGGAGTCCCTTTTCCAGTAGCAGCCACATCTCTCCATTTCTCAAGTTTCCCCAGAGATGACTGTAAGTGCTGGAATATGTTGTGCCTTATTCACATAAATTAGCAGAAGACTGCAATGGGGGAATTGAGGTTGATCTCTTACTTTGTCCTTCTGCTCACATATTCAATCTGAAAAGCCTGTCTTATTGAATTCTAGATGTAATTACCGTTTACCGTTCACTATTTCTCTCGAGAAATATTTTTTGCTCCATATCCTACCACCATCTTCTCCCAAAGCAAGCAGTAATTGTTTTGTACTGGATTTCCTTTTGTTGTTCCCTCCTGTTTCAACACCTTCTCCATGTACACTATAATAGGCTACATAGCGAAATTCGAAGCTCTATTATCTTATGAATTTATAATATTAAACTCTATTCAGGCTCAGATTTTACTGACTAATATCTAAGAGAAAGCATAGGGACAAGTAGAGAGAAAGGTAGCATAGACATATAAAGCATAAGTAGCATAGAAGGAGCATAGAGAAAGCATTACGCAAGTTCCATGAACCCCTTACAAGTGGACTCGTAAGTAATGAAGTTTTGAAGGTTGAAAACGAAATTAATGCTTTCTCTCTGCTAATATTAATTAATTCTCACAAATTGTCTCACAATAAGCTATTGCCAATAAACACAGATATTCGAAGTGTTTAATAAGCTCCCCAGTAGCCTAGCTACGTTCTCAATGTTGGAAAAATCATGTAAAAATAGGATACATAAAAGAACTTCGATTCAATTGAAGATTACTGATCCTTTGAGCACTGAATGAATTCATAGATTAGATAAATTAGTAAATTAATAATCAATTTGAATTAATGTTCAATGAATAGTGAATGCCATTAGTGAATTCGCTCACTATGATTAGAGTATTTTTCCTCACAAGACGTATCTACCTATATCTACCCACTATATGTATATAATTATATATATGTATATTCGTATATACTATTATATACGTATTATATACTATTATATTATATACTATTATATACTATATTATGTATTCATAGTAGTATATTCATACTACTATGAATAGCAGTATACCTACTACTATCTACTAAAAAATTACGAGTATTTTTCTAAATCCAGTTAAATATCAAAACATTCCTACTGTGAAGGTTCAAAATTGACAAATTTCCCCCCTACAGTACCATTAAATTTGCAAGCCGTTTCAAGCTGTCATCGTCTGTTCTCCATCAACGTAATTTGCCAACATATCATCGGAGATACTATCACTGTTTCGAAGGGAGTTCAATATTGACAGTGGCAGTGATTTCGGCGCGAATTCGCTTGATGCGCGTGAGAAAGCGAATCGAAAAAGGCGCGTGTCGCTTTTCGGCGTGTTGCACATCGGTCCCAGCCGTTATTTCGGAGTTTCGCGTGTCAGAGTTGCTGCTCAAAAGCCAGTTTACGCTCTCAGCCGGAAGTATCCCTTAGCTGGCTGGCTCAAGCGACCCCAACCTCCTCCTACCCCATGCCAGAGTTAGATAGATGGCCGCCTCTGTTCCCGTCTGACTTTATCCAACATGATAGTTTCTAAAGTTGATTCCAGTTCATGTTAGCAGAACTTCACTACTCTTTGACTAATTATCAAGCACGCTGGTATGTTGTAATTGAAATTCTTTACTCTTAATAGATATAGGAATTCATTGCAGAAGAAAAAATAATACAATTACAATAAATTACAAATTATCGAGCTCGCTGGTATGTTGTAATTGAAATTCTTCTCTTTTAATAGATATAGGAATTCATTGCAGAAGAAAAAATAATACAATTACAATAATTGCAGATTAAAAATTACACAATTTCAACTACTCTGATCGAATTATAAAGGAATATGGTCCGCATACTGTAACATTTTTACTAGGAACAGTCCTCGCTTTCAAGAAGTCATCAATTATTCTGTTTAGTTAACTGGAATAGCGAGTGTGAATAGTTGATTCTACACATTCTAAGATCAGGAATATTGATATCCCTCACTTATAGGAATAAGTTTTACCTCATTTTGTTCAGTTATCAACTGAGCGTGGACTGGTGATTCAGCACATACTGAGGTTAGAAATATCGATCAACAGGCAAACAGGAATCAACCGTGAAAAGACCTCACTGTATTCAACGTTTTTCCTCATCCGATTTGAGTCGCTGACAATGATTGTTTACTGGAATAATATTTCCACGTATTGTTGTGGATCAATCGATGGAAGTATAATTATGACATGTCTATTGTCTACGTCTAGATCAATTCTTCACAGATTAGTACCCCAACCAACAAAAAACCTATCGTAGAAGGAAATTCTGTGTGCGCCGCTGATATTGATGTATGATATTCAGTTTAAAAGCCTTATTTCCAAGAATGATAGTTTCATTTTGACAGTTATCTACATCACGCAGCCAAAAGCCGAGCAGTTTCCGAACGTTATGGTTACCTATTATATAAATATTATGTTAGCGATGCAGATTGGCTCAGTAACTGTGTTATCATAGTTGATGTGTGCATCGGCCATAAAATTAATGTCAGCCCACACGAGCACTCCAGTTATCTTATTATCTTTGGTCAGCTCATTCGTCGACAACCTAAATCATGCTCTTCAAGTAGATAACAACAAATGACGTGTTTTGGTAACACATTTGCAAAGTATTTGAAGCACCAGAGCATACTTTACTGCCGGGTTGATAAGCTTCGACTGGTTATTCACATTGGGGTTGACCCGTACTAGGGTACGTTAGCGTATCTTGTGCATCCCGTGAGCATTGCTTCGATTTGAAGTATGTGTGTTGGATGCGGCCATATAACTGTTCGCTTGGAGTGTTATGGCTGGGCCATAATGAGCATACACATTCGATGAGAGTGAATGCTTGTCGGTGAGCAGGCTTTGTTTACTTTCGGTCGGATACGCCACACATCCAACCATGTAGCATGGTGCTACCTTACATCACACAATCCAGAATCTAGGCAGGGATGGAGTCAGTGGTGCACGACCGACATATTTGTCCGACTAGGAAGCTGGCCCAACACACTCTGTTTTGTTACGAGCCGTGCAACACCAACTCAATCAAAGCAGCCCGCATTATTCAGCCGAATATAAACAACAAGATGATTGCCGACTGATAAGCGACCAGTCAGTGCTACACAAAGCGATAATCTTCGTGGAAGAATATTCGCACCTGAATCGCCAGTTCTCTTTTCACACAACAAATGATAACCACCGCAGTCAACAAAAGCACCGATTTATGTCAGCCTGACAGCAAACATCAAAATCAACTTACGGACGATGATGGCACGCTACACACAATGCTTGCTGCTGCTGCTGCTGCTGCTGTACCATCACCATGATGCAGTGCTTCTCTGCTCATTG
The DNA here is from genome assembly GCA_017141395.1 of Laodelphax striatellus. NCBI lineage: Eukaryota > Metazoa > Arthropoda > Insecta > Hemiptera > Delphacidae > Laodelphax > Laodelphax striatellus. The sequence continues at coordinate 10,763,144 of CM029531.1, read as the reverse complement.
TGTGATGGGTTTCTTTGTTTGTATTGATATTTGCAGCAATGCAGACGATATAAACGAGATTAGAGAGTGTCCACTATGATACAAATTTATCAACGATAACATTAATATGAGTAATATATGCTAAATCATATTATAAACAAGGTTCATAAATAATGAACAAATGCTGCCTGCTACTCTATCATAGAATCAATCAATTATATTGTATTCATCCATTTTTATTTGATTTGAAAATTATTTCAAACTTAACCAAAATTTTAATAAAAAAAATACGAATATTAATATTAATAAATTGAAAATGATGATTTGTTTGGATAAATGCTCTACTTTCTGCACAATACATTAAAATATAGGCCTATACACTTGAGCATTCCACTATTCTATCATGAAATGTTGAAGCTTGAACTATTTTTCCCCTATAATAAAATGACAGCGTATTTGTGAAGTAGTTGTATAGTAAATCAATAAAACTGTATACTGTATTACACTCATTTACACAGTAGCAAGTTAGTGATTTTTCATGGATTACAAAGTAACTCCTAACAATTTCTTCCAATTATATTCTATATCCTGATGGAATTGGAAAGATGATTACAATAAAAATTATCGGATGAAAAGCAATTGAAATTTCTATTTTTTGCTCATGTACGACATAAAATGAGGAAAATGGGAAATGAATTTTCATTTTATTTGTTTGACGGTTATTATGATAATATGAGAGAGATAGAAAGATGAAGAATGAGAGATTAAAATGTTTTTCATCTCTATGATATAATTTGAAAAAGATGAGAACATACAAATGATATGTCGATGAAGAGATTCTGCGCGATTTGCTTTTGTAAAATGATTTGATCATAAAACTTTATATTTCTATCACAAGCGCTTTGGAATTGCATTATTCTGAGTCGTTTTATTTCATTGTGAATAGTACCGTTTGCAACAAGAAGAAAGGCAAGGATTCGCAACTGAAAGACGGAGGGATGCGTTTAATAAAAATGAATGATTGCAGGTTCAACTAATTGGAAGACTTGTTTTTCTCATAACAAAGTTTCAAAGTCATCTTCACGATTCAAACTCGCTGAAAAGGAAAGAAGAATCCGAGGAAAACCTCAACTTCTCGAAGGCTTATAAATGAAATGCTTCCGACCTACCTGAGTTGATATGGCTGGATCTAAGCTGGAGTAACGGTTGAGCCACGTAATATGAAGACTGCTGATGCGGGGGCGGGGTGTGGAGCAATATACTTCTCCTGTTCTTCTTACCCCCTCCCCCACCAAGTCAGAAAAGCTGTGCTGGATGCAAGAGTAAAAGGTGCAAACTTATGAAGACAATGAGGCTTTAAATCTTGAACGCCAGCTTCCACTTCTTCCTCTTTTTTCCTATCTTTCCCTATTTTTCTTCTACTTTCCCGGCTACATTGTTCCTTCATCTTGAGAAAATGAAAAGAAACCGGGAAGCAGTGAAAGAAACATGAAAGAAAGCTAGTAGTCTGTATGAAGTCAAGTCCTTCGTTGAAAATTGGAACGAATTTATAAAGTACGACTACCTCAGTTCAACTGTCACAGGAAATTATTATCAAGGTGCGAGTCAATTCAGTTTTTTCAATAATTGAAATTCAGACAAACAGAGGATGACTATTTTTTACTACGGTGGCATTTTCTAGTTCTACGCTCGACTGTATTTCGCTGTTCATTCTCTCAAAATAGACTTGCTCAACAGTTAGTGGACTTCCAAGTTGATTGCTTTGAATGACTTTGAAAAGAAAAAAGCTTGTGGTCGATGATTTATGAATGGAATGAAGCTTCAAAAATAATACTAACCTTGTTCACACTCTGGCTCCAGTTTGCGTCTTCATCTCCTCATAATAATAAGTAATTTGAGAATTGCAAACTGCATCCCATTTAGACCTTCACAGACGAGACGAGCAAGGATTAAGTATGTGACAATTAAGAGATAAACATCCCTTGAAGTGGATGAGAGAAAGTGAGAAGCATGTATCCTCATAATAAGTTATACCTCAACTAAAAAATTCATTTCTGAATTTCAACTCATTCCCTACTCACAATTTCTTAGAATAATGAACAGGAGAAATAGATACTTGAGGATTTATTTCTAAGAATGAGGTAACTATTATAAAATATGAATGCTTGTGAACACTTTCTTACTCTTGATGATTGCGATTAAGATATTTTATAACACTTGTACTATTCTGCACTTTCTAAAAATAAGAACTCTAATTTTTTACATGAAATCTATTTTATCTTTCTCTTCCGAGTCTGTAACGAGAAATAAACTAGATGCTTGTTAGTCACATATGGAAATCTCAAATATAGTCTACCTTATAGAAGAATCAAATTGTTTCTTTTTTCTACAGTGCAATATTGAATCTTCCTGAGAAAACCTCTCCAGCATTGATTTCATTTCATTCTGAGAATTAACCCCATCTGTCAATGAATTACAGTAACAGCCCCGGGCTCTGATCATACGAAATTGTACAGAAGGTGGCTGACTTGACAGTTGCCTACTGGGGGATGTCATTTCGGATCTCAATTTCATTTTTGGAGAGAAAGTTGTTTCCTTTCCTGTAAGTAATTGCTTTCCTCTAAAAAGTAACTTCATCCGTTGCCAGTTGTCAGCTAAAAGAATTCCGTAACACCTTTCATTTCTTCTTTTTTCTCAATAATGTAGAAAGGGGCACTTTCGAGAGTTTTCAAAGTTTATTAAGAGAAAATGAATCGGCGAAGGCTGTTTGTAAAGCTCTCAATGAGGATCGCAATAAAAATAGCTTTTCTCGGGATCTGGATCGAATATCATAATGCACTGTTAATGAACTTATTATTTCACGAATTTTCACTGAAATTTGAGAAGAATACTCCAATCAGTTTGAATGTACTCATTTGATTCTTTCCCTTTAAGGTTAATCATTTTGCAAATTCTCACTAAAATTTGAAATGAATACACCAATTAACAGGGCCAAGCTCATTAAATTTTATTCTTTTACTAAATAGGCTGCTTGTTTGTGATTGGGCAATTCAAATTTTTGTGAAAATTAAAGGAGATTCAGTTAGAAGTGGGATGGTTCAATAAAATTCACAGTTCAATGAAAAATCATTCTACTATAAAATAAAGCTATTGCAATTAATGATATACTATTTCCTTCGCAATTAATTCATCAATATTCTTCTTATATAAAAAATTTAATTCATCAATTTTTCATAGCACCAAGGTGTTATCACTTACTGTCTGATAAGAAATCAAGTTGTTAGCTGGATTCTCCATAATCACTTGTAGGTATTCTCACTCACAGTGTTATTCAAATAATATGTGAACGCATATTGGTTGAAAAATAATGCAAAAATATTCATTTCACCATCATGGATGTTGAATTATTAGAACATTTGCAAACTCATCCTTTTCTTTTTCGGCTCTTAGAACAGATTGTACAAAAGTGCAAATGGATTATATATTAATGTCAATGTACAAGGCAAGTTACTGTACTTTGTTAAAAATAAGTAAAATAACGGAGTACTAACAGTACAAGTCATCATTCACATACATCACTGATGCTGCCATCCCACATATTGTCACATATATGAAGAGAAATATTGTTGTAGACATTTTTAGATATTTAGGTGAACTGCGCTCACGTTGGTTTATCCTCTAAGCGTCCATTCACTATGGCAAGTTGAAATTACTTTATAAATATTCCCATCTCGATGCTCGTTGCAGTGTGATGACCGATTTGGGAGAAATGGTCTCAGCTCACAATACCTCAGAGGAGTTTCAACACTGAAAGATTGAATACATCTGCATAGTAATTGCTTCTAGAATGTATTTTGGAATATTGATGAAGTATTCATGATTAAAATTGAGCTATGATTGTTTCCATTCTCCAGCTCATGAAAAGAGAGGTTCGGTCCATGGAGACAATGGAAAATATTTTATTTTTTATCTGCGTTATTGGAATTTTTCACCTGGTTGGTATGCAATCAACAAAAGCTCCGACCTACCACTCTTTTGCTTTGCCGAGTTTGTGGATTGTTTCAGCAGAAATATTTCAATCATTTTGAGATTTTGGTAGGGTTTCCTCTTATTATCGGATAATTGATGCATACCTTGAAACATTATCGCATTCCAGGGCTATTACCAATCTCATTATCATTAGTATTTCATTATTACTCCTATAATCTACTAATCTGAATAAGGTTATTTTACAATCAACATTTGTAATTTTGTAACATTCATTTTTAATCTGTAGTCGACTGTTAGATTCATTTTTTTCTAATATCTATTTGGAATATGTATTTTTCAATTTATTAGTTCATCAGGATTATGTGAAGGAGACAAAATGAACTTCTGCCTGTTATCTCCATGAATGAAACTTTTATAATATCCTTAGAAGCCAATCGTTGAACTTGTTTTCTGAAGCTGAACAAACAAAAATTAAATTAAATATTCTTAAGAGACCAATCGTTGAACTCATCAACCAAAAATTGATCAACTGAAAAGATTAAATTATAGAGAAATCACTTTTATCTGTATCAATTGAGATTTCTTCTATGAGATCAAATTCTATGAAAAGTTATTATGGAATAAAAAACTTAGCTGATCTTTTGACAGTCATAGTATGTTGATATTACGACGGAAGTCGTAAGACAACCGTAAAAGATAGACGAAAATACGGTTTGTCATGAATAATGCAGAACGATTGAACTTGGTATATTCCCCAGGATGTTACAATCGAATCACATGCGATTCGAGAATCCCAATCCTCAAGCAAGCTGGATACGAAGAATAACTTTCCTTCTATTGTTCTATTTAGTTCTTTTTCTTCTCCAATGGAGAGAGGTTTGTTGCTGCTTGCACCGAGGCTGATTCCCGGCCTGCAAAACTAAACAGTTCAGTTGTGTTTCTGTTTTGAGCGCTTTGTTTTCAAACCCCATACTACCATACATAAAGTCGTTCAAGCGATCTCAGACGCTCCCCCCCCCTCACTCATCGGAACACCATCACTGCAAGACTTTTCCCAAATCTTTACAGCTCCTAAAACTTTGGAAGAATTCGACTTGATCAAAAGTATCCGCTATTAAATAAGCTATCTAATATGAGATTAACAAACTTCCCCAATGAAACATTCTACTTTATGGAAGCTTATATTGAAGTGAAAGAGAGTTTCCATTTGAAAAATCAGGAGATTACAAATTTCTGTTCCATTCCACCGTACAGTACTTTTTTATTTTTATTCACGACCTATTTACCAGTTCCGAGTATCCGCTGTATACGATGCTGTTTTCAGATTATGAATTTTGAAAATATACTTGAGCGCTTAGATCCTCTTCAAGCTTCCGTGCGAATTTGATCAAGTTGATCGTATTGCTGATTTCAAAGAATGAGTTTTCACAATAAGATCCTCCCATGCTTTTTTTTCCTAGTAATATCTGTGTCCATTTCTCTTCTCTAATTACGAATGAAGATTAATCATGAACAACGAATAATCCCTTATCTTTGTAGAATATGTTTGAAAGAGAATTTTAAACATTTGATGATTACAAATTAGGATGTATTTATTGGAATTATTTGATTGTTTCCGAACTAAGAATATAATAATAGTTATTAATTTTACAAAAAATTGAAATCTTGTTACCTATCTATCCATTTACTTATACAAACACAAAAATTATAATTTGATTTGGAGAAAAAAGAGGCTCAGTCCTGATTTTGATGATCTATGCAATCGAAAATAAGGTTTTTTCCAGAAGACTTCAAAACTATTGTTAGTAAACCGATTGAACACGATTCCTTCGTTCCATTCAACTCCTCATCATCCATCATTTATAATATTGTGATATTATAGTTCCAAATCAATAGCGTTCGACCAATCTTAAAACTCCATGGTTCAATTGGAGCACATCACCGAATTGATATGATCTGAATCGAGCACTAATAACTCTACAACATCAGTCACTTGAGGATATTGTATAATTTATTGATGATAGCATAGGTTCAAATCAATTTGGAACAGCGTCCGACCAAACATAACTCCATGATTCAATTGGAGCACATCATCGAATTGATATGAACTGAATCGAGCACTAATCCATGCCGTAGAAGCGTTTTATAAAGCAGACGACGGAATCATAAGTGCTCTTGAAAAGAGACCATATCGAATGAAGATTCCAGTATAGAAGTGAAACTGAAGAGCAAAACCTTGCCCGGAACTTTATAAATCAACGCTTGTTCTTGGACGTGCGGGAGAATAAGGCAGAATTCCATCGGAAATTGTCCCGCTAGAATACGTGTGCAGTTGTTGTTGTTTGGAATTTCCCACTCCATTTTAATCCTGATACCGATTCCCATTCTCCACATTGTGATGTTTCTGTACTTTGCAATTCTCCTCTTCTTCTTATACGTACATCTCCACTCCACTTCCATTCGCGAACTCTTTTGTCAAGAGCTATGACAATGGTTTCACGACTTGGGTCCATAGACCGTGACCATTCAGAAGGAAATATCTCTCTTGCTAGCAATTATCGATTTATTGGAACCCGCAGTATTTTCATGAGAGTTCATGAAAGGTACACGTACAACAGAGCTCCCATTTTCTTGCAATGCTCGACATCGCTGTCATGGAACAACGATTGGTTTTAATAGTGGGAACCAGTTTCAGCACTCCCTTCCTTTCTAGAAGATTACTGACATTAATAGAACGAAGAGAGGATTTCAAATTCTGAGTTCATCCCAGACTTTTTTCAATAACATACCGCTTCTTTGCATTATTTTTATTTCTATCCAAAAACTTCTGAATAACTCTTAGCTGCTGTGGAACTTTCTTATCCAACCAATTGTCTATTAGATTGGAGACAACAATGAATCGATACTGATTTTAAAAAGTGCTAAATGCTTGGAAGTTTCCTTTATACTTTCAAAGAATAGTTTAAACAATAGCAACAACAATTTTCATAATATCGAGAACTGTGTGTATCTACAACCAATAGTTTCCATGATATTGGAGTCACATAACAACAATAAATTAAAATAACCAGCACTGATCGGACTGCGAAACGTTCTCAGTTAGAAATCATGATTGATGATTGTGCTCCGAACAGTGCATTTGATTGATTCCAACGTCATTGCATAATCTGGGACTAATCAATTTGAATTGTTTGTGGTAATCATATTCGAAATGGAGAGGAATGGCCGTGGCCAGACTAGAGCAAGAGAGTGGATGTATTATAGATCGTCAGGTCGCGCTTGATGTTTAATTATGTTCCTAAACATTTACTTTGTTGATGAAGCGCCAAGGCTAAAAGATGGATTACTTTAGATTCAAACTATCCATCCAATTAACGCATAGCGTTTTGTAAACTATTGATATTATGATAACAGCTAAGCTTGATTATCTCACGTTGTTGGAACGGTGCGCGGCAATAATTTGGAGCCATGCGTACTCAACAAGCTTCAATTAATGCAGCAGCTCGGCTCGATATAGTCAACTATCTATCGATGGCACAGTTAGCGGGCTCTCTATTGGTTTACATATCACCCAATCAAACACTAGTATCACACGTTTGCATCTCGACCTTTAAAGTTTACTTCAATTGTTTGTTAATATTGTGACACCATAATTCTCTCAGGATGATTCAGTTCATAACCTTTCCACAATATTGGAAATCATGTCAACGTGGAAAAAGGTGCGTTTTCGATGGGGTGATTCGGAATGCGAGTGAATTGAATAAATAATGACAACAATCAATTCTCAATCATGGTCCATCTGAATTCCTCATGGACCTTCATTATCAATTAATCACTGATATACTAACAGAGTGGGATTATATGATTATTATCATAAAGCTGTTTTGCATAAAATGATTTGGAATTTTTCCATGATTTGAAATGACAATGTCCTGTGGATAAATAATTGATAGACCTTGAGACTTTCATCAATATTATCGGATATCATGTCATTCACTTAACAAATATTTGGCATGAGATGTCAAGATTCATGAGTAAATCATTTTATAATGAAGAATTAATCTCGTCTATCAATGTTCGATGTGTGTAATGTCAAAATAAATGAGTCGGTAATTATTAATAAGTTGACCAGGTACTTGAGGGTTGGATTGATGAATCAACAGTGAACATTATATGAATAATGAATGTGCAATTCTCCATTGCATTAAGTTTGTAGTGTTTATTCAGAATTACCAAATGATTATTGACTTAAAAAAGATGTCACCTGCAGCTGATACTACAACCAAAACATATATTTAAATGAAGAATTTATGTTGTACTGTATTCTATATAGATGTCCTTATCGAAGATCAAGTGTTGAAGTATGGGTAGGCATTAAAGGGTTTCTGCTTCAACTATCTTGGAGTTAAGTTTAGACAGTAGCCCTTAATAATTAAAGATTTTTGTGCGCACTCACGCAGTAGTGGGCCTTGTTATTGTCGCCACAGGAATATTATGAATTGAATACCGTCCAAACCTAACTGTACCGGCTGAATGCTGAGACTGTGTAGCGAAATTCTCCATAAATATTATTTTTAACAAGAATCTCAATACTCTTTCATACCTTATCCTGATTATATATAACCTAAATACCAACGCATACTAATATTTCAAACTCTTAATATTGTGTCAATACTGATAGATGGAATCAACGAAGATCACTTTTCGATTAGAGACCCCTTAGATAAGAGTTTTGCCCTTAACGTGTGAATAATTTTGAATTATTAGACAGAAAAAATTAGTATTGATAGTATTATTTTGTCAAAAGTCAAAAAAGTATCAGAATAAGGAGAATTAATAGTAGATTATTAAGCTAGGAGTAATAGATGCGACCTGTTAAGCATTATCAAAGGAAAAACCAAGAAATGAATAGGTCTATTCTACATGTAATTGTTGAAGAGGTGTTAATAAGATAAGAGAAATGAGAATTAATTTGAACTATCAGTAATGGCTGATAGCATAATGTTCATTATCACTACCTTTTCCAATTCATTGTAGTTTGTACTCTTTGAATGCTCGTATTGATTCAATATAAAACATTAGTGATGTTGGGAGTACTCTCCGATTAATATACTTCATAAGAAGTATATTTCTAATAAATTAATATTTTATAATCAAAAGACAATAACATAATCAGTGGGTAATAACCCCATTACTTTGGAGTAAACTCGAATGCACAAATACAGCGTGGTGTGATCGTGCTACTTGTGTCAAAATCCATGTAAAGCGTTAGTGTCTAAATTCGCTGCGGACTTCTTAATCTGTTTTCAAACAATCTGTGCCTTTCCCAAAGGCAAAGGGATTGAGTGCTCCGGGCTGGCCGGTTAGAGCTGGCTTTCCACAACTCCACGTTGAGCTTTCTCTCCTTTCCTTCTCTCACTTTGAGTTCGATTCCTCAGTGAATATTCAAGGAGTAAGCCAAAGGTTACTTGGCAAAATGTCATTGCGTTCTAGCAAAACATAGACTTGGATTTGTACGATGGACCACAACAAAAGAACCTGGGTCGGGTTCATTCGCTCACACTTCAATAAAGTGTGCAATCTAATCTTGAATTTCAACCGGGAAACTCTTTGTAATTGGTAATTCTCTTTGATGATTACGCTAGAGAGGATAGATATCCTTACAGTAGAGAAATAAAGAACTCATACTCAATATTATTATTCCATTATTGATGATTCTCATTCTATAATTCATGTGACTTGGAATTCAATACAAATTGTGAACATAACTGCTATATGTCTTCACCTGTGATTCACGCATCCCTCAGGGTTTGCAGAATAACTAGGGATACCTCGGCCAATAATGAATGATTTTAGATATTCACATAGGTAAGAGGAATATTGATTTCTGTTGGGTGATTCCTCATCAAATTAATATAATACTGTATTCAGGACTCAACCCATTTACATCGATTTACCAGTATAATGCAACGTTGATTCCATCCTCCATTAAAGTCCTCTTAGGTAAACAATCCCTAATTCATCCACTTTCCATGATCGAGATTTGTCTTAATTGATACTACAGTACCAAGATTTCATATATTAGTTTCATGTATTAGTTCCATATATTATTTTATGTATCAGTAGCTTATATAATAAGTATGTGATGATTCATGGAATCATAACATGATAATGTTATGTTTATTACAATGAATAATCAAACTCAAGAATGAGTCTCTTTTTAGTTATTGCTTGTAATAATGCCAACACACGTTCATGTTGACTGGTGGGTAATAGGATAGGGATTCGAACCCTGGCTTTCATTCCAGCAACACTTAAGAACACCAGACGCTAACTCGCTAATTAAATTCATTCCAATCATGTGAAATTTGTGAGATTAAAAAAGTCGAGGGAATCTATTCCAATATGTAATTTAAACATTTGATGAGCTAGCCTAGTTCCGATACTTCTCAGTTCCTTTTTTTTGTGCACTGAAGTTTGTTTGAAGCAACATAGCTCAACTCCTGAAAGTTTGATTTCGAAGTTGCTTTTGTTAGGATCAAGTTAGGCGGGTTTTGCAGCTTCACAGCCAATAGAGTCGAGTGCTCAGCTCAACTTGGAATACATCTCTCATGCAGCGATGGTATAAAAAGCTTATTCATTGGCTTTCATGTAATTTAGCATTCAAATTTGGAACTCAAAAACTGGGCAAAACAAAGCTGGATATAATTACTGGAGTGGTAAGGTCGAATCTATCCAGGCGATATAATTGAAATTGAAGTGGAGTGCGAGGGTCAATTAAATATTCATAGGCGAACAGAGTGAGGGCTGGAACGGAGTTAAGCGAGTTCGCGAACTTCACGGCGACGGCGGAAAGTAAATCTCGACATTGTTGATGGCAACGTCCGAGCAGCCGCTTGTATCATAGATTCAGTCGGATAATTATTTACATAGGAATCGAGTCAGCAAGTTGAAGCTCCAATTACGTCAAGACGACTCTCGCCCCTCGCCACACCTCAGCTGACAATGGAGCCTGCTAACCTTGCCTGCCTCGCACCGGGCCACACCAACAAACCCAAGTTTACACGAAGCTCCTTCCCCCGTCTGCGGCTAATCTCGTTGATAACTTTTTAGGCAATCCTTCTCCTCCAATCCTGTTTCTATTTCCGTGTCAGAATCAACTATTTTCATCCCTGTTTAACATACAAATGCGCACAACTCCTAATTGAGCTCAATCCTACATTGCAGTGCAGCCGAAGTATGCGGAAGTTAATCTTACTTATCCAGCTCACCTGGATTGTGGCTATCAGTTTTCATCAAATGATTTCTTAAACAATTTTAAGTACAATATTGTACAATGATGGACAATGAAACGGTTATAATTTTCATAAAGGGACATAATCTTTACAACATGATCTCAAACCTCCAATCTTAACACTGAAATTTCGTTTCACTACAAGCCCTGTGATTATTAACATTACTGTATTTCCAACTGAACCTCTTATCTAAATCTTTTGTTCCTTTTCCAGTCATTATTTATTCATACTTTCATTTTCTATCACTTTTTCCGTCCTCATTCTATTCATCAATAGATAGGTTCTAGACATAGATGATAGTTATATTATATTGTATAATTATTCATTCATAAACTGTTATATTAAACACTGGTCTAATATCCCTGAAAAAATCGAATAGTAGAAAACTGAATGAAATTTCATGTTTTAGAATTTTAGACCTTACTATTTTTCATGAAAACTTTGTTGTTACAAATATTTTAATTGAATCGTCGAAATCAATTGATGCTGCATCTTCATTCTAAACTATAATAATATGCTTCTAGGTTCATATCCATGATTCATGCTTCATTCTTGATTGTATTTCAACCCTAACATTGTTCTCTTTCCCTTCACCGGTATCGTCCTTTCCAACTTTGATTCTTCTTCTTATTCCCCTTCTTTTTTTTTTCTTCTGCTTCTACTTCCTCTTCTTCTCCTCCTCCTCTTTTCTCATCTCCTTCTTCTCCTACACTCCTCCTACTTTTTCTTCTTCATCTTCTTTTTTCTCTTCTTATCCTTTTCTTCCCCCCCCCCCTATATCTTGTGAAGATGATAGAGGGAGGCTGTTTTCGCGCTCCATTTCGATTGTGCTCAGACCATGTACGTCCAACTTTCATAATACGCCTTTGATGCCGCTCCGCTTCGCTCTGCGCGCTGCACTGGAAGAGTTTGTTTGTTTCTTAGTGGGAGACAGACGCGGTATTAATAACAACACAAGAAATGGAAGTGTTCTAATAAGAATGAAAGCTACCGTATCGGACAACACGGCCCGCTTCTCATTTCATCACATATATAGCGAGCGCCCCACTACCTTTCTCCCTTTTCCTCCCTCAATAATATGAGTTGTGTTGTGACAGCCGACACATTTTATCCCATAGAAGAGTAATTAGCTAATTACTCATTTTGTTGATGTGCAGTGCAACATCGTAGTGAGAATACCACTACAAACCAAACCTTGTAACTTCTTGATTGCTGCTGATAAAATAGAAACAATTGATTGTTCTCTGCTTTCTCATCTTTTATCTCTTTGCAGTACGATGGTGTTTCATGTAGTCTTTTATAAGATTCATTAATGAAAGAATGAAAAAAATAAATATGTGAGTGAATGTAAATGTAATCTATGAATGATGATTGTAAAAAGTACTTGCTGACATTGTTTTCGAAGGGGAAATTTGTGATGCAGATGGTATAACATAACCTGAATTTGCACTGTTTGTATAAATTGGAAGAGAAACAGTTTTGGGCATGCGCCTGTTGTACTCTCTTTCATAAATGATTGAATGAATAATTGAAATTCATATCAATTGCATTGGATTTATATGTATTACCATTTTGCTATAGTTCTTCTTTATTTCTAAGATTATATTTCGTGTCCATTTTTCTCATCTATGTCTTAAAAAACAGGCGATCAATTTAACGCTTAAAAAATTGGGAATTTTATTGGAAGATGGCGATTATAAAGTTATAAAAAATGAAAACTTTACCAACGGAAAATATCAAGGTTTATAAGTAATGGAATGAAAACAATTTGGGAATATCCTATAATTATTATTAAGCGGAGTAAGGACTAGAGAGGACTGCCATTCTCTACCTTCAACCTGATACAAGCAATATGTTCAGCAATAAATATTTCAATGACATCAAAATATGTTTATAAAATGGGTATATAGAATTATAGGCTGGTTCACCTTATATTATCAAATGTACCACTATAATTATATTAAATCTTACTCTATTTATTCTGTATAATTACTATTATTATTTGTTATAATTTGGTATTATTTCTGCTTGTTGAATGCAATAGGTGTTGTATGAGTTCTCCATCGCTTCCAAATTCATAGTCCCGGTTCAAAACCATCTTACAATGAAGTTTGACTTCAAAACATGTATTAGAAACGGCATATTGCAATGACACGCAGCGAACCAAAATAGCCCTCAAATTCTGTAACGTGCAACTGATTAGCTGCATCTAAATACCGTAGACCAAGGGAGTGGTAATAGTTGTTTGTTATTATGAAGGTTTCATAAACACAGCATGATATTGTTCAAAGAACATGTTCGGTTAACGATAATTTCGGCAACATGTGAATATAACAGAATATGCACAGGCCTGAGATACCTTCCTGACCTGTTCAAATATTGCCCTTTGATAATGGTAGCCTAATAATAAGCATTTACCTATCCTTGAGCTCTGGTGATTTTCGGGAAAACGCATATTATTGTACATGGATTGACAGTGTTTATTATTAATCTCATCGATGCTACCTTGAGTGCTCCATAGACTCTAGTCTCTAGTCTATTATTCATATCCAAAGCTGATTTTATACAAAAATTTGTTAAATATCAGTTCCAGCTCCAGTTCGAGTGACTAGGATAAAAATCTCATTAGTTCAATCTCATCGAATTTCCTGGCGTGTATGAATTTCAAGATTCAAGCTCTGATAAGAAATTGTGTGGGCTAATATTCTCAGTTCGTATTATTCCTAGAGCGTCTTTTGTTTATTGGCTCGGAGAAAGTGGATCGAAATTCCTCCAATTAAGGAGATTGTTGATTCCCTGTTTCTTGCCTCCCATCAAGCCATTTGCGAAGTTCCAGCTCCTTTCAAAGTCGATTGATATTGTGTTTGCAGAAGGGTTTTATGACGAAGCTGTCCTAGCGGGTGTGGCAACTAAAAGGATCTTGCCCGGAATCTTCGATTGAAGCTCATTGAGAGCGCCCCGATAATAATCATTTCATCCTTTGAAGATTGGGAGTTCATTTTCCAGGAATAAACTTGATCATTTGGATTATTATCAGCTTACTGGTTCCCGGTAGATAACGATAAGCTTTATTGATTAGTGAATATTCGCCTCCTTTCGTCTCAAACTTTGACATCTCATTTCATGATGAAAATATTACGAGATCATGTCCTCTCATTTTCCTCGTATTTCTCATTTTTCTCAGCCTCTTTTGCTTCGATGTAACGTCTCTATGATGAATAATGATGGCTTTCGTTCAAAGCCTTCTCTTCTCAAAAGCTTTGAAAATCATTGCTTTTTTCTATAAGGAGTAGTTATCCTGATGAAATTGCATTAAACAGAAATGGTCATGGAAAACTCCATATCCCCATTCCTTTTTTCAGATCTCCATCAGAAATTTCACTGGAAATTTTTTAAGATCAATCACAATTAATAACTACAAATCCCATCACTAGCTTTTACTTTCGGTAGATATATTTCCCATGTTGTCTCTTGAAAAACACGCCGTCAATACTATTATTTTCCTTTGAGCCTCAATATTAAAAACGTCCAGCCTTTTCGATAATTTCTAGTCTGAAAATTCAAAACAATTCCTAGAAACTGCACTGTTATTTATAGAAATATCACAATGATTATAATATTTTTACACTTTTCATTCAAGTATTAACATGATATTCCGATTTTTTTAAAGGATTTGCTGTATTTTGATAATTAATCGCTTGATTCTATTTGATGTGAATGGATTTTTAACTTGAACTTTATTCATTTCTATTTGTTCATGAGCTGAGAAAATATACTTCGACCAATCTAGGTAGCGTAATAAGGCTTACATCGTAAACAAGATCCATATCAACCCATCATAAGTAAAGTTATATTTTCACGAATAAACGACAAAAATACAAGTTCTTTGTTCAAGTTTCTTATTATTCTGCAGTCCTTCTGTCATTCTGATGTCGAAATTCATTAATCAATAATTATTATAATGTTATTCTGCAAGTAGTATTATATTTGTACCAGGAAATATTTTGAATACTTAATTGAGTTCTTTAATTTATCATTCATCCATCAATTTTATTTCAGTTTGTATTTATTAATGATGAATTCATTTGAATTGACTTGAAGAACATTGTATTCATCAGCTGAAATAACATTTTTTTTCGGTTTGATAAAAACAGTATTATGCAAAAATACAGTAATAATGCAACAATGGTCTGATATGAATCTTATCCAATCATTGAAAAAACTTTCAGAATCAGTAAACCTTGTCTTCAGATGAATGTGCAGCAGAAAGAAGCTAACGTGGTGATTCCTTATTTGTTGGAAGTTGATTCCAAGAAATGAAATGTTGAAAGAAGGGAAGGATCCGTTTACAGGAGTCTCAAATTAGCGGGGTGTGCGGGTTAGTATGGGTGGGAGGGGGGTGATTGTCAAGGGGAAGTGTGAGGGTGATGGTGGGGGGAGGTTTGAAGGTGCGAGAGAATGCTGCCGTTGGGGATAAATGGGCCAGAGGCGTCGCTGGGGCAATTTGGAATCCGGCCACCGAGCATTGCTATACGCTTTTTATCTCGGTGTCATCCCTATCCGGTGGCGGCACGGCACAGCACGGGACGGGACGGGACGGGACGGACGGGCACTCGGAATGGCCTTATCAATAAAATGAAAAATACTGCGCCACTCATGCGGCACGACTAAACGAATCCACAGCCGCCGCCGTTATTAGCCTTGTCGTTACGGCTCTGTACAATTATCTGATAACCCACAACTTCGCACTTTCACCAAACTAGTTTCTCTTTCCGACCACTACAAATCTGCTTCAATGACTTGGCGCCCTAGAATAAAGCCACGGTCTTGATAATGTCAATTTGAGTTCAATGACTCAGATTTAGTTCTTGTTGATCAGTGATACATCAACCATTGCTACAGCAATCTGCCATTACATGAAGCGTATTTGCTCATTTTGCTAATTGAGCATAATTAGTGAGAGACTTGTACATATTCAAAGAGATGGATAGAACAAGTTTCAGGTGGGCTCCTTACCACCAGAAGTACATTTTTGAAAGAAAATAACTTTCTTCTATATATTTTTCACAGAAATTTGGACTATCATTCAAAAATACTGTCGTAATTATGTTATGAGATGAGATCAAATTGAAATTCGAGTTTTGTATTATCTCTGGGTGATCAAGAAATTAAATGATCGCCCGTCACGAAATCCAATTGAATTCAATACTTACAAGCGCAATACTTATTTTCCATTGTATCGTAGCTCACAAGTAGCCTACCAGACAAATATTTGTGATGGTCTTCTTCAATTGAAATGGATCACGAGCTCATCATGTGATGGATATTACACTTTTTCGGAATTAAAGAGTGTTGCTTATGAGGTCGAGAGTAAGCCTTTGGCCGGTCAATAACATTTTTTCTATAGCCTCCACTTATATAAAAATTGCGTTCATCTGGATAGGGCCAGGATATTATGAGAGCCTGCGGAATTAATTATCTGGTTTTGTAATCAATTTAAAAAAAGGCATCCCGCTGATTCCTTGAATTAATTGAATTTCTGGGGATGGATGAATATTCGATTATTGAACCTACGTGAACGTTTATTACACCTTTTATTGGGGCTCAAAAATGAACGGTGATGTTATTAAGCGCTGCTAGTTGAGCTACGTTGATTCTAATGAAATGATTACAGCTATGCCTGATTTTTATATTCATCGGAAAGCTTTATTGAATTTTCTTTAATCGGTCAATTATGGAACTCTATTCAGAATTATTTCTACCTTATACTCACGAAAAAGAAATGAGTCAAGAATGGATTCCGACACCATACTGCAATACATGAATTACATTTTTATGTTAATAGGACAATCAATGATAATTGAACATGTATTTACTTCTGCTCGCAGAGGATATTCAATATAGACTCGTCAAGGAGCCTCAAAATTAATAATTGAAGTGATAAATACGAGGACTTCACTTGCATTGCATAGTGCACACCTCTAACATTTTCTTTATACCATTGAAATTATTTTTAGCTAAATTTGGATTTCTCTCATAAGAAACATGTGTCACATCTAGTCGAAGCAAAATCTGAATAAATGAACAAAAAATCAATTATATCGATTCTTAACATATTATAGATTGAGTTCAATATAATCTTTGCTTCTCCTTGCAATGAAATTCGGACAACCTAGCTTGTTTAGAGATAAGAGGCTCCAATAAAGCGGAATTATAGTCTATTACAATCCTCCAGCTTTGCTTGAATAGCCGAAATGATTTTTCATTTTTGTGCTGGCACTTATTATTCAGGAAGTGGTGTTCTTTTCTGGTTCAGATAGATCGGCCCTTAATTGGTTTGATTTTCAATTTGCAAGGCAGAGTGCCGGCACAATACGGCAAAAAATGATGCTATTCATTGATAGTGAGTGGAAGGAAGGAGTGCATGGAATAAGTTCATAAATTCGTATCCGGGCTTAGCAGCAAGGCAGGGGGGGAAGGGTAGCATTGCATGAAAGCAAGGGATAAGGCGTCATAGGAGTGGGTAAATTACTGTTATAGGAAGTAATAAGATCGGATCGAGATCCGATCCCCGTTTCTCTCGCGCCGAAAGTCCGGTCCCCTCCCATCCCCACCCTCAGTTCTCTATCTTTATTATCCATTCCACCCCATGCCACCACGCTCTACAAGCACGCTTTCAGCTAACATTTTTCAAACAAGCTGAAAACCAAACTCGAACAGGATGCCTGTATGCATTGGCATCGGCAATGGCACCCTTCCATACCATACCCCCCACCACTTCCACCCTCCAACCAACCGTTATAATCGAAGGAGAAGGTACTTGGGATGCAAGCTAGCAGCTTACGACTCCACCCCATTACGGATTGCTTGCAGGTTAATTAGCCGCCCACTAATCCTTAAACCTAATTGCAGGCCAGTTTTGAGATATCTCCAACCGTTTTCGTGGATGCTCTTTGCGCCAAAGATTTCCACCACCCAACCACTCAACCACCCCCTTTAACAATTCAATTCCCTGCTATTCAGCGTTTGCCTCATCCGACGGCGGTTTTCTTCCCTCATCAAAAATCTCATCAACTCGAATTTCTCCCCTAATCTTGTGCTAGAATTTCCCTAATTTATCAATCCCATTGCATTTCAGTTAATCCATGACGTTTTTCCATGCAGTTGACTACAGCACAAAATAAAAATAAAATTCCGATGCTAGTTCATTCAGACGGTGATATTCAATTATTTTATAAAAATGCTCAGTTATATTCAATGCTAACAGGTTTGGAAATTAAAAAATAGAATATCCCTGAAGGCTATTGAGTGAATAAAATATGCAGGCTTCTAATTCCTCTGTACAACTTCTATCAGAGTCATTTATGAGAAATTCTCTTTATAAAGTCACCAATGTTCTTCAAAGTAAATAACACAAAAAAAAAATCTGCCACTGAGAATATAATTACTGAAACTCGCTATATTAACAAGCTTTGCAGAATGTGTAACTGTATTGTTATCAATTAATACTCTAACCTATTAATTATAAACTATATCTTTTCCACATTTCCCATTACGGAAATTGGATGATTCGGCGAAGCGGAACACCCGAAAGGGTCTCCCCGCTAATAAAAGCCATAAGCGTAATAATAATAATAATAATTAATACTGATTCAAGGTTACTAATATATAAAAAGGTATGTCTCAGAATAGACTGGCCAAATAAAATGAATGGATTGTTTCTGAACTCAGACGCAAATCCCAGTCTCACCAGTATTTGAAAAATGAATATTGTCAGGTAATGTTATTGATTCAATTGGAAATATTATTATGCAAAGAGTTTTTTAGAAAATTTCAAGACAGAGTTTAGTATCTAAATTTTTTAAGGTAGAATTGCAGAAGCTCTGCGATCATAGTTGTATGAGAAACATCAAGCATTTCAAGTTGAATTGCCTATAGACAGTATCGAAGTTGCGAAAAGTTTAGCGACGACAAAGTTAGCGACAGACAACATCACAGAGCCGAAACATGGTTTGTGAGCAGAAGACCGCGACTGCGACTATAGGCCAGCAGTTAGTGGGTCGACTGGGAACAGTAGTTTCTTGGACTGCGGCGGCGGCGGCAAGCCCGACCGGATAAGTTATGCAAGAAGTGTTTGCCAACTAATTTGCATGGCCTCAGAACAAAAGGAGGACATGTCGGACACTTGCCGGGGAGGAGTCGGACGACGTCGTCCGCAACCAAAACGCGTCTTTAATACCCGCCAGACGCAAACAAACCGCCCCCTTCGGTCACGTTCCGGAACCGTCGCCATGTCAAACGTTACCCTCTTGGCACCACACGAGCAAAGTATATGTGTTGCCTCGCCCACGTTTTCTTGATTTATCCACGGAACTTCTTCGAAAAACTTCCGCAACTGAAAACATCTGTTAGAGAAGGCAAGGATTAGACGCGCATTCAAATAACCATGTATCAAACACGCCTACAGCTAGGTTTCTCCCTTCCTCCAGAAGCTGCAATAATTCTAAGCTATGTATTTGCAATTTTTTCCAAGTACGTGATGTACTTTCTGCTTCGTAGTACAGAAGGGGAATGTTACTTCATGCTAGTTTGAAGTTGGTTGAAGAGGATATTCAGATTTGCTGAGGAGGACGGTTGAATGTTGAATAGTTCAACACGATATTCAGCTTTGCTCATTACATCACTAATGGGGATAATAGTATTATTGAATTAAAAAAACACGATATTCAGCTTTGCTCATTACATCACTAATGGGGATAATAGTATTATTGAATTAAAAAAAAGTTTTTTTTGCTGTGGTGATGTTCACATAAGCTCCTAGCTTGTGCTTGGGTGATGGGAAGGATGATGAAGAGAGATGAGAAGACGGACCTACAGCTTCAGGTGGGTTCCGAACAACCGGGAAGTGATTTTGATTCTCATGAATGTATGGAATTCAGCGGAAAAAGGCTTTGAACTGAAGTAGTCACCCTTACAATTGGAGTTACAGGTGCAAGTCTCTTATCTAGTCTTCCGATTAGACATCGGCACAACCATGAAGCAAACTGCTTCCCAACATAATTCAATTAATTATTATGATTTAAGCAATTGAATAGTTGCAATATCTCATTTCCTTCCATGCTTCCCATCAGTTTAAGTTGATTACATTGTTATTGATTTTCATTTTAAATAATTTGTACTTTTTTCGAATGAGAATAAGTCTCTGAAATGCTAAGACTTGGAAGGGTGGAGGAGCGATCAGTTTTTCTGATTGTTGTAATTCAAGATTCAATTCATGCCCTACAATAATGTGCAATGAATATCTGCATGGCATGCGCATACAATTCGCAGAAAAAAGATTCAGCAGCAAAATGTTTCATCATACAAATTGACAATCAGCAAGACTGAGCTTGTGTATTAATGCACTTTCATTCAGCTAGTTCAAAATCATTGAGATGAAAGGGTTTGTTATTGAATGTTCGCCCAAACAGGTGGAAAATAAGATTGTCCATGAAGTGAACTTGGAGAACTAGGAGTACAAGGTGAACTTGAAGGGTTTATGGTATATAAATCTCCATTGCCTCTGCGAATTATTTGTTGTGACCTTTTGTGGGTCAGTTGTTGCACGTGTTTGTAAGCCTATTGCACTCAGGCGACAATAAGATACTGGTTTAGTCGTGAGGTGGTGAGTGATGGCGTAGGATCGGAAGCATTTGTCTCCTCTTAAATATTCAAATCGAACATCAGATCAGCACACGTGCCGAAACTCTCATCCATCTTATGAATAGACAATCTCTCAATAGATTGTGTACTTGGAGACCCGAATCATTCAGCTACTAGCTTTTACGTTCCATATTCATAATCAGTACACATGAATAGACAGCTCCTATCATAATAATACTATGGAAATTCTATTACATCATATCGATAATGAATCAGGGGTGGTTCTTCAAGCTGTATGTATATGTGTTCACAAGCGATTACAATTATTTTATGATGGTGCATTATATAGTATATATCTGTTCTTGAACAGTATATTTTCTTGTATCTTGTAGGTTCCTCTCAATACGAGGTTATATTCCATCAGGATTCAGAAGAAAATTGAAGCTCGAAGGAGAGAAAAACCTGTTACCTGATCCTCTTGACTTTCATCCCCGAACGTTGATTTGACAATCGATTTTCAATTTCAAGTGATATAGAAAGAAATTGATTAGAATCGATTAAAAATAAATCGTCCGATCATTCTACTTATTATAATATCACTAGCCTATGTTCCAAAATTTGAATTGCGATAATCACCAAATAAAAGACGACATCAGGAAAACTCTATGAGCAATATTCATTTGAAAACATTCAACTGTACACAATCAAACAGCCATTACTAAGGAATTTCTGAAGTTATTAAATCATTATAAGGAAAATGCTTGCTATTGTGAGTGATTTAGATCATATTAAATTAAAAATTCATAAATTATTCAACAGTGTGACTGGGGTCACAATGAAATTAGATGGAATATATTTAGCAAATAATTATTCAAAGTAATTTTCTGCTGATTCTTATTCAATTGAATCGAAATATTAAATCTGACATACATGATAAATCATTCTTGAATGTGTTATTGGAATTTGAATAATCGTTGTTGAATAAGAGCTCAAAGGAAATTTTTGAAAGAAAGGCAATTTTACAGATTAGATGAAGAATGAACAAATTGATAAGGAATGTTTTTGATGAAACACATAAATTCATGGAATTGACCCCACTGTGGAGAACTGTTTTCCTGCTCTCAGGCTTATGCCTTTGCAGGTTTTTCCTGATTTTGTTTAAAATGTTTATTTATTTTGTATTATGGCAAAAAGGGAATAAATTCGAATTTGTAATGTAACATTTCGTATTTCTTTTGAAATTGGCTGGTACTGTATGGGTAAAAATAGTTTTTAAGAAGGCAAGTACAGTTAGTACACCCGTGTACAGTTAGCGTCCAATCTTGAATGCATAGTTCTTTCTCAATAACTGTAAAAATAATCAATTTTGAGTCTAGAATAAACTTTAATTGATGTGTTGACATTTGATTCGGCTCTCATCAGCTTACGTGTCGAGAGTCATTGAGCATGAGGTATTCGAATGATAAACTCGTATTTCTCTCCCTAGAGCTGAAGGGATAATCAAATCAGAGTAAAAAAAGGAGAAGGAAGTAAGCGGCGGCTAAATTTGAAAGCAGGAAGGGAATGATTGCAGACAGACGAGGGTTGTCAGCCAAATACGCAGAGGTCTGGGTCGAGAAGTCCCTTCCACGTCAGATTATTGCCGATGACTGTTCTTTGGGGACGGATCTGAATGATCGATTGCGCTTTTCAGCATTTATTAGGCGAGTTCAGCAGTCAGCACCAGGGGGGAGGGGCGAGTCAGCTGCAAGATTCCATTTCCAAATACTGAAGAGCTTGTGGTAGGGTAGTTTAAGATCATCGATGCTCGCCTCATTTTTTCGCTCGTATGGGGAAGTGGAATTCGGCCCCCAGACGCCTCAAGGGACTTATGAACTTCCTGAATACATTCCCTCCCTTCAACGTGTCGCTACGTAAAGTGATGTCAGCTTTAATATATACCGAACTGTCTTCGGTAATGACAGTTCTGTACTCTCCCCAAACGTATTTTATTCCATTAGGTCCACTAGTGCTCGTTAAATGTATCTTCACTTCCAGTTTGCAAAGAAGACTCACATAGTTGACTCACACTATCAATCTTTTTGACTCAGGTTTCTTCTTAGGACAGAAAATTAACAAAAAATTATTATTGTAAGAATTGTTCGTTTCAAGTCTTGAATTACAAAAGAAATATATGAGAATACAATATTAATATCAATGACCAATTATTATGAATAAATAATTGAACATAACATTTACTTTAACATGATTCATTGCTGTACATTATAATATTCAATGTAAATCAATATAATATAGTCAATATATATAGTAATATAGTCAATGTATTTATACAGTAGAATGTAGACTATATTTTTCCTAGATGCAAGGTTTCAATTAAATGAAAGATGTTAGCTGGAAATGTTTGGAAGATTAACAATCTTTCCAACCTCAAACTTTCTGTAGGTGATGAACCCAATAATCGTTATTCAGATAAAACTTCTCTCTGAAGTTTGAATTTCGGAAATGATTCTCAGGCCTTCTACCTAAAAGCTAGTTCTATAAAAACAAATTTTGAGAGGCGAGATGAAAATATCGCGTACAAAACAGGAATAGAACGCAACAATGCTTGTTTTTGTCGTTCATACAACACAGAGAAGGCAATGTTTTGTTGTCAATGCCTGGGAAGATAGGAGAGAAAATCAATATTATTTCAAGACTATAATTCACTGTGCTGCCACAAAACTGACCCTCTCACACACACACTCTCTCTTTCACTCACTCTCTCTCTCTTATTGCTTGGAGTAGAGTCAAACGGAAAGTAACTCACTCTCACAATAGGCCTCTGTGGAACACTGTGAGGTAACTACCATGAATATTACTAAAAGTGAATACTTCCTTTTAATGTGACCTGTAGTTTCCAAATATAGAATTTTTGGTAACAATGAAGCAAAATGTAGAACTTTATTAAATACACAAAACTTTCCATTGTTCTGACGGATGCTGTGATAATTGAAATGCGGGAAATCAGACAGTATTGCATTCTAAACCTCAAGCTTGGAATTCAATTTTCATGTCATAGCAATTCAACATTTCCAACGCATGAAGTGATGGAGGCAAATCCCTATTTTGAACTGAACATTAATACATTATTATTTTTAACAACTTATCCTAATAAAAATCCTGTTCAGAAACATAAAGTTCTATGAAGCTGTTATCATTTATGATTCTAAATTGTATATACTCTTCAATGAATTGGTGAATGAATGAGACTCTTGATGTTTGAATGAGCTCGAATGAATGAATGAATGATTCCTGTTTGAAAGCCCTTGTAAGTATTGTGTGATGTCATTAAAATAATAGTGATAAATAAATAAATAGTGATAGACAGAGTTTTGATGGATTACCAAGCCTTATAATTATCAGAATATCAGTTGATGCTTGTGTTTTTTCCCTATTGTGAGATGATTTTGATTGTATATTCTTCTTTCCAGTGCTGAAATTAGTCTCAAAATTCAAATCTGAATTGTAATTAAAAAATTCATTCCAACGCGTTTATTCTTTGAAATTGTGGTCTTTCTTGGACGTTTCGTCCAACACCACTGATAGCAATACAATTTCCCAAGTTAACAATATTACAAGACACTCAAGGCATGTACAAAAAAATTTCAAGCTGATATTCATCAGTGCTCTGGAAACTTCATAGAAGTTGTTGTAAAACTTGTATCATAACTCAATTCCAAACAACGACTTCAGACTCGCTTGAATTGGGGCATCAAAAATAGAGTGTGAAAGTTTCGGGTGTGGAGAAATTCAGAGGTATAATTTATCTCGAGCAGGGGCCTTGTTTCTGTACGGTGTACGGAATAAGAAAGTTCAGGTAGAGGTTGCAGTTACCTACCTACTCGCACTCACTCTCACTCTTTCTCTCTGTCTCTTCCCACTGCCCTACTCTCAACGGAATTGGAGATAATGTGTAGAACCGTCACTTTTATTGTTTTACTGTCTTTTATTGTTCAATATCACTTGCGTCTCCATTCTAGTTCAGATACTCAAACCGTAGTAATTATGATACTGCACTTATGATCGTGCTAAATTTTCATACCGTTATACTGTATTTCTATTTGTGTAAAATGATTATGATTAGGCCTATTATAGATGAAGTGAAATTATGATACTGAACTGATTATCTTGCTTGGTTTCCATACAGTAGTATTCTTTATTATTGTATACCATTGTAGAGCCAATTAAAATTGTACAGGACAAATGGATCATGCATAGATTTCATACAGTAATTTTTTCTCTTGTATTCTATTGAAGTGCAAATATCTAAACTGTAGTAACTATGATACAGGACAACTAATACTAGGTTCACAATATTAATACAGTAATTAATATATTTCCACTATTTTTCACCATTGGTGAGGCTTAAAATGTAATGCCGAACTGGAATATCTGTTAGTTCGGTTTATTATTGTCCTGATACCAAAAGCATATTCAGATATTCTACTCTTATATCATATCATTCTATAATATGGAATCTTATATCATTGAATCTTATAATTGAATATACTGCTACTGCTCTGTGAAAGACTGCTACAGTCTTTCAATTCATGCTCCAGAAAAGTATTGAAGATAAAGAATAGCAATAATCATCTTCCGAAAAAAAGAATTTTGTGAATAATAGCATTAAATAGTTCAGGTAACTGAACTACCATAATTTGTGGATGATTTATGATTTGTGATTTCCTTTCCTATTGTATTTCAATAAGCATTGAGAATAAACACTCGCATTTTGAGAAAGATATTGACTTTTGAACGAGAATATTTTGTCCAAGAATAGGCCTACTATTGATCATACTCAAACAAAATTTTTAAAAACATCATTATTGTTCTCATGCTTTTGAGAATTCAGTCTTTCACAGAACAAAAACTGATAAGACTACCTGTGCTACGAAATTTGTTACAGAATTCATTAACCCAACGCTTTTGATCTTGATAATTCAGACATTTTTTATTAGTAAGGTATAGTTTGCACAAGGTGACCCACTTCATAAGTAATGTATGCGTTCGTCTTTTGAATCGAGTTTGTTTGAGCTGTACCGTCAATTCAAATAACTTTAATTTATAAGAGGCTGCAAGACTTCTTCCACATTTAATATTCTATTAGCTTTGCTCTTTCTCAAGAGAGAGTTTGTATTGGCAAGAGCTTGTAGATGAGTTTTAAATTTTGAATTACTAGCTAGTAGCAATGATTTTGTTAGAACCAAATCTGAGAAACTCGCTTGAGGCTTATAGAGTGAAGAGCTTCCTTAATGAGGATGAAGAAATACAGTTTCAGTTATTTTATAAATATATAAAATATATTTATGAATATTACATTATTCATATTTATAAATATAAATAAATATATTTATACTAACAGTACATTACCATTTGATTTTCCATTAATAGAGATTGATCAGAACATCCCTAATCCTAACGGACCGTATTATAGCTTCTACAATTGAATTGAAATTGAAATTCTTTATTCTCCAAAAAATAACATAACAGTAATACATTTGAAATAATAGCTAATGAATGAATAGCTAATGGATCTTTCCCATTTATACCATCTTCTCACTTACGCTATCAAAAATTAATAATAATTTGTTGAAAAGCTATTCATGTTATACATGTTATTGCATGTTATAAGCATGTTTGAACATAATTCAATCACTCTGAAAACATACAGTTCTTATTGTAATGTAATTCATCATTTATTACTTGTTTAATACGGAAAACAACTTCTATTCGTTTTCGAATTCAAGAAATAATAATTATTAGATTCTTGATTGTTTGTTATTTTTCAGGAACCTACGTGGTGTTATGGCGACGGGGCATCTCAGTGCTTACAGCTGATAGGATGATGGTGACCAGAGATCCGCGGTTCAAGCTGCAGGAGGGATTCAACCTGCAGCTGAGCAACGTCATGCCTCAAGATGCTGGAGATTATGTGTGCCAAATCGGTGATGGCGACAATAGGGATCAGATACACACCGTCGAAATTCTAGGTGAGTTCATTTCAACATTATCTTAAACATTCACTATCATTTCACTATTATTTTCATCAGAGAACAATGTGGAATAAAGATAGCAAGAAGATTCAATGACAAACAAACTTAGACTTATGATAAAACTAGCTTGAATAGCAAACGTAGACAATTGAACATTCTAGAGACGACTGTCATTGGCCTAGATAGGCTCCTCCCACAATGGGCGGTTTCTACAAACATCACAGCAATGGCGGTTCAAACAATAAATCGTAAAGAAAGGTAATTGATATTTACAAAAACAAATGGAATAAATAGGAATTCTTGAAGAAAACAATGTGGGATGAAAATAGCAAGAAATTCAATGACAAACAAACTTAGACTTATGATAAAACTAGCTTGAATAGCAAAGGTAGACAATTGGCTCTGGAAATAACCAGGGTAACTAGGAATGATCTCAATCACAGTTTAAATGACCAGATTCATTTCAATCAGTACAATACCACAAATCTAGTTTTATCATAAGTCTAAGTTTGTTTGTCATTGAATTTTCTTGCTATTTTTATCCCACTTGTTTTTTGAACCGCCATTGTGATGTTTGTGGATGTTTTGTTTTGTGGAGGAGCCTATCTAGGCCAATGACAGTCGTTCACCTTGACAGGCCATTCAACTGCCAATCACAGCGCTCGGTCACGAGTATAAATGTTCAACTGCCAACTGCCATTCAAATGCGCTTGGTAACGAGTATAAATTCAGCTGCCTGTACTTTAGTTTTAGTTACCAGTTTACCAGAGATTGATAATGGCGTAACAACCAAAACTGCAGTATCTCGTTGTTTCATTGAATATGTGGTTTTGACAACATCAAGTCTTCTTATTCAGAATACAAGAGATATATATTACATGGAAAACTATTCCAGAGATATCTCAAGTTGTTTCAATGGTCCAGTAACGAGACTTTTACATGTAGTAGAATATTGAACTTGATTCTCAATTCATAAGAATTTTAATAAGCACCAAATTCTATAGATCTGCTTTGTGATAGAACTATCCCATAAATCGAGGAAACCGAATTTTTCAGATTACTCACCAATTTTGTTTATCAACGACAGACCACTATATGGATTCAATATTACAGCAGTGCACTATTTTCAGATCCCGCTAGTATGGAAAAGATTTTTTTTAAGTAAATGAAATGATTGATCATTGAATAGAGTTGTGAGGAGCAAAAATAAATACATCATACGGGAAGCTGGCCATTACAGTGCCCAGTGGATCTAAACTATTAGCTGGAAGCTCGCATTTATCACAGTGGCATAGAAAAGAGAACAATATTGGAATGAACTACCCCTCCCATTTTGCAGACGTTTTTTAGGCGTCTAGATATCGTGACTGTTTATGCTCGTCCTGTGTATGACTGGCGCTTTTTACAAGAATGATTTATGAACTTGATTACGCAAGTAATAAATTGAATTATCTCGCAATTTTTCCGCTCGGCTTATTTCTTCTTATTCGGCTCGTATACGTCGAAAAAAGTTCACAATGTGTGGATAATTCTTCGTGGAAAGAAGTCTGTGGCAGTTGAGTTCACAATATTCACATTTCACTCATCTTGTTATAGTTACTTATTGAGCTCTTAGTCCAGTCAATAAACGAACTTCACCTTACATCTAATGGGGAAACGTTTTTTATTTTTTGATGTTGTTTGGGACCATTAGGTAGTAATTAATCCAAGAAAATCCAAGAAATCTTGAAAAAACTATCAGAAATCGGCACTTTTTTCAGTTTTCGGTCTCTAGCTCATTCCCAGTTCATTTTTTCAAAGAAATGTCTCACTAAGAAAATGTAGATTACTAAATTTCCAACAAATTTGATGTGTAAGTTTTTTTGTAGGTCCAAGCGTATTCAAGCTATGAGAAGGCGAAAAAGGTCAAAAATTGGGGATTTGGAAAATTTTTCACTTTCACTCCACTTACCATAACAAAAACAGGGAGAAGACTTGATCTCAGCAAAATGTGTATACAATGAAGGTTGTAGAGAATTTAATTTCCTTTAAAATCATGTATTGAATAAAATTTTACGAGCAATTGGTGGGAGTGGGGGTAGATGTAAGAAAACTAAAAGAAATGCGTTTTTTGTGATTCAGCCCTGGTTAAATGAGAGTTTTCTGTTTTCATTATATTAAAACCATTTTTTGATCACAGCAGTGCATCTGAATAATATTTGAAGAATTGTTTGTATAAATGTAACCACATACATGCATACATTGAAAATATAGAAATACTTGTAGAATTTGTATTTAGTACTTCAAATACAGGATATTGAGGAGGGGTAGAAATTGTTTTGGAATACGTTAGTCATGGAATTAAGCAATAACTCAGATTCATTAAAATAATAAAAATATATTGTCATAAACGTGAAAAATTTGTGCTCAATACATTCAAATACCGTAAATTAAATGAATATTTTTTTGATGTTTTAGTCTAGGAATTGTATTCGTAAATCTTATGTAGAGATTAGTGACAAGTTGACATTTGAATAAGTATAAATTAATGTATAATGTATATTAATAATAGAGTTCGAGAGAGTCCATTAAGAACATAGAGAAATCTATTGTTATGATCTCGTTAAGAGTTTGTGTTGATTAGCCTACATTCAAATATAATAGTTGAAGAGTGAGAAATATGCCTTAAATATATTATTAGTCTACAGATTGTGTTCATACATATTTGATGTTGGGATAAGTGAAAACTGAACATTTAGATGGGTATAATAATAGAATTGGAAGATATGGCAGACGATCGGTGTGGACGTAGGCTAGTGGAGTGACTGTTTCCTGAAACGAGTCGAGTGGAGATGAGTTGAGTAGCCAACACAGCACAAAGTTTGGTCAGCGCTCTACATGCCTTGTCACTCCCATGCTCCCACATTTTCCTGACAGATTTCAAATTCTACTTCAATTCAAAATTGATATTCCATTCTATCATTCCATATTTTTCCACTGTGGAATTCAACATTGGATTCCACAGAGAGAATACCGCGAACAGCTTCAGTTAGAATTCAACATAAAACATTGCTTTCTAGTACAATAAAGTTATAATGAAACTCAAACCAGGAGTAGAATGATAATTAAATTACAGGTCTATTTGAAATTTTGAGTTTTTTTTGAAAACGTTTTTTCCAATGTTCTCATTATTTCTACCAGAGCAAGAAGGAATCAATGTATTTTTTTTAATTATCATGAAACACAGTTGCCTATTATCAACTATATGCTTATGATTTTTCTACCATTTTGAGAAAAAATTACATAAATAGGTTTTGAGGGTGTGATATTCGTGATTTCTGGACATTCAGATAAAGTCAGAATTCTTTTGTAACTCACATATTTCTCACTAAAATATCTATTTTCAAATTTATATGATAACTATAAGTTATCACTCCCATTTTGTGAATTCTGCCCTCGAATATAGAAATTGATTCAATTGACCAGTACTCATGAGAAATACAATGTCACCAATATTTCGCCAATGTATCAATGCTAATGAAACATGTATATTGCATCTAACGATTTAGCACAAGTGTAGTCGCTTGCTGGCTGCTAAGAATAAGTATGCCATTGTCTGAGTTCACCACGTTCCCCTGAGAATGCACTAATGCATAAGAGCTGCTTTATTGATGCACAGTACATAATAATGAACAAGCTACTGTCAGAAAATTATTGCTTCGAGGAACCAAAAGCTTATAATAGACGGATGGGCGTGTACCTTCATTAAACCTCAACTCCCTCATCTGTCTCGAATTAATAGAGAGTAATAGGATTTCTGCTTCAACTATTTCAACTATGAAATTCCTCAAAAGCCTGGAGGAATAGTTTTAGAAGTTGATGGTATCATGTGTGGCTTAGCTACTTTGCTTTTACAGTACTTCGTTCAAGATTCGCAGATATTATAACTTTGTGAAGATTCTTGAAGCTTGAATAAGGCTCATCGTCTTGGAAAAGCTTGAGTGCTGCACGAGCAAAAAACATATTAAATTTCTTCGTGAATTGCTCTCTAATACAATATACAATTCGTTCATGCTCCAAGAGAGTCTTCGCAGAAACAAGATAATTCATTGAGAATTTCTTCTGGTGCCTAGGCCGGAGGGAGAGTTTCAATCGAAATGCTACTTACACCGTTCAGGGAATTCATTGTAATCCGTGGCGAAGCGTGGTATACTTGTTTATCTAAATAAGTATATCACGCTTCGCCACTAATTGTAATATATTCCGTAACTCAACTGTGATTTAACTTTCACAACTAGAGGATACCAATTATTTTATTGCTTTTCTGTAAATACAATGGAGAAGATGATTTGAATGAGAAGTTGAAAGCTATTCATTCTCAAATCATTGTTACTAGCCTAATGACATGCGAGTCGAACCATCACCGTTATGAAGAATAGTAATATTTTGGCGTTGGCTGGCATTCATTGGCAAGATATCAGAAATCCAACAAAAATTGGTATTCAAAACTAGGGTTCTAACCACCAATGTGGTGCTAGAGTGTGTGGTGATAGAGCTCTTTCATAATTTAAAACCACAAAATTATTTTTGACGTGAATAAACAAGGGTGTGAAGTAATAAAACTTTAATCGAGATTTCATTAGAGCAGTTTCTGAATCCAAGGAGTTGTTTCTTAGCAGGAAGACTAAGCTAATGAGAGTCCTCCGGAGATAGATATTAGCTTTGTGAGAATATTATTATTTTGAAAAATGTTTGAGACCAACTGAATTCATTACGACTAACAACAACGGATGAAAACTCTCTCATTATGCTGTTAGTTTCAATTAGTGCTACACAGGACTGCCCCAAGCGCTCCTTCTCGGAATAAACAGTAATTACTGGTGGGACCTATAAGCTTGTCCTGTTATCTGGCATGCTGAGGCTATTATCTGGCATGGAAAAGGCAGAAGGTAATTTAGCGGATAAAAGAGTGAGTTTTTTCAAATGAGATGATCGTCTTACAGGGAAAACGTTTTCCTTCAACAACATGAAATTCGTTTTCAATATTTTGATAACTCTCTCTCTCTTTTTGATTACTTTGACAACGATGAAGTTTTTGAGCTTTCATGAATTTTGCAGAATGCAGAGAAATTTTCTCTCTCTAGTCTCCAATCACTCGATATTCAATTCATTCATGTGATCAGAAAGTTGATAATCGCAATCATGATGATAATAATAATAAATAATTTTTTTATTTAAACTAGTATCAGAACCTCTTATACACCTGTCGTTTTTGATGGAGTTTAAATATTGGAAATCTCTCGCTCAGGCCTTGGTGGGATTTCATTCTTCCATATAAGCTACTCGCAATTCATCTGTACTGTATAATATTTTTTTTGTCTTGTTCATTCTCATCTTTCTGTTCCTGTTTTGTTTCATTTATTGCATGTATGTCATTTTCGAAAGCAAAAATGGAATATTGATTGATTGAAATATTAAAATAAAATAATGTCGATTGTAATCATGAAGTACTCACTGTTCTGAATAAAAATACTTGAAGTTGTCAATACTACCAATTTTGAATTAAAAAACTACTTAATTTTCTCATTTTTAAAAACGAAATACCGGTTTTAATAAATTTGTGGTTTTGACAACTTCATTCTTTTTATACAGTACGGATAATTATCACAATATCACCTTCACTATTACACAGAAACTCACTATTGTTATCTAGAGGTATACATATTAACCATACTATGTTATATTATCTTCATAAATCTCAACTCTTTGTATGATGCCCCGATTGCAAATAAAACATTATTTATTCATTCATTTATCTAGAGGTACACGCAGGTTATGCCAAATAGCGCTGTAAAAGGATCATAATAGATGTAAAGTAAAAAAGGGATGATAAAGTGGAATATTTCGAGTCCAAGTTCATTGAATCACCTAAACACGCTGGTCAAGACCATTGTAATGAGTATCATATCACTCAATGTCGCGTAAACGTTTGGGAATCGTTTGAGCCGCTCGTATGAAGCGAGGCGATAACAAAGTTTTGTAGACGTGACGGATTGCTCTTGTGTCTTCTGGGGCTGTCAATCACTTTGCAAGCCAGATAATATAAGCAGGCCATTGTCCGGATCCTCATGCCGATACGTTACCGCACCAGACATCTGTCATTTACACAGACATGACAAATCTGTCTTTTACAATTGAGGTGTTATGAAGGGAAATTCTGAAATTAATCGTCACAATGATTATTTATCACTGGAGAATACTAAAACCTAAAAATGTTGATGTAAGCTTATACATTGTAGCAGGGTTTTCCCTTATCAGTAATATTGAGAAATCGATTAAATAATAAGGTGTAAGGCTCAGCTTTATTTTTATCGATGATACTCTCATTTTTAATACATGATTAAATTGGAAGTGAATATTTTAAAGTATAGTTTTGCATGTTGCAGAATATCAATAATGAAAAAGTACTGCAAGAGATAGTCTATTCTATTTCTATTTTAATCTTAATCATTCTATTCGTTCAGTTCATGCTACTAAGTTACTTAATTAGAAAAACTCATTCACATACAAACTCAATAGCCTTAGAAAAGTATATTTTTGCAGAGATATTTTTCATTTAGCTAATAACTGAAGCTTCAAAACTGTTCAATGTTCTACTTTTGATTTTTCCTATGGAAAATCTTCCAATGAAAATTATTTAATATGTCGTTTGTATTGTTTTTGGGTGAGATGTGAAATATCTGAGGAGAAAATTGATTGACTTTCAATTACGAATGTAAATCATTCAAACAATATAAAAATGCAGTCTGAAAGAATAAGGACTAACAAAGAAAATTTCTATTACAGTTCTATTACAAATACTTTATTGGAAGTTAGTTAGTCAAAGAAACCTGATACTGGCCTAAAAATAGACAAGCAGAATTACTGCTTTATAACATACTTAATTCATCATTAAACAATTACCTATTTGTAATAACATACATATTGGTATCATATTATACTATTATACTACTATCATAGAAAAACTTCAATTTGTTTTAAAATTGGGCTAAGAACAAAATTGAAGCTTCACAGACCACTTCTTCAACCCAACTTCCTATAACCCTCTCGTGAAGAAACCTTTCCAAGACTATTTTATAACCACAGAAAAAATACATTCCATTGATCAATAAGAATCACCAAATGATTCCTAAAAAAATATTTCTCTTAATGCATTTGTTGTTTTTCTTCAAAAGATAAAATACTGTATGATATTACTTGTATACTTGACACATTTTCGAGTAGCCAAGAACATTGTGTAGACAATCTGCTCATCTTAAAGTCTAGCCACTAACTTCGAAATTTATGAAAACAGTGGGAAGGTTGAGATCATGTCTGAAAATAATGGTGGAAAGTAGGAGGGATGGGCGGGGGTTAGTAGGGAGGGAGGCTATCTTATGTTGTCCTTCTTATGCTGGGTCTCGTAGGGATTCTGGGGAGCTTCGAGCTTTCCCGCTGTGAAAACATCAGAAATCAAAGTACTGTATTGGCTCGTCGAGCGAATGAAAACATTGAATCTATCGAATAATGGTGAAGCGAAGAGATACTGTCAGCCCTGTGCTATTTTATAATCATTGGTACGTTCCAATCATTTATCAATATTGAAGATGAACAATGAATTCTGAAACTTGAGACATTGATGAAGAAGCACATCATTTTCTATAATTTACTTTTTCTGGCCACTTGAAAGAAATTCACACCTGGAAAATGATGAAAGTGTCCCATGAAATTAGCAGATTCCTTATAATAGTGAAAGTGTTTTCATGAAATCAGAAGATTCCTTATAGGTCTACTCGAGTTCAACAATGGCTTCATCAGTTCTCAACAAACACACTTCATCAGATGAACATTATTATAGCATGTGGATTATAGAGCATCACTTTCTCAACTGCGATTTATTATAAAAACTTCTATTTTCTATTGAGCAAAATCCTAGTAAAATAGTAGTGCAATCATAGAACAGAGTCGGGGGAAAGCTTCTATGGAGGACTTCAATATCATGAATTTTATTTTCAGTTTATAAGAAGTGAGAGTAGAAAATTAATGGTTGGTCCAATGACTCGAAATAATATATTGAAAAAAATATAAATTCGACCGATTCAGATTGTCAGCACCTGTTAGACTACATGGACCAATCGAGCAATCGGAGACTTCTTAAAACTTCTTTAAAAAGACGTTAAAGACTTAACTTCTCCAAGACTTATTGAAAGAATCTGCCAACAAATGAGTTAGTCAAAACTATTCATTCCCGGAGTACAGTTAAAACATTTCATACGATAAATCGAACTACATAGCACCATATAGCCTAATGCATATGACTAATAGGCTATGTAATAGCCTAATGAATGGAAATTCAAACATATTCAATAAGAATGTTGATTAGTTCAGAAATAAGCCACGGTACTCATGTGTTATCCCGAGCAGATACTACTTGAGCCTTCTTTACTTTCTACATCCAATAATTCTCATAAATTGAAATTAAGTGAATTTCAACTTTTAGGAATAATATATTTTCATCAGCAGAATATTGATAACATTGTGTGCTATTCTCTGGAAATTCGCTTTCACAAATAATATTACTTTGAGGTCAAACCGCAGTTGAGGAAGTGATTAAATTCACAGCCGAGTTTTCAATTTATGATTCAATTTCAATGAACAGCTTAATAATCAAGCGTGGGCTGTTTACACAGGAATTCCAGGACAAGCGCTGTGTATTGATTAATAATCCAAATGCATCGGAGATCCATTTTATATTAACTTACAACGGAAACTGAAAATTTTAATGGAAGTTCAGAACGGTAAAATAATATAAATAATATGTCGTGTGCATTAGCATATAATTAATATTGTATTGACGTAACAATACCCAGTGGACAAAACTGTGCTTTCAAAGCGAAGAGAAACAAACTGGGACGGAATTGTTTGCGGCCATTAATCAAACTTCGTTGTTTATTTGTGAAATATTTTATCCCATATAATCCACAATTTAGCGTTATAGATAAATATGTAAACTCGGTTTCATTATCTCTGATGATTAATGACAATCGTTGTTGGCATTTGCGTTTCGAGATGGGTGGTGATAAGAGATGTGTCAGGGGTCGTGGCGGGGGGCGGGAGGGGGTTTGGTGGACCCAGGTGAGTTGAGGGCCAATTATGCCGGGGCCATGGAATGATTCATCAGACATCAACTGCCAACGAATAATCCAGACAGCAGCAAACTTTTTAATAATCTCTTGTCATAGCTAATTAGCTATCTGGCCTAAAATCCCATGGAGGGTTGCAGGTAATAAATTGCTGCGTACAATGGGGATTTCAGATCGGGTCGCAAGCGTATAAAAATTGCAAACGATTGCTTTGAATGCGTTCGCACTGGTTCTTGCGTTATTATCGCTTGTTCAGTCAGATATGCTTTGCTCGTTGCTGTCAGGCCTTGGGCCATTCCTGTGACGAGTAAATACGCAAAAAATTGTCGGCTCGATCCTTTTCACCCAAAGTGCTGTTTAACATTCGAATGTGCTTTTCATTTCTATCTTTGCAGAGCAACTCATTTATTGTTCCGAGAAATACCGTGTTTAATTCATTGAATCATTATACCATTGGGATATTTGCAGTTTGAATATTATTTATTTAAAATACAATAGCTTCCATGGTTTGTGATAGCTGTACATATTGGATTAGTTGTAAATCGTGACATAAAGGATACTTTTCTCTAAAAAATTATCCAGTTCATGAATAATTTGAAATTTTAAATTAGAAATTGAATCCTGAAATTTGAACACTCTGGACACTTTAAATTTGTCGTGATTGTAAAATTTTATTTCGAAAATACTCTACCTTATACTTAATAATTATCAGAATCAGCACCTTCAGAATTCGCTATGGAAGTATTGCATGATTTTTTGCCGGCTCTTATATGTGCAACAATTGATGTGCATGCATCCAATGCATTGCACTATAACCTGTTTTTTTTTCATCTAGTCAATCATTTTCTAATGTTGCTCCAAAATAAAAAGTAAAGTTAGATTCACACCGATAACATGAGTTACAGGTGTAAAAACATTTTGTATACTTCTTCATTGGTTCAAACTACAGAGAGTGTATAGTATAGTGACTATATTATATACTCTCAGTAAAACTACATCGAGTAGTAAACATATTGTAAATAGTAGCTGTTGTAATACTTCATCGAGTTGGTACTAACATTTTCGATAACATGCAGCTTGGTGCCTTTCATTAGTCGACCGAGCCGGATAATAATGTGTTGGGGATTCATTCTTCAGCCTTGTTCATGATGAGAGCTAAGAGGATTAAGCTTCGTAATTACCAAACATGCGTTATTAGCAGTGGTATGATTAATGGTGCAGCTCAATATTCTGTTGCATTAACACCTCCACAGCAAGCACCAACTTTCAATGCTTTTATCCCTTCAGGGCTCTGAATATTCACGATGAGAGAAATTGTGAATTCTCAAGATAAGGAAAAACTTGAGAAGAAAATAAGTGAGGAAACAGAGCGTGGCGCTGTCAAAAGTGTCTACTTGGAGTTGTACATTTGTAATGGTTGTTGCTCAAAGAAACCTTCGATGAAAAAACTAGACATCACTTCTTCAACACTAATGAAAATTGCAACTGACTTCCATAACTAATTGGGAGCTAAAGTATCACGCCAGGATGGAAAGTTGATAACAAGTAGAACCAAACTAGAAGAATATCCTTCGCCTCCAATTTATCTGATGAGAAATAAATAGAGAAAAAATCATTTATGACTCGTTATCCGTGTGGATTATTATTATCTGATAAAATGCTCTCAGCCTTCAAATTGTATTTTCCAGATTAGAATTAGGCAATAGTTATTATCTAATTGATAATAATGTTATTCGTACAAGGATTTCATTTTTATTGTTGTTCGCAAAGTGTTCAATTTTGCAAATTGTTGGTAATTAATAATTAAAATTTTTAAGGTAGAGGTAAGTCGAATCCAGTCGATATAATATAGTTATGTTACAGTGCAATGATCTTTACATGTAAAACGATTTCATCATGAGAAATCTGCTGGTCACGGTATAATATATGGAATGTTAATAGATCATAGTAATTGAATTAGAAAGTTGAATCTGGTCAGAATAAATTCTCCTCGAGGACTTCAAATGAGAAGGTTATGATAGCAGATTGAACAGTCAATGACAGTGTTTATGTTTTATTCGCCTTGATGCAAATGCTTGTAACAGAATTTGTAATGGAATTAGGTTGTAACAGAATTTGGAATCACATCGATAAATTTTATTCTGTATTACTGTTCTCCACTCTCGCTATTAGTATTATTGGTTTCCAAAACTCAGCGTTTTTCTCTCTATGAGAAACGCTTTGGTTCATGAGAAATGTATTTCTTTGCTGTTTAATTTAAGAGAGTTGGAATGCAGACAAAGTACACTGTACTGGAAGCCTTATAATATAGAGCGGAGCATGCATGTTGAGTAAACATGAACTGTAATGCAACATTCCAACTGACATTGCAATTTGGCTGAGGAAAATTTGGATGAGACGTTCAGGGAAAAGGAGATGAAGAAAAAAGCGCAGGTAATTTAGACAAACTCACCAGCGAACGTGACTCACATAATTTACATTAAAGAGTACAGTTTGCCAGTTTGGCTACCCTTGCTAACAGTATTACTTCTATGCTTACATTCTTTCCCAAGATATGCTTGATATACATTTTAGGATGACCTGAGTTGATTACAGCTTATTGGCTTGATTATTCTCATGCATTGTCTTACCAACATCATTTTAGACGCTTATGTACACCCTGAACATATCTTCAAGTTTACAAATAGTCAAGTGGAAATACAGTAGTTCAAAAATTCAAAAGATATTATTGGGAATAGAATTTCCCAGTTGATGAGAAAGAGATAATTCATAGAATGTTAATAATTGTTGAATATTATAATGATAATAATGGAAATAAACAATGCAAATGCAGTTCTTACGGCAGAGAATTCTTATGTCAGAAGAAATGAAACAAGATGCTGTCGATTGCGCCGTCCAGGCAATAAGAAAGTTCAACATTGAAAATGTCATTGCCGGCCTTATTAAAAAAAGAATTCGACGAAAAGTATAGTCCGACATGTCATTGCATTGTGGTCAGGAATTTTGGCAGTTACGTCACTCAAGAGACGAGGCATTTCATTTACTTCTACTTGGGCCAGGTGGCTGTGCTGTTGCTCAAGAGTGGAAGTATTTTATGAAGTCTTTCTTGTTGAAGTAATCAAATTTCCAAACTAATGTGAAATAATTGAATGTTGAATAAACTAATGTGAAATAAGTGAATGTTTATTGAATAAACCAAATTCAAAGAGGTAGGACGATCCTGTTCATAAATTTCACAAGAAATAATCAGTAAATTCCTATAAATAATATAGTAGTATACAATTCTCAATCCAACAGTCCCAATTCGGATTTCGGAAAACTCCTAGGTGTAACTCACAGACTCATTCATTTGAGGTTGATGGAGTTTTGATGCAATCTAAGGCATGGAAGAGAGTTGAGATTAGTATGGGATAAGCGTTGAATTACATGCTGGAAGAACAAAAACGATCATTGGAATCGAAATAATAGGAGCCGATGCAGCAGCAGAAATGAGCCATTAATTCCTAATCGAGGGTGAAGCTCGCAGATAGAAACTATAATTGAAAATATTGATTCAATGGAAATTATATTTCGTGGGGGAAACCCACGAGGAAAATGGCTCTTTTTCTGAGTGGCGTCTCTGTGGTGGGATTTTCTTCGTTCTCTCCAAGGAGCAGCTGCTGGATCTTATTCAGCGATAGACTTTTGAAGAATCCTTCAGTTCTTTGTGGGAGTTATCGATAGGAAAGGAAGCGTTTAGGTGATTTTTCATTCTGTCATCTCCGAGGCAACGCGGAGATGAGTTGAAGCACTCTCCATTATTTTTCCACACAAACTGTATGTAACGCTCGTTGACAACAAATATAATTCGATTCAACGCTACCCAATGCTCCCAACACTATAATGATTCTTCCAGCAGTCTTCAGAAGCCTGGTTGGTTCAGATTTTATGAACTCAATATTCCTCGCTATTGTATTATTATTGGGTCACAAATATTGGATATATTGTATTATAATGTTATAGATGCCATTATTGAGACCCTATATTACACATACATGAGAATACTTGAATCAAACAGTTGATTACTAGATATTTAAAAATTTAGTGGTTCTTAAAAAATAATCGAATCAACAGTTCAAAATAAATGGAGTTCGTAAAAAAACAAAAGGAAATATCCATAAATGAAAATGGATTGATTGAATTTAGTTTGTACTTTTATTGATTCATCATATTATTTCAAATCATGCATTAGAACCTGCTAAACTGAAAATTAATTTAATAAAATGTCTTAATTCTAAGAGATATTGAATTTGCATCTATGTTATAAAAATCGGGTGTTGAATGATTTTTCAAATTCTATTCATAAGAATATTGAAAAACAAAATTAATGGAAAAATCTGTAATTTTTTACATAATAAAGATAGATCTTCTACCATTTATTCCAATCCAATTAAATTTTAATGGTTGTCCTGGCAAAGAACTATTCATTACTTCATTAACATAGTATAGGAGCTCAGGCTACAGAGTGCTGTCCTTGTCTCACTGAGTTACGCGTTTTATCACTCTTGTGGAACTATTTTCCAGTATCGCACAAATCAAAAAGGAGCACTGTGATTATCGTCGAATGAACACAAGACTGAGAGCATTTTGAAACCACCATTGAACACCAGAGAGGAAAACGACAGGCCTCTATTAGTCAATGAGCAAACAAGTCACGACAGGTCTGTGAAAAAAACATCAAATTATAGAGAATAGGCGTAAAGGAATTAAAATTATAGAGTATCAAAAAACATTCCTTCAACATCAAATTTATCAAAGGAACCTGATTTCATTGATTATGTGCAAAATACAGAGT
This sequence comes from Laodelphax striatellus, assembly GCA_017141395.1. Classification (NCBI taxonomy): domain Eukaryota; kingdom Metazoa; phylum Arthropoda; class Insecta; order Hemiptera; family Delphacidae; genus Laodelphax; species Laodelphax striatellus. Next base: position 10,722,211 of record CM029531.1, on the reverse strand, counting down.
TTTTCAACGAACCAGACAAAGAATACAAATTAACAAGTGTCAAGTTATCGAGAGACACTCCAACATCCTATGTTTGTCAAGTTATATATTTTGCCTCCTTCCCTTCATAGTCTAGTGACCCTATTTCAAAAAAGTGACGTAAATCATAACTTCTCCAGCTGAAATTGAGCACTTGATTAAGTTATGAAAGAGCTGAGAATGGCAAAGACTAGAGAAAAAGACGCGATAAGAGCTCGATTAAACTATTACGAAGTAATTTATTCGTTTTTCAGGATGGAGTCGTCCCTCCCATAAAAAGAGTGCGTGCCCTTTCAGCGTGGAAAGCCCTTAGTGGGCGAATTATCGTGTCCAGTCATAGTAATAAATCCACGGTATTATGAAATATCACCTTGTTCTCCTTTGATTGCAGCTTGTAGCCTGGATAATGTTGCAAACAAGTTTCACATTAGCCTGAATTATTGTGAGCATGAGATTCATAGTATGAGTTTAAAATTTAATATTTTCATACAACGACTATTAGGTGGGTAGGCTACAAATTGAGTTCAGTTTGAGTGTCCAAACTGAGTTCAGTGTTTGTTTGTCTTCTTCAAAGAATATTTTACATTGATTTTCAAGCATTGAAGTGATTGAAGTGGAAGCTCTAAGCAATACGGTAATAAACAGTTAATTTCTTGAATGAAAGTAGTATAAAAGTTGAAATTCTTTCACCTGAACTTTAAAATACTTGAACCTGGAACAAATGAATAACAAAAGTATGCAGTTTAGATCTCGAACTTGAACAACTAGTAGTAAAATATGAGGAAAACTTATTGCATAATATTGAATTTATAGTAACGACTCCATTATGGGAATGATTGACGGTGATACATTCTAGCATTATTTGATTCAAATTCATTACAACAATTTAACGATAAATTGTTTATTTAACAGACACCAATCACTTGGAATCGGTAACAAAAATGAACAAATGCCAAGCTCCGTATTATTTTGAATTCAGTATATTATCAGTATTGGATGATTAAATTAGGAAAAATATAATAAAAAGGTGGGCCAAACAAGATAATCTTGGAGATAAGCATCGAAGACTATTTCATCGACCCCGTCAGTTAAAAACAGTGATCAAATTGAATTATATGTGAATTAAATATAGTAAATTAAATCAGGTCAATTTAGTTTCCTTAATTCGAAATTATTGAATAGCTACATAATATAGATTTCTAGGTTTCCAAGTCATGCACAGTATCCTTGATAGCTTGTTTATTATCATTGTTGTTCATCGTGATGATGTGGATGATGATAATAATAATAATAATATTACCAAATTGACTGTTATCATTAGTAATATGCTCTAGGGTATGCTATGGTTGTTCATACTCTGGAATTATACTGTCAATTCGAACTGATCAAATTTCATCTATCTCTTGAGCTTTCAGACTCACGAAAATATCATGTGAACAACAAACTGCTATGAAGAATAAAAAAATCGAGGTCTTCAAGTCAAAATAGTCTGTAATTGAAAAATATTTTGAGTTTGTGTAAGGAAGAAACATGTTTATTCAAGTCAACATCTTCTTCTGAGGGATAATAGCAATTCAATCGCCGTAATAGCGATCATGGAGAATTGTTTTCTCAAGCATTAATTTTCTATAGGCTACTATGATAGAAAGTTTTCCGTCAGAAGAATTTTGAAACATTGATGTTTATGAAGCTCGAAGTGAATGAAATGTTCTTTCAAAAGAGGAGATATGTCTGTTTGTAATGTAAACACTTCTTGATGGAAGAATATGGATACTAGATTGATATTTATGTGGAATAAAAGCTGGAGACGATGTCTTATTGAAAACGTTTCCTACACCAGGAAAAGTAATTCATTTTCCTGCCAGAAGGAAATTCACCAGTTTTGAAGCAGCAAAAGAAGAACGTTAGTTCTGGATGATTTTTCGGTCGGTAACTGAGTTCTAGTTTTGAAGGAATTTCAGTAATCATCAGAAGTGCTTTTATCGAACGTCAGCTAAGTAGCGGTATTCCCTCTATTCTTAAAGTTTCGAAGATGTCTATCGATTGATAAGAGAACTGCAAAGATGATAAGAAAACTTCTTTCATTAACAAGATTGAATTAAAATTCTCAAAAAAGATAGAAATATATGAAAAATTATTTAGGGCATTCACACTGTGAACCAAAATGAAACAAAGTTAACTAAAGATGACGCAATGGGGCCGAAACATGTTTCTTATCACATTGATTCAACGCAGCTACACTTGGAAGCGGTTGGCTTCGAGGTCTTGCCAGTATCTAATCGCAGAATTAGATAAGAAACCTGTTACTCCCATTTTAATGGTGACCAATAATTCAGTTTAAAGCGTTTTTCCGCTGTATGTCATTCATTCATAGAATCAAAATCGCTTCCCGGTGGATCGGAACCCACCTAAAGCTGTAGGTCCACTTATCCCTCATCATCATCCTTCTCATTACCCACAAACAAGCAAAAGAGCTTGTGTTGACATCACCACAGCAAAAAAAACTAAAAAACTCTTTAAAATCTTCTAACTTCAAAAATACATCGTAAAACCGCTTACTTACTTTTATTTCTATGGAAACAGAGTATTCTTTCAAAAAGTCAGTTCATTATTTTTTGTAAGTTCAAACAGTAGTTTTAGGCTATGCCTGATATTTCTTGCCACATTTGTGCAGTATATAATTGTCAACAAATGATTGAATAAATTATTTATCCAAAGGATTTCAAAACCTTTCTGTACAATAATCATCATCATCATCTTTCAGTTCGTTCTTCTCATTCAAGCGATTGAAAATTTTCTGAATAATAACTTCGTATCTGGGGATTGGGTTCGGAATGAGAAGAGGATAGCTGGATATTGGCTGGATGGACCAGAACTTTATGACCGCATCAGCAATAACAACCTGCGAAGTAATAACGTGTCCGGCCCTTGAATCAAGTCACGGTATGAGGTAGAACGTTAACAGCGTAACGTAATTTTAATATCATGACTCGGATATGACGAGGATACAGAATAATGTTTCGTGTTTTGTCGGTGTGACGTTTTGTCAGGAATGTGAGCGGCGACTGTGATAGGGATCGTCAGAGCAATTCAAGTGGCGCTCCGATTTAATTGCAACCGCTCGAAGCAGTCTGCTTTGATGGAGCGAAATGTGAAAAATAGGTGGCCGATACGCTCTCCACTTGTTCAATATTCATACAGCAGCCGAAACCACTCGAATTTCGTTCTAATCGCTTCTCACTGAACCTAAACTGATTGGTTTTTGTTTATCGCGACAATAACTCTATTAATAGTTGCATCGGGAGCAGACGTAATATTTGTTAGGGTTTTATAATTTGAGAATGTAGAGTACTTCTATTGATGATTATATTTTTAAAGAATCTTGTTTTTGACACTAACACCGATATTTCAATTTAATCTAAAAAATAATCAATTTTTTTCGCCAAAATTTAACATAAAATGAATGTTTCAACGAAAGAAGAAATATTCAATACACGATTAGAAGAGAGATGTAGTAACCTTGATGGGAACCTTTCAAAATTGATTATTTTAATTCAAGTACAATACGAGTATGTGGTCTACTATTCTTTGCAAAACAGAAGAATGGCACAGAATCATCATTGATATACTTGATTGTGATATGATTGATGACTTGGATCAATTTGAAAAAATAATAAATCATACATCCTGATTTGATCGTTTAGGATAATTTAACTTTAACAAAGCTTACCTTCAGATTTCACCTCAAATGCGTATAAAGCTGCTTCCAGTTTCTGTTGGGTTAATATTGTAGTTGAACGTTTCTCCACAGTTAACTCACTAGAGAGAATGTGGCGTTGGTTGATGAGACAATATTGTTATATACGAAAGTAAGTTTGGCAATGATATCTGGAAGCAAGAGACTGGAGGATTAGGAATTGAATGTGACAGAGAAACCAAAATGGTGGAAGTATGTTGGTGGTGAGGTAAAGTTTGTGGGCTCGGAACAAATATCAGGCTGAGCTTTGAGGAAAATAGAGGCGTGCTTTGGAATCATATGAAAACATTTCGAGCAAAGTTTGGAAGATCAGAATGAGCTCCAGGGACGAGAAAAGCGTAATGATATTTCATCCTTCCGAAGTCAGTCATAATTATTACAGGGATATGTCTGCAAACGCAGAGTTCTTTATTATGAATATTAATCAGGAATACCATTCACATACCAATAGTAAAACTTTTCTCGTTCAAAGCCTAGTAAGAAAAAATTGCATCTCTCTAGTTGCATATTTTTTATGACTCTCATATGTTTCAATTTTTATCCATTCATCGGTTGTTATTATTATTGTTGGTCATCAATCATTAATCATCTGTATTATTTAGAAATGGTATTTCAAAACAATTTACAAAAATAGAAGACATTGATGACGTGGGAGAAAACGTGAATTTCAAGGAATTCGGGTAGGCCTGCTAATCGCTACCCACATCATCAGGTAGGCCTATTTTTATCTATTGTTATAAAAAAATATTATTAAATTAAATATTATAAAATTATAATAGTAAAAATATTATTATTTTTCAAATTTACGCATTATTTTCAAATTTATTCTCCAGAAATTTAACAAACTGCATTCTATGGGAGTGCAGTATATGGGCTTCTGTGTTTTTAAACAGTCTAGCTGTGTAGATTAGAAGATTACAATTTATTGACAGAAGCCGATATACTGCACTTTCTACGAAAATTCAATTGAGCACCATAATTAATTGTTTGTGCTCTGACCCAATCATGAATAAATAAAGACCAATTTATCAGCAATTGACTCTCACTGTCGCATATTCTCCAATTACAGTACTTCTTCAGGTTTTCATCGATTCTACCCGCCTGAACTCTGCACATTATCAACCATCAAGCCTTGTTTTCGGCCCAATGATAACATTATAAATGGGAACATATTATAAAAGAACAAAATTTGGAACAACTACATAAAGGACCAATAATGTAGTTGTCATTATCATTTTGAGTGAGAGATAACAAGGAGAAAGGTAAATAAATATTATTCATACATGAGTCAGGAAAATGAGAGTGGCCTCCCATGAAGCAGGTCAGGAGGTTGGGTGGCCGGGCTTTTATTCATGAAAGTGAAGGTGGTTATGAAAATCAGCAGGTCCCCTCCTCATCCTCCTCCTTCTACTCTCCTCCACTCACTCATGCTGCTAACTGTATAAAGTGTCGTAGGAGGGAATATTTATGGAGTATGGAAGAATGTTATTAAAGGCCTGCGAACTCAATTTTCCACGATGGACCCTATCAAGCCAGAACCTGTACAGCGTTCCAAAGTTCTAGTTCACCGTTACCGCACAAAACCACCCAAGCGCGGCGATCTCTCCTCAAAAACCGCAAGGAATAAGCACTTTCAAGTCACCAATCGAAAGGAAACTAGACTGGCCATAACTGCACTTGCAGTTTATAGATGTTCCCATACAGTTTTTCCTATACAACTCAATAGTTACTGTTATGGTAGAGATTTTCATGTTTCTCCATCTTATTATTCAGATATTCCAACGATCTCAACTCCTCCACTCACAATTCTCTTATTATCCTTTCCATCACAAATAAAAATATTTAAATGCATATTATACATTTTCTTAATCTGGATTTTCGTTTCACTAATTATATTATTTGGTATTCATGGCAGTTCATTGCTGATTGCAACTTTCAAAACTTCCTTCCATCTATATTATCTAGCCGGTTTGGCTAACATCACATTAATAATACTGATAATCACATTACTAATACTTTACAAATCACATTGATAATGATTGAATGCTATGAATGCTACTCTACAAAAGGTGTCTGGTGGACAAGTGGTTACGTCGCTCAACCGGCAAAAGGTGCAGGGTTCGATTCTCCGTTCGTGCTCAACTTTTTGTACAGAGGCATTCATTGAATTTCCTCCCGCTATTTTGTTCTGTTGTCAATATTTGCTGTTGCAGATGCCTTCAAAACTATTTATATCGATTTTTTTCGGATTTTTGTTTTGCTAATATTATTATGATTGTTTAATCTCAGGTTTTAAAAGATAGTCGTTGAAGTCATGTCTTATCATTACCCTTCTCTCATCATCTTTTTCTACTATTACCCACGCAAAAGTCATGAACTCATGTGGACATCATCCTCAGAAAATTACTTTCCTAATAATCACGTTCAGTTTCTCATTCCATATGCGAAAATCAAACAGTTAAAGCATCAAACTCATTGATGAGCTTCAAACTTTGAAACTTATTTCCAAGTAAGAAGAGTGGGCAATATATTCGACTAGTTCACTAGCAGATTAACGGCGCTGCAGACTGGAGACAGCAGTGTCATTAGGTGCCGTATAGATGAGCTGGGAAAATAAGATTGATTGCCTTTTCCTCTTCACCTGCTCAGTGGCTGGTCAAAAATGTGAACGCGTCTCATTCTCAATGTACATTTGTAATCGAGTGCCACTCTGCACCCGCCAACCAAATACAAATTGCCTTTTTATACAAATGGGTTTGTACTTTGGATGGGATACAGAACTTTAAATGCGGCTTAGCAGATAGACCCACGTTGTTTCTCATTCATAATGACGCTGATAATTTCTGATGAGAAGCCTAAAAAGTCCGGAAGACTCGAAAGATCACTCAAGAGTTGCCATTAAATGAGCGGTGAAGGAAAGCTATGAATGATTCATACTTCGCTTGCAAATCTCCATTTTCTCATTATTGACTGCATAAAATATCCAAGAACACCATGTTTTCCACTTCCAAATATACCTTTATTCCAGGAGCTCAAATCATCACTGATCAGTCTCCCAGCAAATGAGCTAAGGAAATAAGGTTCCAAGTCACTTTTAGAGACATTTCATAATGTCATAGCTGCCAATCTCGTGTATTATATTTTTCGGTACCTTAGCACTTTACAGCAATATTTTCTTATACTTTAGCATGACTCGCTACATTATCGGTAATGACTTCTTGATTCATTTCTTATCAAAATGATTTTCCCAGTCATCTAAGAAGTGATGGAAAGTCATTCAAACAAGATTTAGTCAAGTCGAATGGAATGATGGATTAAAACTCTCAGGCGTCATAAAACTTTCGAAGGGGTCATTTCCCAGTTTTGTCTGTATAAATTAGATGAGTTTAATATTCTTAAGAAGGCATGAATTCAGCAGAGCGACATATCAATTGTCTTAAGAAGTATATCTTCATTAATTGATTGATTACGAATCAATAATGTGTTACACATTCTAATTATTATCAGAATATTATGAATTCTCATTAAATTCTATTTAAACGCACAATCCGCATGGTCGAGCAACTACTCGACTATGAGAGCTCTCCTTATAAAAAAAAAACTCCTTATAGTAACAAAACACGACTTACAAATTTTGTAAATGAAAGGTTACAATCATTGGGCAGCACAGGGATGCTAAGAGTAGGTTTTCATCAAACAAGCTTCGAAAACTAAAATTGAAAACTTCAAGGATGTTACATGAATATGATGGATAAATTCAACTTGAGCACAATTCTATACTTCATCACTTCTGTTATACCAACATGTAAACATCAATATTATAGATCAAATTTTCCAATGTAAATCTACTTCCACCGTAAGCTACCACTTGAAGCTAGTTCACCCGCGAAATCAATCCAAGGTTGATACTCGACTAGTATCAATCGAAATTCACCCGCCATTTTATTGACATTAGACACGCAGTGTAGTGGCTCATTCATGAGTTACGACTCAATTATCGCCCTATAGTGCGATAGTGCGCTGCATTCAAAGTGAATGAAATTAATATTTTACAACAGTGTGTGTCTGTTGCCAGAGAAGAGCACGCTTTTGGATAGCACCTGCAGCTTTGATGATCCGTCAGACTTCGACACTTCAAACAAACAAACAAAACACGACTGGCTGACGCTGTCAATTGCTCGCTGTCAACACATGCTTGACGTTTGTCGTCACACCGTGAAGTGAAGAAGTGCAAGCAAGGCACCGACAAGCAGCAAGTAGCAGTTACCTACTGTGTCGCTTGTCACTTAGGTGCAGACTGTTCGTTGTTTATAGTAAATAGTTGAATTAGAGGAGCAAGATGTTTGAACGCTGTGCATTCGGATTTCCCTCGGGTAATGTCGGATTCCCTTCTCTATCTCTCGTTTTCTCTCATCCTTTCTCATCTCTATTTATGCTTCTATCTTGTGTCACACTTATTCCGACTTTCACTCTTTCATTGTCTCTCTCTCTCTCATACACCCTCTTACACACTCTTTCCCTCTCATTTTCTAGATATTAAACCATCTAGGTCCGAATTATTTGTCTGTTGCTACATGTTATTGCACAATGACACCATAAAAAACTTCATTTTCATCTTTCGTCACAATCTTTCCCATTACACAATGTTTATATAGGTCACTCGCCCTCTCTCACTCACTCTATATAGGTATAGAGATATATCTCTCTATATAGATTTATAAATATTAAATCATCTAAGTCAGTATTATTAGTCTGTTGCTACCTACATACCATTGCACAAAGACATCTTGAAAAACTTCATTAATTTATATATTTCATCATAATTTTTCCTATTATACAACGTTTAATAATAGGCTGTGTGATGATCATACTCTCAACATCATAAATCATAAAACTCTCAACAACAAAATCAAAAATTGAAAATGGAAATCCATGCCTTCTCGTATATGCCACATTTTGAACTGAGTTAATGTGGAATGAATAAAATCACAATAGCCTTATGATGACATCACAATGAAGAAGCTAACACGTTGCATGAAAAACATTAGATATTGGGAACTGACTTTCATTATACTTATTGTGAACTTCGTGAAAGAGATTTCCATGACAAGGTTATGTGAATTTTTCAGTTACAATAACCCAAATTATAATAACCCAATGATAATCTCGATATAGAAGCTTAGAAGTTGTATAAGAAACATAAGATGTTGGGAATTGATTTTCTTAGTTATTATGAACAATGCAAAAGAGATTTCCATGACTATGCAAAAGAGATTTCCATGACTATATAGGTTAATTTTTATGTGAATTTTTTTATATGTTAATTTTTCAGTTACTCTTTCTATTCCTGACGCTCACATGTATTCATTAGGACGAATGACGAAAGTCTGATTACATAGAGTGAGCAGCAGAAAGATCTATTCTTATAATGGAAAACGAACTGACAGGATACTGCTAACACCTTTTTGATGTTTACAAAGATTGATCAAATGATGTACGTATCAATTCTACACAATCACCACAGCTTCGTTTTAAAACACGGATTATAATTATTACGATTGTCAGGTATAGTGATGATAACATTATTATTTTATAATAATTTGACAGTCACATAGAGCACTCAAAAAGAATGTTATATTATTTAACGATATTAATGGATAAACCATCTTCTTAAGGGAAAACGTGAATAACAAATTTGCTTATAGAGAATGACATTTTACGAGTACAGAATGAGGGATTCAAAAATATCTTTACCTCAATACAATAAGTCATATTTAGGAGGACTAAGTCAAGGACATTACAGAAAAGAATTTCTCCAATTCCACATTGCCAATGTATTAATCATTAAGAATTCAAGATTCTACGAACTTATCATTGAATTCGAAGTATATTTCGAAGTAACCGTTCAATAATATTATTTGAATGTGTATGATAATCACCACAACTCTCTGTTATAAATATATCTGGTTCAAAATTGAAAAAATATCAGTTGAAAAACAGCAAACGGTACACTTACGAGATGGGTAGAAGCCGTGGCGGAGCGTGGTATACTAAACCGGTCATCGCCGGGTATATTCCCTATAGGACATATACCCGGCGATGACCAGTTAAGTATACCACACTTCGCCACGTAATAAATATTATTATAAATTTACAATAATTATTATTGTAAACCCATTTTTGAACTAGGGAAGCGAATATTCCATCAGGGAATATTTCACACCTGTGTTACCGGAAACAGAAGGACAGAATTATATTTCCAACTCGCATATTTCAATGTAGCTTTTTCAGATTTCTGAGCGAGAAAATGAATGTGTTATCAGGAATAATGAGTCACATTTCATAACTGAAGATAATTTAATAAAGTTAATTTAATATTCTTCATCTTGAATATTTCATGTAACTCATCAAAAGACGAACAGCGATTCTATCTAATCTATCTTAATAAACCCACTGAGGTATTAGCAAAATATTAAGATTAGTGATGTCATTTTCGAAATAGTAGAGAAGCGAACCAGTGCATCGCAGCTTTTTTAAGACTTGGAATGGGTCCAAACAGTATTGATGGATTATTTGGTGATTAAATTCTACATAATCATTCAGATAGCAGTTAATAACTTCGCGATTTCAATAAAAAATTGGTAGCGTTTAATAGGAGTTTTGCCGTCATGTGGTTTCGATTTTCCATCGACAGAGCAGCGCGGTTCAGCATTCTTCTGTGTGGCTCGGAAAGCCGCTATTGAGAGCTCCTTTGTTGATAAATGATGTGTGGCAGGCCAACATCCATCACTCTCCTGTTGGACTTTTTCTTCCTTACTTTGCCTACCTCATCGCTGATCGTTACTCCACCTTCATCTTCCTCTGCCTTCTTCTTCTCCTCCTTCGACACGGTCTATCGTGAAATCAGTTTCGTAATTCGCGGTTCTTATCCGTATTATGAGTGATGGTACCAGGAAATCTGAGACGCATAACTTGATACTGAAAGATATGGCTGGTAGCAGTGTAATAAATTGATAATGGCTGTTCCAAAGCCCAAACGATTATGAAATAGTGATTGATATATCAAGGTAATTTTATGAATGAAGACACGCGGTGAATCTCGACCCTTTAGTTACAACAGATGCTGAAAGTTGAATGAATATGAGTAGGAAATGATATCTTGAAGAATTATTGCTGTAGAATATTATTACTCTTGGAATATTATAGGATATTATATCCGTTGAAATATTCTTTAATCGTTTATTGTGTTTAAAAAAGTGATAATTCCCCACACGGAGTTTTCTGGGGGTACCTGAAATATCTTTTTATTCAACATTATTGTTAATTTTAATTTTAATGTTTGTATTCTGTACTGAATGTATGAAATTTTATAAGTTTTGTTTGTGAGTATGGAATAAGTGGATTTGAATTTGGATATCATCTACTAGAATTATTTATTATTAACTAAAGTAGCGGCCACGAAGTTAGGCGACTGAGAAACTTTGCGCTGTGTCAGATATGGAACCGGTAAAACGAGGGAATAGAAAATTTCATGCTCTTGTGACAAATTATTGACAACGCTGTGCCTATTTTGAGCGTCTGATTTGATTACCCTGCATGATTAGAGAAGTTAGCTGACAAGATAGGCTCGACAGCTTGACAACAGCTCATAATGTCTCACCCGCCTTATTTCGTGGCCGCGAGTGGAGAAGTCTATCAGGCTGAAGATAGATCCATGAGAATTTTTTCCCACAAAGAAGTATAATTATTTCACTTCACTCCATATCCAAATTTGAATATGCCTTTTATGTTCATATTGAACTGCCTTTCAGAACAGGTTTATGAAGTAAGAGTCATATTTCTATGATCTGTGTTAAATTGAGTGATTTAGGGCCGCTTTCCCCAACGCTGCTTAAGCTATACAGTATACATCTAGCTTAAGCCTCATTCGGAGAATAGGAAAATTATAGAAAAAAAATATCGAGCGTCAGCTGTTGCACTTAAGCAGCGTTGGAAAAAGCGGCCCTTAAGAGCCCAGAAGAATAACTATCTATGTAGTCTTTCATCTAGGCTGTAGGGGCCGTGCTTCGATTAGATTTTGGCTACTAATCTTTTCTTATTCCCCAACATCATCTATCAAATAGTTCACGAATAAATATTATAGGAATCCTAATTACCGAAAAAATGGACGTATCAATTGAAAACTTCTGTTATTGGTCAATAGATCCATCATGATTAATTCGATTACGTCTTTCCGCTATGAATAATTGAGTTCGATACATTTCAACCAGGGGACACATTATCCATCACAGTTTCAGGTGAGTTCGCGGACATTTTCAAATTGAAGTTCATCTATGTAGATGCGATCACATGCACAGGTAGAGTAATCTTCCTCATCTGATGTTTTATTACAGTTTTGAAGCGGGGAAAAAGTTTCGGGTCTGAGAGGAGATGATGATGTATCACGTAGGAAAATAAGAGCAGATGCTGAAGTAGGAGGCTGACCGCGCGTCATTTAGCACAAGCATGCACTATCAGCGAATAGCGAACGGCATTTCTGCGCCCGCCACTGTTTCTTTCCATACGGTAACTGCACAACCTCTCAGACATCTACTTCAACATCTCTCAACTTTATTGCTACGTTCATGAAAATTATTTTCCTGTACATATTCTCCTTATGTTGTTCCGCGTTATGGCACTTTGGATTCAAGGGGAATAAGAAGAAAAAGGAGAAGGAGGAGGAGGAGGAAGAAGGTGGAGGAGGAGGAGGAGGAGAAGAAGAAGAGGAGGAAGAAGAAGAAGAAGAAGAAGAAGAAGAAGAAGAAGAAGAAGAAGAAGAAGAAGAAGAAGAAAGAAGAAGAAGAAGAAGAAGGAGGAGAAGAAGAAGAAGAAGAAGAAGAAGAGGAGGAGGAGGAAGAAGGAGGAAGAAGAAGAAGAAGAAAGAAGAAGAAGAAGAAGAAGAAGAAGAAGAAGAAGAAGAAGAAGAAGAAGAAGAAGAAGAAGAAGAAGAAGAAGAGAAGAAGAAGAAGAAGAAGAAGAAGAAGAAGAAGAAGAAGAAGAAGAAGAAGAAGAAGAAGAAGAAGAAGAAGAAAGAAGAAGAAGAAGAAAGAAGAAGAAGAAGAAGAGAGAAGAAGAAGGAGAAAGAGGTAAGAAAAAGGAATAAAAACGAGATGAGCTTCTTCACTCCTTGCTGCCTACTAGAAAAATCGAATTTATTTCATGAAGGCTACAAAGTTTATCCGACCAATAATGCTGTGGAACTGAACGTAGTTTAGATGAAGCTTCCACTTTGCGAATATCATCAATAAAATGGCAGCTTGAAATAGAACATAGATTATGTACTGAATCATGAGTGATCCAATTTTATTCGTTATGCCGCAATCCAATGCTAGTAACGGTCGACTATTTTTTCCACATTGTGAGAAGAAATCTCAATACAGTCTGCTGAAATGATGTAGTCTTCAAACGTTCCTTTGAAGATTGATATCATTCAACCTTGGTTTTGGTAACTAGATGAGCAAATTCTACGAGACAGATATTTTTCTAAAATAAAATAATCTGAAGATGTCATCACAACAAGACCAAACGAACGTCACTCACACCGTGAGTTGAAAATAGTTCTGCTTAAAAGTTATATTTTCGTGTTATAAAATCAAATTGAAAATCACGTTCATGTCACAAATGAAACACAGTACATACAAAGTGATTATTTGCTTCATGATAATAATAATACGAAAATATAATAGAATAGAAAGAATAAGATACATAATGTACTTGAAATGATGTTTACTTGTACAACAGAGGAATGAGCCTACACTGGCTACTGTGGCCTATGCGTAGACTCCAAAATAATCAATTCATTGAGATTTGTAAAATGTGAAATGGAACAAGACAATCAATAAATTATCATTGTGATATTGATTCACACAATTTGATATTACTCTGATGATAGGTTGCAAATGGGTGTAATCTCACTCCTCCAATACAATGAAATCCAATCCGATGTTCGAATCAATCCTACAACTTGAGAATGGATGTCATTAATTGGAAACATGTGGGTTATCCTCTCAACAAATGATCTCTTGTTTCGGCTTTGAACCGGCGATTGGAGTAGAGCTATTGTATTCATCACACATCACATTAGTATGGTTTGTGTGTTGAAGAGGCGATGCATTCCAATCCTATCTGTTGCAAACTGTTTGAGGATCAAAAACAAAGCCGTTGAAGCCAATAACTAATCAAATTAAGGCAATGATGTATTTCAATGTATTTAATGAACTTTGAAAACATTTTCGACATTTTTTTTCAGTGCCTCCCAGTATTCGAGCCTCACCTGCCAGTGGCCAGCTTACCGCGAGAAAAGGAGGAACGATCACACTGGAATGTAAAGCTTCAGGAAATCCGGTTCCCAGCATATCATGGTCACGCAAGGTAAGGTAAAATGTCACAATCAATTTTGAAATAACATATTAATTATGAGGAAATCTAAAAAAAGTTTCGGTGGAATATAAAAAATCGAATTGGTCATTTTAGAAAATACTTTTCAAAATCAATCAATATTTTGTATCAAAAAATAAAGAAAGCGTCTCTTAAAAACCTATCAATTGTATTGATTAATTGATGTTTTGAGTTTAATAGAGGAAATTTTAAGTACTAAGAATCACTCCGTGTTGGATAGTGTAGGCCTTCAGGATACTCTCAAATGATAATGAAACCAATAGAAAGCATTTGCGAAGCGTTTGTTAAGGCTTAGCCTGCTTTTAATTAAACATGCTGAAGCTATGTACAAAAAAAAATAGTACTAATCAAAGTTCAAGTAGTGATCTTAACATTTCAATTAATATCAATCGGCTTGATTGTATTTCTCCGAAGTCTATGATTTGAAAGTTATGCATTTCATTTACATTTTCACGCCGAGCACTGAGCATTTTCCGCTATTCAACCACTGTTGATTTAATATCTTCTATTCTATCAACATTATTACTATTATTGATGATATTGTTGTCATATCCTTGTTTCATCGAACCCCCAAAACTCCTTACAACGCTTCTTGATGTTGAATACGAGCTCCCAACACTGCCTTTGAAAAATGAGCATCGACCACTATGGATTTTATCTTTGGGATGAAAAAGTGCGCGCATTCTGGTGTTTAAAGTACTCTGGTTGAAAAATAAAGTCGAGCTGAAAAAACCGCTACACGACCCAGCTTATTCCATTCACGGCAATTAACGTTATGAGACTTGCTTAGTGAAACATCTGCTGGAAACAGAAAAAAATTCAATTACTCAGCTTCCTGCATTGCACGCATCTACTGGTTCCGTTATTTCGTTGCCGTTCGCTTTCCGCCAAGGAAAAGCTCAAACTTCCCTCTCTACTACTTTTATGAAGGTAATATTTCGGCTCTTATTGGATAGCGGACCTTTCGTTATGAATTTTCAACGGATGATTTTTGTCACCCCCAGATAAAAACGACACCAGTCTTTCACTTAAAAGGGACGGATCCAAGAAAATTTGAGTTTGTATATTCCGTAAGATGTGTCCACAAACAATTTGTGAAGGAACATTTTTCTAGAAATATTTCTATAAGATTCAACAGAATTACGTTCAAATCTACCAACTTTAGGGTTTGCTTTCGCATTGCGGATGAATGCAAAGACAAAATTGATGTTTTATAAAGTCCTACACTGATTTAACAGCACCAGCAAGACCAGCATAATAATAATATTTTTTATTAATCATGACAGAATATCATTATTGAATTATCCATAGGAATGGAGTTGAGACTGCATATTGTATTATAGACTACATAATATTGTGCAATCTCTGATTTGAGTCTACGTCTCTCTGTTCTTCTATTGCAAGACTTTCCATAGAAAAGTACCTTGTCTGTTGATAACTTTTATATTAGTTTTTCCATTTTTTCGGATTTTTTAGCTGCTTTAATTTGACAACTGATTCAATGAAAATGAATATCTTATTCGATGAGCAGCTTTATAGATACACTCACTACTGGAATAATAATGGAAAATAAAAATGAGTTTTGGATGGAGATAATTTAAGGGAATCGGATAACATCTGGCCATAAAATCTAAGAAGTTCTGATCTGATTGTTGAAGGGTATGATATCATACAATAGCTGAACTATAATGGTTTTTATACATTCTATGTTCACCATTAAGTGTACCAACTTCCGGGGATTTCAACATTTTAAAAGCAGAATTGCGTGCTTGACAAATATATTATACTGTGGTATTAACTGTTCGTAATCATGAATACCCTTTGCATCAGATTTCGCATAGTATTTACTGCTTTAGAGAAGAGCTTGTTGCTGCTACACGCAAGTTATCAAAATATATTGTGAATGCTCACCTGAATAGGGATCTGAACAAGGAAGATAATTAAAATCTCGAGCATTGTTGAATGCTATCATAATCGTTCAAAACGATAATTTATTATTGAAATATGCGTGCCCTCTGGTTCATAACACGATATCAAAGTCATTCGAACATCAAATAAATATCAATTTCAATCAAATATGAGATCGGGCTTCACCAATCCGTTTCAGGACTATCCAATAACAGTTGTATTAGGAAATATTAAATTCCAGTTTTAATAAAATTTTACAGTTTAATAAACTTTTGTTGAATCAAATTTTGAGAAGGTTCAATTGATTCGATTTAATTGTCACTGCTGCTGACAATGCCAACATGGATGTTGGTCATCTATGACTTATGAGATATGAGGCTTAGGATAAAATATAAAATACCAGAATTACACAAATCCATGTGCAGCAATAGCAGGCTAGCGATAGCGATAGTCTGCTTGTTTCAATTTTGTAATTCTATTTCTTATAATAGTATTCACAATAAAAATGAATTTAATGCATCAAATAAATGATGTGTAGAATTTTTTAATTACCACAGAAAAAAAGAGAAAAAAGAAAAAGGAGAGAATGAAAGATTCGGGTGAGGAACAGTTTTGGGCTGAGGCTGAGCCTGTTGGTTCTCTCCATCATATTATTTCTCTCAATCATATTGTGTCATAGATTATATCTATGGATTCCTATTGAATTGAATTTTAGTTTTGTTTCATCGATTAATGTAATTTTTATATTAGGCCTATTTATAATTAAATTAGTAGACTACGTGAACGTTGTTTATCTTCGAAACTCAAACTGAGAAACAAAACTGTGTACCGGTATCTTACTGCTCATTCCACTAAAATAATCATTTTGAAAACTATGGATCAATCAGAGTTTCAAGACAAAATTTCCATCCCAGTTTGCATTGCATTATCTGAGCCGAGTTGCGTGTGTGATGCTGTCATTGATTCTGGGCCGACATTCTTTGTGTCGGTGGTTGAGTGGCTGCAATTGAGAATGAATGAGCGCGCCCAAGACGCCGGCTGATTTATGCGATCTGTCCATAGTAGATAGGACAGGACGCTGCTGGCCCCGAAAGTGTATTACTCGCTTGACGATCTCCAGAGAAAGTCGAAGTATTCTGTGCATAAATTCGGCCAGGGCTAAGGCGAGTGGAGGGCTTCCGTTGTCGTCCACAATGGAGAATCAATTTATGGCGTACGACCCTTCCCCCTACACCCCACCCAACCCACCATCCCAACCAAATCCTCCCACTGACCCCACAGACGACGAGTTTCTAACCTACTTAGCTGTTTGTATCCACATTATATTATTCAATTCCCTCTCCTATCCCAGTAGCACAAGCTGAATCTGGGTCCAGATTATTCTGCTCCGGCCAAATATCCCTCACTAAATTTCAATATTGTTTAGATTATTAAGACCGGGCATGAAATTTGGTTGTGATATGGAGAGGCACACTAAATATTTTCAGTTGGTCCTCTGGAGTGATTTACGTAACTTTCAGGAATAGGATAAATGGCATAGTAACCTACTACCAGAGATAATCCACATCTATATTTAGTTCGTCTATGCTAGTAGGTAAATTAGCTCTAGATAATAAACTATATTGCTAGTAATAAAACAGTATTCAGACAGTGATGGATGAGTAGACTACTGGAATAACAATATTTATTCAACTGGAAAATTATTTTCAGTAATAAAGCTTAGTAATATTTATTCAAGCTGGAAAACAAACTACAAGCTTGTGAATGAACTATTACTGTATTTAAACTGGACACCAGTCTGATCTGGTTTTTATTGAATAGTGAAGAGAAGTTGAAATTAATTAATTCAATGGAGATGTGGTATGGAGAGGCACACTAAATATGATACTTAATATCTTTGGAAATATTATTGTATGTTATTCGAATACCTTTATAGAAGATGCAATATGAAGGATTCATAGAAAATCAAAACACTTCTGAATTCAGAGAGAATGAATTTATCGTAAAATATTAATTAGCCTATCAGTACTCAAAAGAAGTGAGTTACTAATGTCCAGGCAATAAAAATAAGGGCGGAGGAGTAATATTCTGATATGAGTGATAAACTGACAATCATATAAATTACTGTAACTTTCGAGAGAACACGAATGAGAGAAATTTATTGGATAAAGATGACATAAGAAAAGAGTAATATCGGAAAATCGGAATAAGAAATATTGAATGGATAAAAGTAACATAACAGTTATTTCTGATGAAAGTTTCTCATGGAATGAATTTCTCATGAAATTCCTGAAACATTTCTCTAAAGAAGTTTCTCATGATTTTTTCTCATGTTTCAATTCGTATCCCACTAATTATAGGAACATATCCTGTATCGCTATGATTGCAATTTTCAAGTGCTGATCTGCACTTAAGTTTATTTATCGTCTTTACTCTGAATGCCAAATTTATAAGTAATACACTACATAGAGAAAGGGAGAAAAGAAAAGGAGTTTTGTATTTCAATTCATAAACATCAATCAGTTTGTTACAAATCTCTAATAATACCGTACACATATTCTGTTTCTGAGATGAAACGGTTCATTGAGAAGTTTTTAATAGCTGCTATCTATCTATCTAGCGTATGGCTTTGGTTGGTGGGGAGACCCGAAGGTAGTTCCACCTCGCAGTTTAATAGCTGCGTATATAGAACGCACCTGGATGGTTCCTGGATTACATTAATCACAGAAGAGTTGTCCCAATGATGTTTGTACCTGCAAGAAACCTAAAGTAAGTACTGCAGCAGTAATAACACTGTAATATGGACGATGACATTAATTACCACTCCATTACTTGATGAGATCTAGCTACAATTTTAATCAAGTCACTGTAATATCACGTTTTGATGATAAAGACAACCAGGTCAGTTTGTGTAATTCCATGCAACAGATTGGCCTCTGATGGACGAAAGAGCCACTATCTGTATATGGATGGTTGGCCTCCTACTAAGCCCTTTGCCAACTGTATTCTGATCTGCACGTTCTGGCGCTGACCGTACCCTGGCCACAATAAACCCACCTAGTGGTTACCTTATCCCCCCCCCGCTCAGCACTGCGCGCGCTATCTCGCTCAACACACACAATGAGCATACACTAGGATTATCGCTTCCCCTCTATTGTGTATTCCTATTGTGACGCTAACATATAGGATTGATAGCATCAGAAGTTGATGCTTGGCCATCTGTCATCGTGATGCATTTCGTTTATAAACACTAATATTCCTTTTGGGATCTGCACTTCAGTCGCCTCCTATTCATTCTCACTGATGTAGCGCCACTCACCTTGATTAGCAGACTTGGTCAACTATTTAACTCAATTAGTGAAATCGTGCAATGAATATTGGGCAAGACTGTTGTGTAGAACCATTGAATAACTCAAAACGAAAGAGTCAAATCACTGAGTTATGAGTCAATTTGGTGCTGTGTAATACAGTTGTTTGAGAGCTCTTATACGTACGTTTTTATTGTGTTGTAGATCCATTTCCTACTTGCAAAGTCGAGTTCAGTGTTGAAGGGAATCTGAGGCAAGCCTAGAATATTCATGCATTTAATTTAGGAGTGTAGTAGAAAAGTAATCAAAAATCTTATGAGGATTCTTGTAGAATATAAGAAGGCATATTGAATACCACTTGAGTGAAGTGTTATTGATTGTACCATAGAAGACAACAGCTGACATTCACTGGAAGTGGACCACTGGGGCCTATACTAAATTTTATGAAAGAGAATCTTATTATTTTGTTATTGTGAATTTTATTTTTGATGACTTTGTAGTCTGACTTCCACTTGAACTAGAATTTATCAAGTGTTTTCTCGGATTAGCTGTTTCCATGAAATTTTTGAGATTATTTGTTTTCATTCTCCTAATCTTTAGCTCCATTGATGGTCAATTTTTCAATCATTATCACAACCGTTCATATTCAATAACATGATTCAAAGGAAAACCAATACCGCACGAAAACCTGATGATATATTATGATTTGTTGTACAGTTTGGAGATTAGAATATTAAATTTTCTTCAAAAACAACCTATTACAAAAGATATACAACAGATATACAAACACAACAAATCACAGCCCCACAATATCCTCAACGACCACATTCATTTCAGATCCCACTCACTTTTTGATAAAATCCTCGAAATTTGAAACTTCCCGCCCACTAATCCCCCACTCCCTCTCCCATAAACACCTACCTACTTCCTTTCCATAGCCTTAGCCTCAATCTACTTCACCTGTACACGTGTTCCGACGATGCGGCTATTACATCGTACTATCTTACTTTCTAAGTGAATTTAGTGTCTATTACAAAAAGCTATTTTTTATTAGTAAAACAATCATCTATTAATTTTATGATCTCCTCCATGTTTGGGTGAGCCTGTGTTTGATCAGTACTTATTTCGAACAGTCCTTACCAAATTCCCTTGAATAAAATCAAGCAATCGCCTATTATTTGTATGATTGCCTTCATGTTTGGATGAGCCCATGTTTGATGAGTACTCATTTCAGACAGGATAAACAACAATGTCGTATCTATTGAGACAACTATAGCAATTAATTCAGCTGTTAATATCCATTTGTGACAAGTGTACAAGGTGAGCTGAGGCGTGAAGGTGTTGCTCGAGACTGGTGTGGAGCTGGAACATTCTCAGGAGAAGCAGCACTGAATTAAACACAAACATAAACATGCTGCCATAACAGCTCGCAGTCAGAACGTGAACGCTGCTGCGAAGTTTGGCTTTGATGTTCTAAGCAAAGCAAACAGTATAACTAAGTGAGGTTTACAATGCTCAGCTGGCTCACGACGATTATGAGGCGCGCTAGTTGCAATCTCTGATTTACATAAAGGACGCCCGAATCTGCGATCAATTAGCACTTGATAACAGAAAGGATGATAGGTCTACTTAGCACTGTTGTCTGATATCAGACATTGTTTCGTCAATCACAACAAATCAAACATAGTCACTTTCTCTCTTTTCACTCGCCTTGTGTACTGAGAATCCTTGTCAAGAAATTTCCTCATCTTGGAACTCCTCATCTAGAATTGATCCCCTTTAATCACTTCTTCATTTAACAGTTCGGGTATGCCACCTTTTTTGTTATTGGAGGATGTATCAATATACAGATAAACTTTCAACAGTTACAATACGATGAAAAGCAATTAATTCAGAGCGAACCTCACAAACCTCTCCAACGATCCAACCACTGAGAAATCCACTATAAAAAAGTAATAAAAAGCATCAGGAGATGATTGGAATAATGTTATGAGTGAGTAGAGGATTAATATCTTCAATGCGAGAGTGATGAATAAACGTTTTTCATCATGCTTGAAGCTTTATTCAATATTCACGATTATTTTGAATCTTAATTTGATACAATAGGTTGTTTCCCGTGGCGAAGCGTGGTATGCTTATTTGGCCATCGCCGGGTTGTTTCCATGTACAAGTATAATGAAAATTTGTTCACAAAAACGGTTACAGTGCATGGTGGAATGTTTTTCCTACACATTTTAATGAAGAACCGCGATCATGTCCTCCACTTGATTTTTTCAAGTTGAAAATCATCAGAACATGATTGCTTCACTACTTGTAAAGCTTGTGTTACTGAGTTGGGATTATGAGTGACTTGAAATTGTGGGAAACAATGGATTGGTCATCAAAAAATACAAATATGGCCTCTCAAAATTTGATGTGAAAATGAATGCATGTCAATACTGTTCTGATACGTGGTAACTATATAGGCAAGAACTTTACAGCTCATTTTATAACCTCGTGAAACTCTATTATTCATAGTGTGGAAACAAATCCCTTACAGGTCTTAAAATTCTAAATTTTGATGTCACCATGAGAGGCTGCGTCAATCCATAATACCTTACATTTCCATTCTATCTGTTTTATTGACAATTTCAGCTTTTATACACAAGTCATCCCTTCCCCTCTCACTCCTCATCCACCATTCGACGATAGTAAAATCTACTCGGCCAGGTTGATCCTGAAACATTGTTTCCATGCTCAGGTAAAATATTGTGTTTGAGTTTTCGTATTCGATGAATAATAAAGTTGAGCTTATCAACAATTTTCATTTATGTGTGTTCACATTCAATAACAGTATTCATGGAATAATCAAATCAGGAATTATTTTCTGAATTTGTATGTGATCTGATGGGAAATTCATTCGAATTATCGAATTTATAGTTACATAGAAGAGGATTATTGGATCAAAAATCTGAAGAATAATTCTCTCATTTCAAACAAAGCAATTCACTCACATGACGAAACGACCACCAATTATTGGTTTGAAGAAAAAAATCAGAAACACTTTGTAAAATTAAATTTTCATTGAAAAACTCTTATAATTTTTGAAATTCTACTCACTTCAATCCAATACTTCACTTCCATTGAGCGTCAACTACAGGAAAAGCCAGACAAACTAAATGAAATCTAAATGGGCTTGAAATTTAATCATATAATCATTATAATCCCTCAGTCTTTTTCAGTCAATTTCTGATAATTTTTTGTTCCTACAAAATTATTGAGATTAAAGTATCATCAAGAATGAACTTGAATGTGACCAAAATAATTCTCAAACGTTTACATTTAAACTATGAATTAAAATCAAACAGGCCATCTAATAGTATAGATATGATAGTTCAAATGTTTGAGGAATATTATCAATAATCCAGTAAGAAGTCGAAACTCAAACAGTCAATCACCAATCCCCGTGGATTCAACGATAGGGTTATCAACTTGTGTGTAAACAAAGTGGAGAGTAGGCTTTGCAGAGCCTCTGTTATCCCATGCCTTCTGTAGGCTTTACAACGCCGTAAGAAAAGTTTATGTTTGTATTGAAAGCTCCTAATTGAGCAGTCAAGATCTGCATCGTTGCATTTTGTACGAGTGACTGCTCCCCCCAGCCGCTCATGTTTTGTTCAAATAATGATGTTCGCTTCATGTATTTTGCTTTGTTAGGGAAGTTCGTTCCCCTGCTGACATTCATTTTCCTCACGAGAATGGAACCACCGTTCATGCATCGAATGACGTCGGATTGACCACCATTCATGCATCAAGAAATGCCAAACAGAGAACATTTTGCACAAAGTAACTGGTTTGGTTGTCGATACTGTGCCTTTGAATATTGTTACTTGTCGGAGAACGCTGTAAGATGTTTGTTTGATTAAGGTTCACAGCATGCCGATTTGCAGAAGTGGATAAATCACAGTTATTTGTCAAGGCAAGAGAAGATGAGAGATAGAATAAGGAAAAGAGAGAGAGAGAGAGAGATTAGATGAGATTATTTACTTTATTCATGTACATTACTTATATTATATCGTCTTGAATTCTAGATTGTATAGTTGTGAAATTACAAAAATTACAACTAATTATTTGACAATAGTACATATACCAATGAATTATTCTATACGAAAATTCGAAGATGCAAAGGAAAAGATAACGATGATAAAATTATTGTATCTGCAAGAAACAGAGAGCCTTGAGCTTATAAATGTCCATTGTCCAATCTTGGACTTTCGAACACGGAAAATGTCCAATGATATAAGTTACTTCTCATTAACACTTGACCATGGAAAGAGAGGGGGTGGTGGGTTTCTTGGAAATTCTGAGGGGGGGAGAGCTAAGCTTAGCGCAAGTGAGCAAAGGACGATAATATTATTATGTAACCAGAGATAATATACTTTATTGGTGTTATTGGCATGTCTAACATGATATTCCCTTTGCCACAACTCTTTGCTACAAATATCGATAAGATGAACTCTACTCTAGATGAGAGTGATGGCGTCAATATAAACTATAAACTATTATTTTTTAAGTAGATTTTTTGTTGTGGTCATCTTGAATGGAGTCCTTGGTTTAGTAGGAGAAAATTACCGTCATTAACTCAAAAATAAGTTGGAAATTTAATAGAGGACCATCGTACCTAATTCGCATTCCGAATACGATTCCGTGGTCACAGAATATTTGCCTCTGTGCTCATTGTTTTCGTTTCAAAGTAGAACAGAGGTCTCCCTTTTTTTATTACCAAGCCAGCTACAGTCCAACGTACAGTAATAGCGAATGTTTGTCGCTGTTTTTACATAACTGGAGTGAAGCCTTGGACCCGGAATAACGCTGCAAATTCACTGCAATTAGCATCTATGTGGCTCGAATTAATTACAGGCGATGTCCGTCCTCAGCAGCATTCATGAGGCTTCCGTTCATTTACTTCTAGATTGGTTCTTTCGTTCATATTTCTAGCAAGGAATTGAGAAGAACTCAATTACAAGATTCCATTGTCAATGTTTTTGACAATTCCATTGACAATTCAATTCAGGTCATCAATTCAATTTCTCAGACTGTGGTATGACTTAAAAATTAAATCTTCCCCTAAAACCTGAATTAACAAACATTTTTCATTTACTCGTGTAACCACCAATTTCACAAAACCAGTTTTTCACATAGTCTCCATTATACTCTGATTAAAACTGCTTTAGGATTGCTACCCGATCGGCCACCATAAAGGCCTAGAGGGTCTCAATCCTAAAGCAGTTTTAATTAGAGTAAAGTGACGTAGCATGGAAAAGTCTGTATTATAGATTGGCTAGATTTTATATATTCCTAGTTATTCATAAAACGAAATATAAACTTCTCAAGTATCGATTAATAATTATACAGGCTGTATTTCTGTACTTGAAAATGAAATATTATAACACCTAATATTTCAAATCCTACCACCATTTCAAATAACTACATTATTACTTCACTATCAATTCGCTCATTACGAGCATGTAAAATAAATAATCATGAAATTCAAGCCTGATTTTAAGTCATTGTATGCTGTATACGCAAAACCTTTCCAATACTTAACTGTGGTTAATCTGATAAAGAATTAGATATTTCATTACTTGATTTTCTAAATATCAGAAAATTATATTCCGGAATGATTCTGTATTCAATTTGTCTCATCAAATTCATTCCTTGTTTCGCGAATGATCAGCAATTTCCCAGCAACTTGCAAACAGGAGTTCATACTCTTGTGGCATGGATTATCTCATTGAGCATTCTAATCTCAGGAGTGAACCGCAAGCATTCTACCACAAACAGCCTGCAGTGGGTCTCTTTGACAACAAAGTAAGCAGTCCTGAATGCTATCGACTGAGCAGCTAAGTAATGCGGTTTTGATCAGTACACTAAACTGCTTATAACTGCCTAACTGGATTCATCAGAACACGATTAACTGACTAAATGACTCTTTGTGAATCTGGTGGTTGAAGGGAGAGCACAGTATGTATCTCTCTTGCGAATTAAGAAAATCTAGATGATACTTACACATTATTCTGTTGAACAAATTAATTTTGAATAGTAAGTTTTGAGAGGAGAAGCATCAGGTAATTTGTACTAAATGTATAATATGTAAATTGAGAGTGGATAACCTCTCAGAATGGGAATCAATCGCCATTGTGACTGCATGAAAACATTGCTGCTGTCTCTGCTATTCATGATGATGCAGATTTGATAATTTATCATTGCTGATCATCAATTTTTTATAGGGATCTTGCAATTTTCCCTATCGTCTGTAGAATGTACGCCAAAGTATCAATTTGGATTGATTGGATGCTCCAGTTCGAAGTCTAGAACTCAAAGTCTGATGCGTTTCTCTGCATAAAGTTTAGTTCCTAACAAAGTTATCAAGATTGATAAGGACTCAGCCGGCAACTTCAAACTCAGAAATTCCAACTCTATTGACATAACGAACATTCATAGTCGGAGAGCTATATTTGAGCCAAGTCATTCCAAAGTTATGTCCGAACCGCGAGTCAAAAACCGTCCAGATTCTAGATAATCAATTCGGGCAGCGTGATATTTTCCAACAGAGAATGAAGTACTAGTCAATACTATATTTACTCGAATGACAGATATTTTTCTTGTAGAATGTTTTGGGGAACTGGGCGGTAAAAACATTGAATCGATAGTTTTTATATCATTGACGTTCTGATCATTATCACATCCTTGAAAAGAAAATTAAAATAGATAAATTTTAAGCTTGAAAAATAAAGCTTGAAAGTTGATACGACTTTTGGAATATATGAATATTTTTCTCTTCCTCAATAGTTCCTCTCTCATACAAGTTTCTGCTCCAGTTCTGCATAGATGCATTTTTCAAATGTATGCGTAATCTAGAAAATTCTCAACCACAGTAACAAAATGCCAGACAATCTTGCACGAATGAAAACAAGAAACCGGACCTTAGACGTGATTAAATAGAAATAATTGATGAACTGTGATTAAATAATAAAAAATATTTCAAGTAATGTTAATACAGTTTTAGTATGAAAAATCAGCTTGCGAGAAGGCTGACTGATTTGTGAAGAGCAGAGAAATTCTCTGCAGAAAGAGAAGAGAAGAAAAGATGAAATAGTATGAATCAGATTAGTATTAACTCAAACTGAATAAGGTGAGAATAGTGAAGGTATATTATGACTAGAAATGTTTTTAATAAGTAACTAATATGAATTTCATCACTCAATATCATGTTTTGGGTCAGATTTCATAACACCAATTCAACTCACAAAAAACTTATGTAGCCTATAAGGCTTAGCTGGATTACCTATCAACTCTGTGTTCTTTTTTCGAAAATGAAAATCGATCATGCAATGTAATAAGTGCGTAACTTATATTAGAATGTATGAAACAGCCTTGGTATCATATATCTCATACAAACCTACGTGTTCAAAATCGCTTCGAAAAGTGAGGGAAGCAAGCGCTGCTTTTTTCTAGCTACGCATGCAGTTTTTCAGAGTGCTCTCTCTGAATAGGGAATTATAGGAATTTAACCATTTCTCTCGGCAGTACTTGTCAGGTCTGCCAGCTCAACCACCACAATTTCCACCTGAAAACAATTTTGCCACGGATTGAGCACGTTCAACCAAATGAATATTCTCAACTTCTATCATCATGCGTATTTTATCATATCTATCATGAATGGGCCTATATTTTTCAATTCTATAATACATATTCCAAGTAATATCCATGCTCGAGTTTTTACAATACAAAGTGAAAATTAATTTACAACCGACATTTAATTATTATTATAATGATGACATGAATTGCACAACCGACAGAAAGAGATAAACCAAGGGGTGAATTGAATGGAGTCATGCCATTTTATATGAATTCGAATAGACACTATGTTGATTAAATTAATGTGAATGATAACAGCTTCAAGAGGTTTCCATGATTTTTTTCAGTCGACCATCCACTGATAATTCAATTAAGTAGATAATTTTGTATGACATTTGTAACTGTTTCTCCATAATTCTCCAGAACAATCAAGAACTATTCTAAACTTCAAAAAATCTCCTCCATTGTCTGAGTTTGAAAATCCTTCAACAAACAGATGAGTCTAACATCCAATTTCAAGCATCAGTTGATGTTTACTTTCAGAATTTTCTTGTCCAATATTACTAATGTTCCATACACTGAGTTGAAGATTCCAAACCTACTAGCTATTCTAAAAGAATAAGCCCAATAAGAAGTTTATGCCTCCCAGTAGGCTTCTCTTCGTAAGGGAGGCAGATCCAAATAAGTTTCAAAGTCTTGATATTTCGACAGTTATTCAGATTTATTTTGTGGGAATGTGCTCTGAATTGAAGAAAGCAGCTTATTCTTAATGAATTGAGATTCAACCGCGAGCTCTGTCCACAACATATTAAACAACTGATCAATATGTTGGGCGTCAGTCTCAATATAGAAGCTTCAAACTCCTGCTAGTTTCGAAGCATGTAGTGGACATGTAGGCCTACCTATAAACTGAATCAATAGAGGTCAATCCGGCTCCCGATTCATGGAAAACGTGTGGCTGTAAATTAGTGCCATGAATGCGTGCACTACAGATCACCCCACTCACACCAGCTTCTGCTATGTGTTGATCACTTTTTCATTGCTGCTTATGACTAGCCTTCGAGTCATGTTATTATTTACAACTTGAAACTGCTGTCTGCACAACCTTCTTAGTTGGAGTTTCGGTCTTCTCTCCCCAACGGCGAACTCCTAACCTACCCTCTCCGGGCGTAAGTTGCTCGTCGTGAACTCCCTTGGAGAAATGTTTGCCTAGCTTCTGCATCCATAGCGCATGCCCAAATACGTTCTTGGATGTCGAGTTGTACAAGTATTCCAATTAGTCTCACCCAGCCCTCGCCTAAGCAAGGAGTCTGAAACTGTTTTGTTTCATTTAGCTCGTGACGGAGGCGGAGATGAGGCTGTCATTAAACGAAAATTACACCATCCTCTCAATTTCTTCTTCGTCCTTTTTATAGCACTCCACTCTTTCACCAACTTTTTCCTCTTACTCTTGGCACCTGTTCTATTATTCATCAATGTATGGACAGGTGTTCTACAACTCTCAACAAGTATTAAGTCAATATTTTTCAAATTATTCGAGAATTTGTTTCCCAATTGTCAAGTCTTTGAAAAGTGACTCTCCAAATTATTGAGTACTATCTCTTTTCATTCATAACGGAATCATAAAAGAATACCCCTAAAGAACACCATAAAAGAAGTGGATAGGCTGCCTTAAATGATCGCCATATATAAATAAAGTGATTATTTTGAATGATCACCTTTAAAATAATGAACATTCACAGTGTGATAATGAAATGACTGCAATGGAAAATTAATACCTTAATGGATGATTCTGAGATTTGGAAGGAATCAACATACAGTCTACAATATTGATAATGAAACTATAAAATCGTCAGTCTCTTAAAAATAAGGCTGATAAAACTAAGCCTGTTCCTGTGTTATTGGATATTCCATTTTAATTTTAAAGCTTGAATGGTGAGCTTTTCTTCTATCTCATCACCTGGAATAACAGAAAATCACTGTAATAATAATATCCTGATTGATTGATTAGGTTCAATTTCTCTCACTTACTTTATATTACCTCGATGATCTTCACTTACTTCAGATTGAGCGGATAAAGGAGAGAAATGTTATATTAAATGAAGAGAATTGGTGAGAGCAAACAATGTGATAACGCAAAACTCACAATCTTTTGAATCGCTACTGTGAATGTTCTTCCAAAATGAATCAATGTTTAATACACTCAGTATGACATGTGTGTGACAGGATTGCGTCAATAGAATACGTGATTCGAAACTCTCCCAGTATTGATTATCAATTTAAGAAGGTATAAGTCAACATGCGTTTGAAAAGATAGAGTGAACACGGATATTGGGCTAGGGGTGCAGGTATTGGGAGGGGGTTGAATTCTGGCTTATTGATTTCGTAAGGTGAGCTGACTCTCACTACATATATTGAATCAGACCAAGTGTTCATAGACTTTCTGTTGCGTCATAAACATTGAATTTGATGGTGTCATGAAAATAAAAAAGAAAAGCATGAAGATGAGAGAATATTCCGATCCACTGTGTTCGAGAAGTATTTATATACAGCACATAAATGAGTTAGCATTACTAACTATCCATTTCTCATTTTCAAGGAATTTTTCCGTGTTTTTCTTGCTTGATAGAGGAAATAGCGGTTGATTAGGTGGCCGTTTTACCTTAGAAGTTATAATTCTCCATTATTTCTCCACTGTAATCTACTTATCATTCCAATTAGTTGTCAATTGTTTGAGGCTCTTCTTAGATGCCGTAAATAACAACTGATACAATATTCAAGAGAGCAATTGACTTGAAGGCGTAAGCTATCATATTATAATGAGAAAATGACCGCATAATTTTAGCGTCTCACTCAATTTGCAACTTATCACGCTTCAAGAGTCCCAAGCTGAAGAATTGCAACAAGTCAGACTTGGGAGTGTATTGCAGATTAAGTTATTCAGTACCTTGATTCGATGTGATTGCAGAGGAAGGTCTCTCTTGGCATGCTCGCGTTATATGATTAACTTTTCCAGGCTTATAAATTTCGAATGTCGAATGATGAAATGCCAGTTTACTCAAGTTTTGAATCAGCGGTAGCCTCTCAGTAAAAATAGCAGCTTCATGCATAATTTACTCCGCAAGATGACGAGTCGGTCCCCTCAGACTGACTTATTCCTATACAAACGAAGGCGTATCTTATAAACCAGCACGCCTCGGCCTAACCTTCTTCATGAAATCATTACAATCGTCAACTGTCAATCAGAAATTATCTTCGTGTACACTAACGCTAGAAATTACAGGTTATCAAAATGAATAATTCATCTGGTCTTTCATACTTTAATGTCTCGACGATAGTCTGCAATAAACGAATGATCGATCCACTGCTATTGTCAATTAAATTTCCACCACTTTGTTGACTCATTATCTTATTATCGGATATAATATTTTTATTGTAAGAACCTTAGGTAATATTGTTACTATGCTAAGCTCATTCATTTGGCTCATTTAGAGTTGGCTCGCTAAAAGCTTCAGTCATTTACTTGGGAAATTGATTGCGTTTTTACAATCTAAATTGTAATACAGTACCAAGTATTGATTATTGATAAAATGAAATGATTTCGAGAGATTTTTTCAAATGATGAATTAAAATTCAAAGTGTTGGACCTTCTTAACTAAAATTCATAATTTCCTAAATCATCAGGGAACATTGGAAAACTATTTCGGTGAGGCGGAACACCAGAGAGGATCTCTCCACCAATAGAATTCATAAGCATAATAATAAATTGATACAGTGTTTTCTTGTGAAAAATATCAAATATATAATAACTATAAAAGTGAACTTATATTCTCAATAATTCTTTAAAAATAGAATAGCTATTCTTTTACCATAGAGGAAATTCTATGAAAATTAATTTTCAGATTGATTCCTAGAGTGAAAATTTTTCTGACAGGCGGTAACCAACAAGTTACTTACTTTTAATGATAGTGAAACATTTTATATTTCTCAATTGATGAGAATAGTTTATGATAGAATAGAGTGTTTCAACTGAAATTCATTGTTCATTGTAATATTCATCTATATATTAAATCTATTTTTGATCAGGCTACGTACATAATAAGTTTAGCATAACATCGGTTCAGAATCTCTAACAATATTATTTTTCTCTTGAAAAGCGAGAAGTCCAAGCTTTCAAAAACCCTCAGCAGGAATACAATAGTTCCGTGTCAGAATGATTTTGACAGGGAATGTCAGTTGAGAAGTGAGATAATTACGCAATTATAAAACTGTACAACTATCAAACGAACATTCCACAGGCGATCAGGGGTTCTCAAATATCTTATTTTGACATGCACTTCATTTCTGAAAGCTCAAGAGGGGGAAGTCGACATTATAAAAGTTCGGTAATGCAATATTGATCTCGCGCTAACCCTCCTTTTTCTGCAGTTTTTGCTAGTTTACCCAAGTCACGAAAGCTGCATGGTTGCATATTGCAGAATGCAATTATCAATGATGAATTAGATTCGAATTAAGAGGGTTTAGAAAATTACGCTCAAAATCAGGACGTGATAAATTGGGGATCTTCATTCTCGACAGCAGTGTTTTTCTCTAATTATTTATTGACATAGCAAATCAAGTCAAATCAAAATTATTTTATTGTAGGAACCTTTAGGATATGGAACCTAATTACTATTGTCAATGTAATTCTTCTATTATAGAGATATTATGATCTCTTTCAAAAAGTATTGCTTATTATTCCCTTTTATATTATCAGTATATAATAGTATAAATATTCATAAATACTCAGTATTGTGGAGTCTATAAACATCTTGCTTTTTTGAATAGGCTATATTCTGAACCTGCTGTTTCGATGGGTAACTTGGCCAATCTGACTGGAGTATCAATTAGGATGATCTTTGATCAACCTAACACTAAAAAACAATACTGCTTAGAATTAGATACAAAATGATTAGCCCTCTGCGAATATATTGATAAAAAGTGATTTATCAATAAAGTAGGCCTATTACTTATACGACAGAGGAATTAAAAAATTAGCAAATTTTTATTAGTGTCACTAGCAACTAACTGTGTGATTATTATTAATCGATACTATTATTGATTGAAACATTACTTCGAGAACACCAAAGATTTTCCTTCAACATTTCCTATCCCGCTTTTTTTCAACAGCTTTTCATCCAGTTGCTGCCTTTCCACAATAACCTCTGATGTTTGCTTTACGAGCTATCTCGGCTTTTTGTTGAAAGTTAGTTCATCCTTCATAGACAAGCCTCGAGCCAAATTTGAAAAAATCCAGCCCAGATGGTAGTAGAAGGAATAATATAAACTAAAATAGGCCGTAGAATTTCAAATTCTTGCTACAAGACCTTTTTGTAATTACAAGCGAAGCAGAATAATGGAACAGAGTGAGAGGGAAAGAGAAACAATGAGAGAGAGTGTGGTGAGAGAAATTTACATAGTGGAGAGAAAAGTGGAGAATAACAGAGACGGGCGACCGCCTTGAGAGAAGCCAATCCGCATGAATTGAGAGCAAGACCCCCCCCCCCCCCTGACCCAAGCTGGGCTAGCCACACTCACTTCACAAACTTCCCTTCGACGCCATAAAAACGTCTCTCCTGATTCCAGCTCACCCATTTCTTCTCCTCTGGATGATAAATAATACACTCTCTTAATTATCCTACAGTGAGTCCATGAATATTTCCCATCCTAAAATAGTTGCTCCAAACTTTCAAATTTCTTTATTTAACCCCTATTGTACCGCCTAAAACCTCATAATTTCATCGAAATCAATTTTTCTATGAGTAAAAGGCCTATCTAATATACGACATACTAGAGAATTTTCTAGAAACCACAACATTTCTCAACAATTACTCCCGTGTTTATATCTATAGCAGGATCCGTTCAACTTGTCAGAAAACATATGTTTTACTCGGCCACCAGTACAATACTTAACCTACAAATGCTGAATCTCGCAGATTATTGAAAAGCTCTTTTAAAAAGTTATTCTTTGGAAGGTCTTCTTTAAAAAGTTCATTTAAAGACTTTAAAGATCTTCAAGACTTTCTAAGCCTTTTGATTATTGTGTCAAAATCACTGTTTGATTATTACCGAAACAGATGATTTCTGACACGTTAAAAGGATCGTGCTATATTTGAGTTGATAAAGAAATGCTTACTTGAATATAAAATTCAGTGTTGATATTCTTCAATAACAACGTACTATCCAATCCGAATAAATCTGAATGGAAATGTTGTACCGCATAGTAACACAGCTAAATACACTGGAATGACTAGTCTTGGTACCAATTTGAAATGAAAAGAGCATATCAAGATGGGAAGATTGAGCTTTGACTAAAATACAGTGAAACGTATTGGCTATTTGGTAGACAAACTCAGCTCTCACTGGATAACAAGATTATTATTTATAAACAGATACCGAAACCCATTTCTCCTCCTGTAATGGTAGTTTGTGACGTAAGCAACACTAATATGCGAGAACCCAGGGTCAAAGTCCACTACTAGTGGAAGACAAAATTGGTGTTTTTCTCAATTATAACGGTACTTTTTCAAGAACTCCACGCACTTCTCGGCTATAACGTCGAATATTCGTGAGTTTCTCCTCCTGTAACGGTAGTTTGTGACGTAAGCAACACTAATATGCGAGAACCCCGGGTCAAAGTCCACTACTAGTGGAAGACAAAATTGGTGTTTTTCTCAATTATAAAGGTAGTTTTTGAAGAATTCCACGTACTTCTCGGCTATAACGTCAGATATTCGTGCGTTTTTCCTTCTGTAACGGTAGTTTGTGACGTAAGCAACACGAATACGCCAGAATCCCGGGTCAAAGTTCACTACTAGAAGACAAAATTGGTGTTTTTCTCAATTATAACGGTACTTTTTGAAGAAATCCGCGCACTTCTCGGCTATAACGTCGAATATTCGTGAGTTTTTCCTTCTGTAACGGTAGTTTGTGACGTAAGCAACACTAATATTGGAGAACTCCGGGTCAAAGTCCACTACTAGAAGACAAAATTGGTGTTTTTCTCAATTATAACGGTACTTTTTGAAGAAATCCGCGCACTTCTCGGCTATAACGTCGAATATTCGTGAGTTTTTCCTTCTGTAACGGTAGTTTGTGACGTGAGCGACACGAATACGCGAGATTCCCGGGTCAAAGTCCACTACTGGAATGAAAAATTGGTGTTTTTCTTGATTATAACGGTACTTTTTGAAGCAATCCGCGCACTTCTCGGCTATAACGTCGAATATTCGTGAGTTTTTCCTACTGTAACAATAGTTTGTGACGTAAGCGACACGAATACGCGAGATTCCCGGGTTAAAGTTCACTATTATTATATTACTAGAAGAAAAAATTGTTGTTTTTCTTGATTATAAAGGTACTTGTCAAAGAAATCCCCGCACTTCTCGGCTATGACGTCAAATATTCGTGAGGTTTTCCTACTGTAACGATAGTTTGTGACGTAAGAAATACAAATAGGCGTAGATCAGTGGTCAAAGTCCACCACTAGAAGTCAAAATTGGTGTTTTTTTCTAGCCCATCTGGACTTTGTTCCAAAGCTCTAAAATATCAAATCTATCAATGAAATCCAAACCTTCCAAACAATGTAATAAGGAATCTGTTGAATTCGCCCTGGTAGATAAGGAACAGCGATTTGCTCTGAGATCTCCAAATCCCTAATGAGATTGGCAGTCTTCCTCGTTATTCGAGTAAGCATCTAGTTGAACTAATAAGCTTTTATTAGAACTAATAAGGAAATAAATTCAATCTTCGCAAACCTTTCCTGAAATTCAAATCCACGTGAATACATAACGTGTTCAACTAGCTCACTTGCTGGAATTATTTTATTAGATAGAATAAACAGGGTAGGGGATAAGGTTTTTTGGGACATCGAGGGCGGATATATCAGAATTTAATGAGTAGCTCGAACAATATCTGTCATATTGCGTAATAGAAATTTGATATTCCGCCTCAAAGAGCCTCGTGTCTCATTACATGCTCATTTCAGCAGCAGCAAAGCCAAACGTACAAGGAAAACAGAGAAATGTCATCAGTTTGAAATCACCGTCATTATTGAATCATTATTCAGCTTTCAAAACGTACCTCTCACTTTCTGTGATTATTTTCATTGATCTACAGTGTTTTCCACCTCTGAGATAGAAATTATCAGAGCTGCTTCTTCGATAATCATGTAACACTCAACAGTGATTTCACATTAATAGCTATGTATTTAATAATTGAAATATTACTTTGATATTTTTGGTTTGAATGAAATTTTCCAATCCTGTGAACATGCATTCAGGTGGTATTTTTCATTTTTTTCTTCTGAATTAGTTTGTTACAATTTAACTACTTCAAAGTTCACTTTACTTTATTGAAGAAACCAGTTGATTCACAATACTCGTAATTTCCCTTACTCAAAAGTACAGTAATAGCATTCTGTGAAAACCCCTATTTTTTTTTCAATAAGCGAATTGAGGAAGACGATTGTTAAATATTATTGAAAAATATTTTTAATTATGCCAGAATTGAACACAGCTAATCTAATTCTTGTTCTCTCTTTCTTCCAATTCTTATCTTTAACTTTTTATCGATTTTCACAACCCCTTGAATTGAATCAAGTTAAATTCACCCATTCACACAGACGCGTAAAGAGATCACTGTCATAGTGGGTTTATTCAATTTCTCATGGTATTGTACAGCAATTACTGTACATTTTATAACAATTGTACGAATAGTTTTGTGATAATCAGCTTATTCTAAAAATAATCCAATGACATCTATTCCGAGTTAGTTTATACAGTAGCTTATTGTAGAGGTATTTAAAGTCATTGAAGATAATAAGACAGTAAGATATATTAATAACAATATGATATTAATAACAACATGATTAATGTGATATTAATTAATAACAAAAAGATAGTAAGATAGATATTTCAAATAGCTCATAATTATTACAAATTTTTGAAGTCTTAACCCTACACATTATTGACAAAAATTAAAAGAAAGAGAGGACAAGAATTAGATTAGCTCTGTTTAATTCTGGCTGATATAAAAATGTTGTTCTCTTTTTGTTTCATACAAAGTTTGGATTTCCTATCATAACAGCACACTTTCAGTGAGTAATCCTGGGTCATTCAGGGGATTTTTATAGTGGATCCTATTTTCTGGATCGAGGAAGAACAGTAGTTGTACTCTGGGTTCATCAAGATGGATAGAAGCTCTCCGCCATTACTCAACGGCGAAGGAAGACTCCACCGCTGCCAGGTCCAGGTCCAGGTCAGCCGGCCAAAGCCAGTCCATGGCAGATTATAATGATTTCTTATTTATTGTCCGCGCCGCAGTTAGGATAGCAGCCGCGGATGCGAAGTGATAAATGTTGAACGGATATCGTTTATCTGTCAGAGCAAGCAGATAGCACCGCAATATCAGCCTTTTTTATGACTTGCTCTTCCTTCAGGAAATTTCTTCCAATACCTTGATCGCGCACCTTTTGTTATGATCCCTTTATTCAAGCCAAATCAGGATAAATTATCTTTAAATGAAATGATTTATTCACAATTTCTGGGGGCAACATTGGAAGCAAAAATAGATAAGAGCAGGAACCTTATTTTTTAACAATACTGTACATAGAATTATATTACACTACATTCATTGATGGGAAGCATAGTGAACCAAGTAGGTTGAAGTATGGTTTAAATATTCACTTAATTTGGAAAAGGTTCACTCAATTTTTCTATTTGAGGAAGTTTTTAAGTAAACAAATCCAAAACACAACACAAAACCACCAATGCAATTTCGGAAAATATTTAATTTTGACTGAAAATTTAGATCTATATTTTTGTGATAACCCAGTTGACTGTATCATTACTTTGTGAAATCTGTCACCATGTCCAATTTTCCTTTTTCCCTCATTATAAATGTGTATTGTAAACTGATAACGCTGTGAGTATTATCATGAAGACTCATCTATTTTCAGAAATTTATTCTCTTCATCAAGGTTACTGTGCAGAACTGTATCACGTAGACTCAACTATTTTCAGAGATCCATTCTCTTCACCAAGGTTACTGTGTAACAGTGTTTGATCATGTGACATTTTGCAGGGCAAAGCGATGCCGATCGGTGAGAAAGAGGGTTTCTCCATCACCCTGGAAAAAGTGGACCGTCACCAGGCAGGGGTGTACCAATGCACAGCCACCAACGGAGTGGGTGAGCCTGTCACTGTCGACATGCAGCTCGATGTTCTCTGTAAGTAGAATAATTGACCGCAACATCACCACATCAACTCTATTTATGCTGATACCTTAATCCAATGAATCCGTCTCCCCAAATAGCATGCTGGCTGCAATAGCATCAACGCTGGAATAATTCATTTTTGGCTAATAATAATTGGGCAATCTTAATATCTCATGAAGTTCAGTTTGACAAACGCCATGGGTGATAACATGCAACATGTACACAATTTCAAGACTTAAATTGATGCTCCATGCGACAGTTTCAGTTCAGTGTTTTGTCAGCAACTATTTGTTGAAACATGTTCGTCAAACATAATTTTCTAATGAAGGTGTTTTATCTATTCTTAGTTCTGCAGTACTCACTCCTTTAATCTTAGGCTGCACTGCTGGGTTGTTACCTGAATGGTAGATAGTTTATTTACAGCTCATAAAACATTCATAATAATAGAACATGTAGAAAATGATCATGACCTTCTTGATAAGCTGAATCAACCATTCAACATCTACCCATATCAAGTGTTGCCCAAACTTTGCGGAATTTTGCACTTTGTTCATATAGTATACATAAATTACTAAAGTAAGATTCTCTCTCATTATATTCTTGCATATAATTATATGATATCAAGGATACTGTAAGTTAATTTATTAATATTTATTTAACTTTGTATGAAAAATCAATGACTTCATTTTACTCACAATTAATTTTCTGTTTTTCATGATTGGGGAAGTTGAAAAACATTCTGCTATCTACTGTACAGTAATATTATTAATTAAACTCAGGTCTATGAAAACATGTGATTAGCTCGGACAAGTTAATTGGAGCTCGAGTAATAAATCATAGAGAATTATAAACAACAAACATACATGGCTGGGAGATACCATCTATCCTCCCTCACAACAATTCATTTATAGGATGTATCCGATACCAATTGCTATAATTTAGAGTCCAAATAGAGCATGGAGATTATTAAATGATAACACAAGAAGTAACGGTATTATCAGGGGGCAATTTCACATGTGTGGGGAGAGGGTATAGTGCAATGTAGTGCACAACTATTAGTGGTAGGGTGGCTGTGATTCGTAGCATGCAGTGGCCCGATCTGATAACGGACAATGCTGTATAAGGCTATTGGAGCATAGGATAAGGGCCCATAAACAATGCCAACTCGTGTGAATGTGGATTAGCCGTTATGTTTCACTTGTAGGTGTGCGTGTGTGTGTAGCGAGATCTTGATCTGTGTGTGTGTACGTATGTGGACGTGTAAGCGCATATAATAGCTCGGCTCACTTTGGTCATTAATCATTTTCAGCAGCATTTCCTGTCTGAAGTTACTTGCTCTGACAGCGCGCAAGAGCCTTTGACTTGCCTTTGCTAGACGGCGAACAACCGCTACAACTATGAATAGATGCGAGGCAAAGTGCGACTCGCGTCATCCCGGTATTGGCTATGTGTGACACTGCACAGGCCTATTCACTCAGACAGACACGAGAGCCTAAAGATTGCATCAGAAGTCGCGTTGACCTGGCCTCACTCACTACTCATGCAACACCCAATCTATTAGCTCGCATCGAAATGGAATTTAATTATTTCACGTGACAATTATACGGGTTCAATTCGGGTATCAAACAGGTCATCTCTATTCTCCAATTATTCATTATTTGGAACCCTATTCAAACGAACTCAATAATGCTCACACGGTTTGAACTCAGCTATGAACAAAATCATCTCTATTCTGCAATTATTTATCATTTCGTCACAATACATTATTTGGGAAACAATCACACGAGTTGAACCCAGTCATAAACAAAATCATCTCTATTCTGCAGTTATCTATTATATTCTATTATGTAAACCTTGTGTATTATCATGACACAAGGAAATAGGTATTATAGGGTATTATAGAGGTATTACTATGGAAATGTATTTGAATGAGCATAGCCTGAATAATGTGCGACTAATATTAATGGGGTGAATCTCGTATATTGGTGGCAATTCTCTATAGTTATGAGCTAGGATCAAGGAAACAAAATCGTCAAATAGAAATACGAGAAAAACAAGAACAATACAAGAATAAAATACAAGAAATGATTTCAACTATTTATACAGTCCAACTAATGTAGTTGGTGTTCCTTGAATGCCATTATTAGGGTCCTTTCAGGGGGTGAACATTGCAGATCCATCCATTAACTACAATAATGAGGTCTTTGCACCAGAATCACGTATCTTTTAGTAATGAATGGAATAAATAATAGTTTTTGCTTATGCATTCTAGAATGATGAGTGAGAAAGAGAATAAATATTTTTTGCTTATCCATTCTAGAATGATGAGTGAGAAAGAGAATATTGTTGGAAGATGTGGTGAAGAAGGGGCTGAATAGGCAACACGCTCTACGTTATGTTAGATTTGAATTTTCAAGGTTAGTAGGCTACAGCCGACGTCAAGGGTACGAACTAACGCAGCATAGAATAAAAGAATTTCAATTAAATGCTAGGCGAAGAGGGCTAATTAATTCTAAACGGTAAAATTACTTTTGAAAACAAACATTGATGATGCCAAGCTTTCAAAATATAACATGATTACGCACAGAATGATTCCCTCTTAAAAAAGCGATCTTTCGCCTTTAGCTGAACCCAGTTGTTATTCTAACAAACTCTATAAACAAATGATGAGCACATTATTGAATTGATTTCCGATAAAAGAATGATGAAGAGTGGAGTTACAATATTAAGCATACTTCTCTACAAATTAGTTTCCCTTTGCCTCACGGTCTTGTGCAGAGGCTGCTTTATGCTGAACAAATAAATTATTATTCTCATTCTATTTAACTAGACAAAATTAATCTCACAGGAAATCGAACAAGCTTTTTGGAGAGTTATTTGGAACGGAAACAAATTTTTTAACTTAGCTCTTCAAGGTAATCAGAGCTGTAAATGATACTCCGT
The DNA here is from genome assembly GCA_017141395.1 of Laodelphax striatellus. NCBI lineage: Eukaryota > Metazoa > Arthropoda > Insecta > Hemiptera > Delphacidae > Laodelphax > Laodelphax striatellus. Next base: position 10,681,968 of record CM029531.1, on the reverse strand, counting down.
TAAACGCTCGATTATTTGAGCTTTGAATTAATATTAACTCATCATGGAAGCTTAAAAATAGAATAAGCTGCAAAAACAGAATGAAGACACATTCATGTGCTTGATAGTTCTCAATGATAAATGAATCTTGATAAACTCAATATTAAGTTTGAGGGAAAATGCGAATTCTTCATATGAATTGTGTAGAAAATTTCAGGAGCAATGACTTATTTAATGCAGAGAACATTGTATTTAATTGAATTTTGAAAGGAGAGAGAAACGAAGAAGCAAGTTTAATTTTGCAATATTTAAAAACAATATATAAAAGATTCTTGTATAATGATTTTGAAAGCCTAGAGTAATGAGAAATAACCTAAGAAATGTAGAGCTTTGAAGGGTGGAAGATACTCGTATAATATAACCTATTCGATCTTTGTTATCTCAAACGCCTATTTGAATTGTTTCTTTCGTCGTTCAAGATTAATATATTTTTGATTAAAAATTCGAGGCACCTCTCTGTACCTTGCAGCTCTTTGCTGTACTCGACCTTACTGTTCATAAAAATTTAATCAAGTCTCAACATCCAAGCCAGATGATTGAAAAAGAAAATGCTAAAGATCTGAAAATCTCTATGGAGAGAATTTCATGATAGTGACTGAGGAAAGAGAAATGAAATTATGATCTCCGTGGATGTTAATCTCCTGACTCAATCAGCGTTCGAATCTCAGAGTACAGATTGGCTCTCCAGTTAATCCCTCTCTTGTAGCGTTTGGGAGAGGGGAACAGGCCAGAAACTGCACCAATAAAGAGTGTAGTTTTCAATTCAAAACAGCCCGAGGCATTTGATGACGACTGTTCAGTTTGCGGTTAAATTACATCATTAGCAGCAAATAACGAGCAGCTTGGCAGCAAATTAGCTTAACCAGAATTCCTCCACTGGGAGCTTTTTTTCCCTACCAATAATCTTCCTATCCGGTCCCTCACACTCCCTTCTACATGTATTGACATTTTATTTTGCTCTAGTGATGCCCACAAAAGCTCTCAACTTGTGAGTTGGTAATGAGAAGGATGATGATGATAGATGAGTGGACCTACAGCTTTAGGTGGGTTATGAACCACTGCACTGAAAGTTTTTAACAGGCTAGACCAATAATCATTGGGCTTCCTGTTTGGATCGTATTAGTTCCTTTACAATCGTTGAAAGAGTGCAATTGAATCAATTTCCATTATTTCATGTTCAACCATTGTCTTCACACTATATTTTAGATACTGATTATTAACGTAATGGATGTAGACTTTTTAAAAGAATTCATAATAGTCTCAGAAATGGAATTATTCAGGTATCGTTAGTAACACTACAATTAAAATAGTGCAATAGTACAGGGATTGTTCTTTATCTATGGTACTGAGAAGGAAATCTCCTCATAACGTAGAAGCATCTACGATAATGTTGGAGAGATCTCTGTCTAATAATGATGACCATATAATGAGAAGATATGTCTAATTGTCTGTAGAGATGTCTACTAAATTCAGCTGAGAGATGTCATCCATTCTCATTATTCTCCTCACACTGTATATAATCCAATATTATCACACACAAATAGACTATTAAAGATACAATATGATACGATTGCAGGTGAATTGGAGGAGGTTAGTTGTTAAGCCTCAACCCAACCCTGTAAAGATCAAATTGAAGAATAAAGTCATATTCATATAAGAAGAACCATACAGCTCAATTATTTGAAGTCTTTTCAAATTCCAATTCGCGTGAACTCCCTTTCAACTCTTCTTTCCAACCAGAGGCGGTATTCTGCATGTTATGAGCGTGGCGCAGTTTGCACGTGTCTTGGTCAGCAGCATCGCTAAGTCACAAATAGGAGGAACAGGAACCAAGTGCAAGGTCCGGAAAGCCCCTAATTCTGGCTAAATAATTTCAAGCTGGCTCTGCATTAGGTATGCGATCACGGCGAGGCTTGTCATTTCACGCCCTGTAGCTCTCATAGAGAGTCGCTGCCACCTCCTACTTCGTCATCTGCCTGGTAGTGCTCCTGGTTGCACACCTCTTCCTCCTGATCGTGCACCTCCTTCCTCTCTTTCTCCTGTCCTCTTCCTCCTTCTTCACTTCCTCCGTCCCCTCTCCCTTCTCCTCTTAATCCTCCCCCTCTTAATCCTTCTCCTCTTCCACCTTCCTCTCTTCCTCCTTCCTCTTCTCCTCCCTCCTCTCCTCCTCCTTCCTCTCCTCCTCCTTCCTCTCTTCCTTCTTCCTCTATCCCCTCTTTCTCCTTCTCTCTTTCTGCTGGTCCCTCTTCCTCCTGGTCCCTCTTCTCCTACCTATTCCTCTTTCCCCATCCTTCTCCCTGTTGAAAATCGTTACCTCACAACCACCAGCACCAACAACGACTAGTCGCTGATTAAATACAGATCGACGTTCAAACGGACTGCCGCTCAGATTTGCTGGCCATCGCCTATATCAGTCGCATGTCCGTCCGCCTGTCTGTCTGTCAGCTGCAACCGCAGCTCAATTCGTGCGATCACAAAATTCAAGCACTATTCATTATTGCTGATCGCTTCACAATCTGCTCATCGTCGAGCTTACTATTACGTGATTGATATTTTGAATATTCAATTCAGTCACCACTCAGCTATTTCTAATTGTCGATAACTCTCTATCCGTCAAAAACTCAACACTGTAATCCATTATAGATATGAAACGATGGTTCAATCTTCGATTAAAATTTTAGATCGGGAGTTCAAATTAAGGGTACTACAATTTGAATCAAGCTTCTAAACTATATTTATCTGAAGTTACTGGTATTTCAAACTAAGATGGACTTCTTTAAAACTCGCTTAGATTACAACTAAATTAAGGGTACTACAATTTGAATCAAGCTTCTAAACTATATTTTATCTGAACTTACTAATATTTCAAACTAAGATGGACTAAATGGGCTAGCTAGGAAGCGTTCTGATGAGAGACACTATCTTCTTTAAAACTCGCTTAGATTACATCTGACTTGTTATTAATCAGCTTCCCGTTACGAAAGTTTTTCCAAATTCAATATCTTCTTGAATCTAACAAATCATGACAGTTTTTTTTATAGTATGTTTCATCGATTTCTTTGTGTAATGAAATTTAATTTCTTGAGACAGACTTATTCACTGAAGTATTTCTACAAGGTAGTATTTTAACTAATTTACTAACAGGATCACGAATGCAGTGTTCTCTTAATGCTCAGTTGTTTGCTGATGATTGGAAATGGTTGATTATTCATTATTCTCTAGATTTTTTCAGTGTGTATGAATTGTTTTGAAATTCACTTATCATAAATCAATATAATTTTTACTACGAATAGCCGGCCGGCTCGCTTCGCTACCATGAGCTCCACCACTATTCAACAAGTAGTTGATTTCTATTATCGGCACAATTTCTGTCTATGATTAATATCATAATTCAATTGCAGGGAAGCGAGTACTACCAAGCCTACACATCGCAGAGAATATATACTAGCCACAATGGTGAATATTTCCCAGCCAGTGCCTTGGTTAGAATACGCCCTTGAGTGTAGTAGATGAGCTCAACAAAAGAAACAAAACGCAGTAGTGGGATCAATGCACAATCTTGTTGTGCATTCATGCATTTGTAATTTGAAGTGTGTATTCAATAAACGCTCAGTCAGCCAGCAATGCTTTCTGGGCAAGTAATGGCAATCCGTTTTCAGCATGTGAAGCACTTCAGGCTAATGAATTTTCAATCTGGATGAAAGAAGCAGGCAATTTACTCCATTCATCGATATTTGCCCACTTTGACGGTCGTTTGCGAAAGGTACATCACCGACGGGCTCCGGCTGGCACTGAATGCAGCAAAAATTGGTGCCGCTTGTTGCGGCGGTGGGGAAAATTCAAGGACCAGTCTTGAACAATGACGCACCCAAGCTTCCAGCGAAATTAAATCCGATGACTGAATAATAGAACGCGAGTTCAACAAGATCGACGAGTTATAATAGTCGAAGCTTTGTGGGAGCGATTTTCCGGCTGTGCAATTTCCTAGGGAGCCAGCCTTTTTATATCTCTTCTTCACTTTTTTTCCGATCCGGCTCGAAGAAATGAGAAAAATAATTAAGATGTGGTCCGGAAGGACCTTTCATGAAAGGAGGAAAATGCTTAGCAAGACAGAAATCACAATAGTCTTATTACAGTCCACTATCGGTTCGCAGTGCTTTTCCATCAGCAAAAGACCAGGCCTCAATAGGATTTCACTCCCCCTCGATATATTGGGCTATTGGTGAAATGCCACGCCTCATTGTTCGAGAGAAACGATTGCTTGATAACTACACTACACAATCCTACGTTGACAAATCGATGCGTTTTTTCTGGCCCTACTACACAAAAACTTCGATAGCTTTCTGCGCTTTGTTCGGAGTTGTAGGAACGAATCATATCGATAATTTTTTCTAGAAATTCATTATCATTATCAGAGCTACAGTTTTAAAACTAATTTCAGATAATCTTTTGACAATCACCAACCTTTGACAGATTATTATTAGAAGAACATGCAAGGCTGAGTGGCCCATGGTAAAAAATCCATATAAATACGGGTACATTATTTCTAAGCTACTTAATCTTCATCACAAACCTGCTTATTCAAATATCTACACAAGAATTTGATATTGAACTTGATATTACACAGGAATTTCGCTCTCAATGCAATTCATAGATTTCACACATTTGTAGCATTTGATATTACACAGGAATTATGATGTCAATTCCATTTATGACTTTCAAACTTGTAGCTATTGTTGAAAATCAAACTAGACAAAAATTATTCAAGTCTGATGATTTCGAACTTTCTTAAGATAATTTCATTATTAACAAGTTTATGGATTGAAGAATTTTTCAAGTTCATCTACCAACTCATAATCAACTCTATTCTTGAAGGATGGAAGTAGAATTCTCACCACTATATCCACAAAATACTTGCTTACTATAAATTAAAAGTTTCATCCAACTATGAAACTATAACCACTGATATCAGTTGCTGAGACTACTAAGAATAGATGGTAGTTATCGGGTATTACTATAGTGCTGTTGATGTCCAAATTTTTTAATAGTATTATTTATGATAAAATTGTACATTAGAGAGGTAGTGGTGAATCGCTTGGCTTCAACAGGATTTCATAAACAATTTCTGTTCTAGAGCTGAATTTTGGAAGTGAGGGGAAATATTTCAATGTCGGTCTGTGCGGTTTTTGTTCGAAGCATGACAAATTGTGCCACCGTATGCCAAAATACGCACCGCGTGAGTTAGTTGTTGGAGTACGGTTAAATTTGAAGTTTGGAAGTATGATCAATAATTATCTATAACTTGAATTCCTCGTGTTTAATATAAGTCAAGAGTTTGTTGTTGGAGCTGAATTTTCGGCTGTATGAGTAGAGGTTCTCGAACTTAGTTTCTGAAAGTTTCAAAGCGCCTAAAATTTGAACACCGCAGAGTCAACCCGTTAACTGAGGAACAGTCGTGCTAATTACAACAAATTGGAATCAGATGCTTAGCATGTCTACAATTTTCATTAAACAAAGATCAGGATATTGTTTCTTTTTATGGGCAGATAGAGTGAATCCCCTACGTCAAAGGGTCGCTAGCAATGAAAATGAAAAACTTCAGTTTAAATGTGATAGTGGGAAGATAAAGAGCGATAGGAGAAGTTGAATTAACATAATAATTATAATACATTGATTTTTTTCTAATTTACATTCCATATGCAGATATATCAAAATAATGTCGTCTACATCTCTTGAACACTTGTCACTTGAATTAACTCACATCATTTTAAAAAAGGTCAAAAGGTCATTTTCACTAGAAACGTTTTATGAACAAAAAGGATTATTGGTTTGATAGTAGTTTTTTGAAAGCATTACCAATTTTAAGTGTTTCTCTCCTGAATCTTATTGTTCTGCTTTTTATCTGCTTTAATTAATAAATGATACTTTTCAATGGAAATATTTATAGTATGTTGTCAATATATTAATATGTATAATATTATTGTAATGATTTTTTACAATCATCCAAGTTGTACATATGAATGCCAACCTCCTCACTTATTACCTTAATATAGAGGCTTTCGTCCTGTAAAGGTGAAATGAGGATATCAATGGAGCTTTATCATAATGAATATTTAGATTGTGGATAAGTAGAGAGAATTTTCATATTAGTATGATAAAAACTGACCTTCAAGCCCTAAACTTGATGTCTCAACTACCCACAGAAAACTGTGGATAATTACATGTATGGGTGCATCTGAACCGAAATTATGAATGAATGTTTTTTATTATGATAAACTAATGACTTGGTTTTATCAATATGCCCATCTTATAAAAAGAAACCTTTTCTCACAAAATGTGATATACACTGAGCTGTGTGGAACATGCTGGAGAAAGCATGTTTTAATTTAATTCTAGACAAAGCCTGAAAAACATTGTGCTCAATTAATGATAGAGACAGGGAACGATTAGAAAAGGATAGGTGTGAAATGAAGTGGCGTTTTCAGGGGATGTGCTTCCGGATGGCGTGTTATTCGGAGCGTGGAGGTTATCCCTGGTGAAGTTTTTATTCGACAGGTTGTAAAGCAGGAGTGAAGTTGCGCCCGCCTTAGGAAATCAGCCTACTTGCTTGTTCACCCGGGTAAACGTCAGGAGCCGGCACGGAAATTGCGTCCACAATAGCAGCCAGCACAGACAAATTTCCGGATCCGAACAAATTTGATTATCCTTATTCATTCTGCAGCGAAAGACTTTCATGATATACTTTCCTCGTCGAGGAAAAAGAGTTGGCCGGTTTTTTCCTAGAAACGAGTGAGTCGATGGAATTCCTGGGTTGTTCATGCACACATCGTAATCTACAATGAAAGTTTTCAGACGATGTCTGATTTGCAGTACCTGCTCTGTTATCACTAATGTGACAAGAAATGTTTCAAAAATTTACCTAACAAGTTCTCAAAAAACTTCTGACTCAACCAGTCTATTTCAATTCCATGCATACTCTTATTTTCTGGAAAGCTAACTTTAAATTATCCTTCAATAATGTATTCAAAACAAATATCAATTTATTATTCACTCAATCATCTAGGGTACTAATTATTGAAGGGATATGAGCCGTTGATTTTCTCTATAGATTATTCGCAGGAATATTGAGAATGATCTATTTGAAAATTTCTGAGTATCGTTATACGAATATCATGTTCATAAAACTATCATTATTTGAATAAGTCCTTATCCTCAAGTAATGAATATAAAATATTCTCACAATATTTTATAGGCAACAATGTATAGGCTACTTTAAAATAACACAACTAAATTTGAAAAAACTTTAAAAACTTATCTTACTTAAGCTAACTTGAAAAATAACCAACTAAATACTATTAAAATAATATATTATCATGATACAAATACCTTGGCTGTACTTCTGCACGTAAAAAAACAATATTATAATGCAAATATTTTGTTGAATAAATAAAAATGATACTCATCTTAATCCTTCAAAACATACCACACGTTTTGTTATACTGTAGAAGAATTTTTTTAATTTGACTGATGGTCAAAATGACTGTCATTTAAACATTTTTGTCATGGTAAAGAGTAATGATCTTTTGGATTTTTTAAATACCATTTTTATAAATTTTATATACAGATATAAAAACAAGTTCAACATAACATCACCCATCACAATAGAAACATTTCTAACACTTATTCGCCATCTGCCAAATGAAAACAGTATTATATAACACCTACGTAACATATTCCTGTCTATTACTTGCGCACTGTTTTTCTTACGTAATCTTGCTTCCATCAAACTTCCCTTTCACCCGTTTCATGCGAAATCTACCTCGCTCCTCCTTCTCCTCTTCTTTTGTCTTATCATCCGAGGTTTTTCCAAGTATTAAGACCAAAGAACATTAAAGGTTTCTCATCCTTGAAAGAAGATAAAAATATTATAAATGAGATGTCTTGAAGCGTCCCTAAAACCAATTTAGATCCGAGAAAATTAGGAATTTGTTCAGAGAAAAGGTAATCTGGAATAATTTCTCATCTACGTCTTTCCGGTCTGGCTTCTCAATTTTCAACGCTCAAAGCTTCGCGGAAAGAGACTGCAAATGAAATGTAGAACTGCTGTTCTAGCTCTTGAGCTTGAAAACTTGTAATACAACTTGAAGGGAGATTTGCCTCTGGGAACTATCATATTCGATGATACTTTAGACAAAGATTGTAAACATGAGAGTTTCATTCGACTATTTTTAGAGAAAATATTACGAAAGCTACTTTATCATAGTACAGAAGAGATTTTTGTTGTGAAAAATCGTTGCTCTCTCAGCAAAATTTATGAAACGATCCAATTGTGACTAGCTTATCGATTCCGGAGTCGCTTACGATGGAAAACTGAGTAATCTGTATAAAAATTTCTCTATCTATTCCATTCTTATTTATTTTGTACAGTATATTGAATAGAGAAATTCGAACACTCCAGGTTTTTTCAATCAACAACCATTATCGCTTCCTTCGCTATGAATGTTCTTTGCCACTCTGCTTTGAAAAATTAAGTTACATATTCAAATTATTAATTGATATTTCATTATTAAATTCATATTAACATTCAATAATTACTATCATTTTTAATGAATCATTCAGAGTATTACATTAAACTTCTATTATAACTTGTTCCACATTCAACTATTATTATGATCGGGAAATAGGTGACGAAGCCATAAAAAACACATTCTATACCGGACGCTTGTTCTGTAGGCTCAGACCCAAGATTTGGGACCCAAACAGCGGACCCAACACAGACCCAAATTTTTGTGACTGTCATAATCAAGTACTTTGTCCTGGATTTGAGCTGATACAAAGAATAGTATTGCGCAGATTTAGTGATATGCTAACGCATACTCCATCTGACTCCAGCCCCCAAGAACCAAGGAATCAAGTAGCTGTTATTTACTTGAAGGTAAACGTAATTGCAATTGATGAAACTGAAGTGAGCACTCAGCCAAGCAGCTGTATAAAAGGTTCACTGTATAGCAACGGAAAGATTCGCCTCGTGGGATATAGTACAGGGCAAGGACAAAGCTAATGCGCTGCACATTTCGAGTCGAGACTGCAGCCTCCTTTAGGACTCACTCTCTTGAACACCCTCGCCCCCCCTCACCACCCACTCCTCTGCAAATTCCCGGTAAAATTTTTTAAGGTCACACGAAGAGTCTGCATCCTTTCTTCTCCAAATCCCACTCAGCATGCACGTTAGAGATAATGTACCACGTACATTCTTTATAATTTCTTCAAGCGTCTGATATACAAGGATATCTCCTTCGCGATACCATAAATTAATTAAAACATTTTTAGGGAATACCACTTTTATTTTCCAGGCCGCTACTGAATATAAGTTTCTTATGAATATTAAATGAGAACAGAGTTAGAGTACATTGAGAGAGAGGGTTGGGAGTGAATTGCCTGTGCTATTTTTTCTTTTTTCAAGCAAGAAAGAACGATCAAAACAAAGATGGGCAAGTAAAACTCTTTCGTTGAATAATATTGATAGTAGTGACATAATGCACAGCAAATGAACTGGTGTTCAACTCGCCCTGCAAGCGGACTGATCTCGGTATCAACACTGGTAGAAGCACTCTAAAGACAAGGTTGATCATTATTACTTTTCAGATACCGTATATCAAAGTATTGCCCCTGCTCTAACTACTACAGCACTATCGATGTCACCAATTCGACTGTCGATTTGACAATCGTGGATCTTTGAGAAGGAGAAGTAATTTCTGATAACCAGAATGTGTTTCTCTTCTACCTGATATTCACAAACAACAACCCTGGCAGACCATATACACAGTAAATTAAATTTAATAACACGAACAGTGTAATTGTGAGTTCTGTAAAAGAGTATTATTCTCTTGTCAGTGTTAGACTAGTGTGTTACAGTCTGGTAGAGAAGCATTGTACAGCTTGAAGGTTTGTTTAGAGTAAAAGCATTGTATTCTCATAGTTGCCAGATGGAGGATCGTCACAGAATTGATTTGAAATTTGAATGATAAGCTTTCAGTTCGTACTGAGTTGTATACTCTAGTTAGCTGCTGAGCCTTTGGGAGTGCCACGTCTAATATAAATAGATGATTTCGAAAAATATGTTATCAATTACTTTGCTATAAAAGAAAGTAGATTCAGTTTAAATGTTTAATCCTCGAAATACAATTCAGTTAATCTATTAACAATGATCGCTGTACGGATAATGAGTTTTGGCATTATTATTTACTATCCAAATCGTAACTCATCGAAAATATTTTTCCGATTCAGATTGGAAATCACGGAAATTGAAGTCATATTTGTGAATCTTTCTTCCTGTTTGGTTTTCAAAAAACGTTTAGATTATGTACCGGAAAACGTTCTTCTGACATTTTCAATGGCTTAAGGTTGCTGTTGCCTGTCTGAGTTCACTACAAATCAGGGATGTTCCTCAAACTTGCTTTTGTGAACTTCACCACTTAAAATGTTGGTTTTTGAAAAAGCTGTTACACCATTTGACAGTTGGCTACTCAAGGTTTACGCGCCACATCACATTAATATACGGTCTCTTTTCACAACTAAGAAGATTAAATGCGGAAAGATAGAACTGAATTATTTGGAAAAGAAATACAGGATTATTTTCTCAGTAAACAAACTAGAAAGCTTCGAAGAAAGTTGAAAGGAAGCACATCTCTTCTTTAAATCAAAACTCATACATTTTTCATCGTATTTTTCTTCGCTGCTTTCGTTCGTTACAGTGGTGGAATGTATTCTCAGCAAGTTCAAGAAGCGTTTCTTGTGCCGTAATGTCCTATTCCCTCCCATTTCAAGGTTACTGATCTCAATTTCAGCATGAATTTCGCCAGCATTGAATCACCACATAATCTCAGTTTAGCTGAGATTCCGACTGTTGAATTTTTCACTCTTTCACCTCTATAACATTTATGAACACTTTATGAAAAATGCCGAAGTCTTCACAAGCTATCTATTTAGGGAGTAAAGCGAAGGATTCCGCAATTTCACTGTTACTGATACATTTTCCCAGTTCCAGATCATGTTTCTCAATCCACAGGGCTCATTTTTACTTGAACTAGAAGATTTAAAGATATGAAGTTTTTATATGAAACCTTTCCTTATTAATATTTCAATATAATTATGATAATTTTCATTTATTTGTGAAATATGAAGGCATAATAACTTCATGCTTCTACTCCGGCTTATCATAATTCTCCACTCTTTTGTCTGACTTTAGTGTTGAAAATCCTAATCATTGAAAATTTTTTTGAAAATATTTGTTTGAGAGTCTGTTATTCCGCATTTCTAGCTAATTACCAACCATGACTGTTTACACTGCTGTCTAAAAAGCTGTAAACCTGTTACATCTATTTATGCAACGTATACAAACGTATACAATGTTTTGTCGTATACATATTTGAGTTTTATTAAATTCAAATAACGAAAGTATAATACCTCTATTTCCTGTTCCTTACAACAAAGGTTGTTACATTTATATGGGAAAACCACAGTTGTAAGAGTTTTTCATCAGCTGTTTTTTTTGCACCAATTTTCCTCTTTCAGCTTCTTGTTTTTATTCACGTTTGTTATTCGTAAAATCTTTACTTTGTGTAAAATCATTGCTTGTTTTTGTAAATGTATATGTGTGTGATAAATAGATTGAAGTTAAAAATTTATTGTTAGAAGTTTTCATTCCGCAATTTATTTATTTCCTCTTAATTTTCAGACCCACCAGAAATAGAGGTTGAGAAAAGCTGGGTGCACGCTGGAGAAGGCCATGAAGCCCAGCTAGCATGCACAGTACACGGAGAACCTCAGCCCAACGTAAGTTGTTCTACATTTAATCATCTGATGTTCCATACTAATAAATCATTACATTGCTGTGAGATGGTGCTTAATCAATCATGCACTACAAAGTAGCACTGTACTACATAGTAGAATATTACTCTACTTTGAGATTAGTAGAATATTTATGTGTTTGGAAAGCATTTCGAGGTACACCATTCCTGCAATCTTCGAATGAAACGAGCAGTTTTGATTCACTTTGCGCTCACATCCCACGAACAGTTTATGATTCATGATCTACAGATATTTATAGCTCTCTCGATTTATCATTTGAGAAAATAAATCATGACACAATAGAGCACCAAACTAAAAGCATGGCAAAAACTTTAGACTTGGAAATAGTCTTTTCATCTATACATAACATTTGAATTTTCAATTATTATATATTTTTTGTGAGAAAACCCATCATGAAGACTAAACAGTCCACTCACAATCATTTATGTTGGTGATTTCATTCTTCAAATTCTGTTTCCCAGTTACAATTGTTTCTGGAAAGACAACAGTTTGTCAGATCCGAACAACCCCGTTTTAAAACCAACAGCTTCTATTTGTCAGGAGAAAATATGAAATCTCTTGATTGTTAGCTTTTCCCATTCCAGAGTTCACAAACAAATGATGTCTTGTACTACGACTACATCCTAATACTTTCTATTTGTACTGAGAAGGAGCTGAGAAGCTAGTCTGGAAAGCTGATTACGTTCTTGTAGAGTGTTGCTACTTGACATGTCTAGGGTACTTTCGAAATAGGCGAGATATGCAATCCTTTGCCAGAGCTGTGGAAGTGACAGTACGTTTTCCACTCTGAATACAAATTTTTCTTCGCGTTTATGCTTTGAAGTGATGTTGGCAGTCAGGTGGATGCAGAGCGGACGGACGGAAGTGTAGCCGGTGATATCAAAGAAGAGCGCAGCGTGGAAGAAGACGATTTCGCTATTAGGACAGGATAGAAAAGGACGGCTTTTTCTTGTCGAGCACGAGCTCAGCAGCATCTCGATTCGGATAGAGGAGGCAGTGGCAACCATTCGCCAGGTCCCGGACGTTTGTTTAGCATAGCTGTGAGTGCTAATGTTTTCCTACTCCTTGCAATTTTCTCCGACTACGACACAAAAAATTCCGATCCTAGACGTGACGACGGCTGAATTTGTGTCGGCACCGGCTTCCGCTTCATTCATTCTAATTTCGTTGAAGCGCCAGATAAGGAAAGTATCATTAAGCGTGCTGGGACGTCTGCCTGCAGGTCGAAATAAGATCCGGCTCAAGTCAATAACGCCCGGAGAGAAGCGAGCAATTATTCTGAAGATCCCTTCAAACAAGCCCTTTCTGCCAGCTTTCTGTCGTTATTGAAGAGCTTAGGAGATTCCGCCGACTCGATAAGAGCCCAGCGCTGATTCGTCTCTCGTCAACGTTCTCATGTCATTCATGTTGTAAACATTCCATACGCATTAGTTCAAAGAACACATCGTATTTCAGATAAAGCTTATTATTTATGAATCATCACGAATTCGTTACATCTTCTCTCATTCACGCTGTAAACATCAAAAAACATTCAGCCCCTTCTCAAACTTCAGACGAAGAACATTTCGCTTCAACATCGACTTGACTGCAGGATGGAAAAGAGGGTGTAAAGGGAGATGGAAAACCACTCTTGAGGTTTATTTACGTCTTTTGTTCCTACCTCATCAAATCGACTTCAGAATGAAATAAGTGGAATAAATCAATTATCACTATCAATTTGCTATAAGAAAATAATGACTATTGACAGTGACAGTGATGACGTAAATAAACAATAATATAACCTGTAACACATAATACTTTTACATGTGTTTCTAAAACTGTTTGGAAACATATTCACATTTTTTTCAAATGCAATTACTGGTTTCCAAACAGTTCTCTGATGTCACACTCACCTACCTGATAGAGTTACATCAAGATTTATAAAGTTTCATGAACACTTTCATAGAAAGTTCTACCTTGTTGAAAATTCGAGCTGAAAATCTCAATAAACTGTTGAGTGGTTCCAGCCAGTGATGGTTTAAAACGTTCTGAATAGTCTCCTGAATCTGTTGGATTAATATTCAATTCAGAGCTCTTCACGAGGAAGGGGATGAATTGTTTACAGCACTTAAAAACACTTTAGTAGACTCAAACCGTAGCAATAAATTTCCGCACGGGAAAGGTTGAATAATAATCTTCCAGTTGTGTTATCTCATCATTAACTTTCAGTGCATTCAAGGAAAAAAGCGTATTTCACACAGTTTTTCTTTCTCGAAAATTTTATTCCCATCCTCATAAATAAAACTCTCATTCTGTTTAGTCACAAACTTATTGTGCTAACAGCTTTGGTTTCCTTTGTAGAGGATCTCGTTGGTTAATTATCTCATCCCTATTTCAAAGCTCTTTAGTCCCTTGAGTGACGATTTGACACACATAATGTTCAACCAGTAACTTTTTATTTTCCTTTCAACATTCCCTTCAGCTCCATAGTTTGTAACAATTCAGTTGAGAACTTTTTAGACTCATTTTATAATATTGTTTCTCTTGTGAAACTTTCGTAGAGTAAAAAATAATGGCTCGAGTTAAGTTAATAGTGTACATAAGTTAATAGTTAAGTTAAGTTAACATAAGTTAATAGTTAATAGTTAACATAAGTTAATAGTAATAAGTTAATAGTTAACATAAGTTAATTAAGTTGATAGTTGAGTTAAGTTAATAGTTAACATAGTTAAGTTAATGGTGGTATTCTTATTCTTGGGGTTTGAGGCACAGAAGTTGTATAGTATTCCACCCTAATAAAGTACAAATTGATCTTGTTTGAATCAATATAACTGAAATAGAAACTCAGATTCATATAACTCATTCTTATATTATACTTATATAATTATACTCATACTTATGATAGTTGAAACAAAGTAACAAAGGCAGTAGGCTAGAAAATGATTGGTTGTCGCTCTATCTATTGAACTCTTCGAGCCATTTCAATCACCAAAGGTGTTGAAAGTTGAATCAAGAAATACAAAGAATTCCATGATACTGTTCTATTATTAATTGATAAATTCCTGACTGATCAATCGATAATTTTATCTTGTCTTGCAATGTGATGATTGATATAACTTAATTATGTTCTGCCAAAACATTTCCTAGATTTCCTGTGAATTGTTCATCCCAATATCAAAATATAAGAGAATTGTTCTAAACTGTAGTGAATTCCTATAAAAAATGGATGTAATAAAAATAATAATGATAAAAATATTTTCATCTTTTCTTACAATGAGATGTTTGATAGCGCTTTATGTCTCCTAGATTTCCTGTGAATTGTTCTTCCCAATATGAGAGAATTGTTCTAAACGGGAATGAACTCTTATAAATAAATGGATGAAATAATATCAAGACTTCTGAACTCGTCTCGAGATATTCTCATCCTTTTGGAAAATATAATCATTCTCAAACTTCTGTAGATTACAAGTCATGTCGTACAACAAATCAGACATTGCTCAATTGGCGCCAACCCATGACGATTTGGCGTCACGACAAACTAGACTACAAGTATTCTTTCTCAGCCTGAGCTGAAGTGCTGCGTGCTTTTTCACACGACCCAAGGGTGAGAGGAGACGAAGGAGACTTTAGTGGAGCAGTCGCCCTAAGTTTAAAGACGGGAGAAGAACAAAGTTTCGAAAGAAAACATGTTCGGGACAAAATAAACCAATTTAATCGGAGGCTAACAGAAGCAGTTGTTGCAGACGCTTCCAGGTCCTCTCGTTTTGAACGACACTGAAAAATTGGGAATTGTGTAGAAGAAGAGAGAATAAGAGAGAGGGAGGAAATGGAGTGAGCGACTGAGAAGAGTTATTTACAGTTGGCTGTTCGTTTGCGGCGTTTCCCACTCAGCTCTGCAGCCCTGCAGCTATGCTGTGAACCACCAGTAACCAACCATGAGAGCGCTTTGCTTTGAGTATTCGTTCGTTCGATCATACACTGTCTGCACTTGCATGAAAGAAAACGTTTACCTCCAGCGCCATTCAAAGAGCTGCCGGTAAGAGGTAACCTGAGCAGATATTTTACAAACATTGTGCTGACTTCATCTTCTGAGTCTCTACCGCTTAAGTAGCTTCTCAACTGAAACCGGGTAAAACTTGGAAAAATTCGCTGGTTTCTCTCGTCTTAAACAATTTTCTTTCCAGACTCTCACGGTGGAAAGCACCAAATTATTCATAGGAAAGTGTGATTGATTTCAACTCATCAATATCAATTCATCAATTCTGGGATTTATTGAGATAAACATTTGAAGCAATGAAACCCAATTCCAATTGTTTATATCACTGAAGATTATTAGCTTCAAATAAATGGCTTCATGATTTTTTGGCTCTGGAAAATTGGAAACTTAGAAAGAAATTACAAAGAATAAAGACTCAAATTAAGTTACAATAAATCAAGAAAAAAAATCAATGAGTAGTCTAATAACTTGAGACATTTTTGATAATTTTCCATGTTTTATGGAGGTATTGAAGTTGGAAACATGAAAACTTATCACAAATAACTTCAAATTATTGAAGACTTTCATGGCAATCGAAGTAAAAACGGTCATGACATCTTTAGTTGAAGAATATCAATCATCCAGAAATCGATAAAAATATGTTCAATAATACGGATGAGCTAGTGATGAATTTGCGACACAAGAATAATTGATCTCCCAGTACGAAATCGTTTTGAATCTGAAGAAAAAAATATCTTCTCCTTCCTAATTATAAGACCGCTCTCAAAATGGGTGACCGACACAAAAAATTGTGCAATCAGGCGAGGTGGAACCTACCCGTAAGGGTCTCCCCACCAATAAAAAGATAAGAAAAGAATGATATGGTCTGCTAAAAATCTTAAAGTTTAAGATTTTGAGTAATGAAAAGTTAAGAAGAGTAATGAAGCAGTAAGTAGAGCGTTTAAAGTGAATATGCATGTGTGGATTGGAGTATAAAGCAGAACTGAGAATTCAAGAATGCAATTAATTAGATTTAGTAAATTGAGACCCTTAGGCAATGAAGCTGCGTGCACAGTGTCATCAAGGGAGCTTTTGAAGGCATCGTTGCTTGGAGAGGTCTGGCTTGACTTCGTGCTTCAAGTGCCTATACGAGAAGCCACAGCCGACCCACCTGATGCGTCGCATCTTTCTAATGATCTTTGCGCGATGAGTTCAAACTGTCTGGTATTATTACAGTAGACGTACTCTTGTAGGCAGTTCAACTTCGTTTCTGTCGTAGCAACAGGTGTAATTTTTTGTAGCCAATTCCATAGTCACAAACCAGTAACTAGTTGAATGATTATTTCCATAAATTGAAATTTGATCAAATTTCTATGATAATGTTGGCATAAAATCGATTGATGAGTTTTCAATGAGAACCGAATATTTAAAAGGGTGATTTAAAAGAGTGATACGTGAACTTGAATAGTAGCCTAACCAAATGCTTAGCTTGAGTTATTCTACTCTTCCGAATGTTCACCAGAGAACCTACTCTTTGACGTTCATTAGACATTTTAAACATTCACTTTTTTAAACAGGAAGTGAATTATTGAAATAAGAATTCCAAGAAACATCACTTTTCATATAGAAAGTGGTAATATTCCTTCTATTAGTGAAATATATTAGACTAACCATAGACTAACTAAATAAGATTAAGAGAATGGATTATCCCTGGTATCAGCAATAGTAATATCTCTAAACTTGATTGCATACTGATAAAAACTTCATTTTTTCATATCAAAATTAGTTATAATAATGTACGGTTAATATGTGGTATTCAAATCAAACACTCTTGTGCAGTACAGTGATAATGGTAATAACAGTATCAAGAATTAAAAATTTAATTATAAAATATACATGGAGAATATTACATTATCAATTACATTGATATATCATTTCTCATCATGTAGGCTAAGGGTTACTGTGATATGCATTTCTCTAAAATTGTTGATGACTGTTACTGATTTCAAGAGATCTGACAAGATTCACAAGCTTACTGATTTGAGAATATAATGTTATGATGCTATGAATTTAATGACTTTAGTAGTGTTCCTTGCATACTAGACACCAGAGTATTTTTTAATAAAAGAATAATAAATTACTTCTATTATTGCTATTGCTATTCGTTAATGTTGTCAATGTTTGCAGTTACAGAGAGGTTTTTAGAACTATTTATATAGATTTCTTTGGATTTCAGTATCACTAATTTTATTATCATTCAAGTAATTTGGAAATGAACGTTTCCAGAAAAAACTGATTGACATTTTTTGGAATGACAACATTATTTCAAGCTTCAGAAATGATTATCTAATAGCATTTTTCTTCAATCCTTGAGAAAAACAGAATGAAATTCCGATGCTCTGTTCATTAATTTCACTCCGGTAAAGGAAAAATCTTTTCCGGAGTGAAATTGAATTCCATTTTTCACTTTGATATTCAATCTCGTTCTCCTGAATGGGAATAGTATTAAGTTTCTTTCTGGGGTCTTTAGTTGGCAGATTGGAACAGCAAAAGAGCATATTTCTGTTGGCGTCTATGTAATTAACTTTAAAAATCTGTTGGCTTTTCTCCTCTCCTCAGTTATTATCTCTCGTTACCACACATTTTCCATCTCCATTATATCATCACATACGCACGCGTCTCGACTCTCACGCGCTGGAAAATTCACATACTCACACAAGACAACAAGCTCACATTTACAGTATCATAGAATGTGTAGGCTACATTAGTAGACACGCACACACAGACCAGCGGCACATTAGAGTAACACACATCCTTACGTTTTAAAACTTTCTTCCCGTAAAAAATTCCATTCTACCTTCCTCTTTTCTTTTTTCAACTCTCAGTATTTTCATACTTTTTAATCTCGTCCCATAGAGGTGGAAAGAGCAGATGAAAAATGTCCTCTGTCTTTCTATCACTTCCTAAAATAATTATTCTGTCAAATCTTCATCTCTAGTGTCTCGTGGTATTATTTTTCAACAGTTGACATTCTTTTTTTGTAATCCATGAATCTCTGTTCTTCTCACAGGCGTATTCAATGAAAACAATAATTAATCCATCTTCCTCAAGCATCCATCATTTCAAGCGAAAAACGCTGCTCAACTTGAAAAATTATACAACATAATGCCTCTTTAGTAATTTATTATAATATGATATATTGAGTTTATTATATTAATTAATTATGATTTATTATGAGTCATTACATGAGGTAGCTTTTGAAATGCTTCATTCAGGCATTGTGATTTTTCAGCTTGTAAATTGATATGAAACACTGCAGTTCACACCAATACAGCAGTTGTCTTCAGTCAGAATCCATTTCATTGCGTTTTGAAAATATGCTTGGAGTAAAAAGACAGCTCATGTGGATGTGGAACGGTTTGATTGTGTTTCAGATGCTTTGGTATCAAGATAGTTTCCTACTGGATCCAACTAATAGACGTTCAATGGACACGAGAGGTAACAAGCATATGCTCACAATACACAACGTGCAGAATTCGGATTTTGGAAACTACAGCTGCGTCGCTGAGAACTCACTTGGAAGAGCGAAGAAATATATCGAGTTGTCAGGTAAACCTTTTCTTCCCATTTTTTCCTTGAAAACTTCGTTCTCTGGTGCTGATGATACCCAAATGACAAAATTATGTTCGTATTACATAACAACTATTGAAATGAGATAGAGGACTATACACAAAAAACCAAACAAATTTGAAATAAAATTAATGACTGATGCTTTATACTGTACGACTGTATCAATACATGATAGTTCATTGTAGAGTTCTACCTCTATTGTATACATGCATGATTTTCTCACCTATCTGAGTCTATTTAAAAAATGCGGTCTCTAAAATTTGTCCAGTTGTTTACAAAATTATTTTTTCCAATAACTCCATTCATTACATTATTTAATGAGATCGAGTCCTGTACCTGGCTATTATATAATGAAGAAAATTAATTATTTCAGTTTGCTTTGTATGCTGAATTGTAAACGAAAGAACACATTGAATGATATTAATATTCACAGTATGATTCACAACACAGGGCTCGTTCACATCCCTATTGTGAAAATATACTATGTTAATTTGACAAAACGATCTGAAATTAATAACTGAGAACATGCTATTGTTTTCAATACAGCCTATATTTTCCACAGCGGACAATTCACCTACATTACAACTCAGTTATGTATTTGATAAAATTAAAATTAATCATAGGAAGTAAAATAATAATAATATTATTCCTTGTCGAATAATATTGAGTTTCCAATTATACTCCTTTGATATGTTCAATATATTATCAATTTTAATTACTTGTATATTGGGTCACTAAATCATGCATGACCTTTGCCAGAACCATAAATATTTTGATTGTCAAGCTATTTTATTATAATTTCCTCACTAGTAGTAAAAAATATATTATATATATTATCATAATCGGTTGCTTGCAAACTAGAGACTAACAAAATATGCTAATAAATTTGTTGCAGTACTCAAATTCATAATTATTCTAAAATAAGATCCTTATTGATGATTAAAATATTTTTGATTTTATTCTGCTTCTAGGGAGGCCAAGTCCAGCACAGTTTCATAGTGCTCCATTCAGCAGATCTCACAGCAGTTACAATCTCTCATGGCAAATTGAAAGTTACCCACCACTTGAGGAAGTTAGATTGCTCTACAGGAAAGTTATGGTAAAACAATAGTCTGCACTTTCATTGATTAACCTACTCAATAAGTTGATCATTGGCTTTAGAATGCATTCTGAAATTCGCCATATTCGAAAATTCATTGGATTATTTTTTAATTGGTTGAAGAGAATTTTTCTCCAAATAATTCAAGTCATACTGATGAATTGCTTGAATTTTCTTTTTTTTCAAGTACCGTACAAAAACATTAAACTTACATTGCAGTGAAGTGTAAAAGTTTCAAAAATCACATAATTTGATTTTATATAGCATAGCCTACTGATAAGTTTTATTGTATGAACATTCTGCAATTATTCCAATCATAGTGGATGATGGTTTATGTAATAATATGCTTTCGATGTAACCAATTGCATTATTATGAATGACCAAATGACTGAGATTTGAGTTCAATTTGGAAAGTCACCAAATCATCAGCGTGAATATTTTCAGAAAAATATAGGAATGTCTAAACATCATAGTTAAAATAGGCCCTCTCACATAATGCCCACTCAAAAATATACCTACTCACATCATAAATTCTGTCTATTCTATTTTATCCTATTTTCTCATGAACTTATCAGTTAGAAAATTGCCAAAGAAAGTCTGAAGCCGAATTCTACCCCAGCATGACTATACATAGGCCTACATATATTATTATAACTACAGTATCTGGGTCTGTACTGTACAATGCACAGAGTTCTGTGCTGTATTTAATTGTTATATTTTTCGGACTTTATAAAATCAAAAAATACTTTTTTCAAATGCTAGTGCCTGTTTTCTAAGTGAAAACAAACTTACATCACGTTCCCTATCAAGGGATAATTGGTTATGTTGCTGAAGTGGAACAACCCTACTCGGGTCTCCCCACTATTAGAAGCAATAATCTGAATAAATAAATAAATAAATAATGTACAGAGTACAAAATAGAAAAATACCATATCTATTTGAGTTTTTTCTACCCCTCTTGGATATCGGAAGTAGAATAAATTGAGCTAATCGCCAACAAAAAATACAATGAATGAACCCAAAAATGCAAACAGTTTTTCTGCAAACAGTAGATACTTCAATTCATTTCTAAAAATTGTCTCATACTCTACTTTAATATTATATAGGCTAGGCTGCGGAGCACTGTAAGCGGGCCAATTTGAATGCTTTCTCAATAACAAAGTCTGCCATGAAAAAGAGCTTCTGCTCCGCCAACAACTTTATTTTATTTGAAACGTTTTCGCTGTATTTTTCAGATGAATGAAACCTACCAGCAGCCAGGCAAGTGGCATGATGTCACCCTACAACCGGTCAACACAGGCTCGTTCAGCCATGCCATGTCCTACAACATCAGACACCTCCATGCCAACTCAGTCTACGAAGCAATCATTCAGGCCAAGAATCGCTACGGATGGAATGAAGTATCCGATCTCTACCAATTTTACACTCGAGGACCTGGTGAGGATATCTACGGTAATGTACCGAGGTTCATTTATAGTTATTCTGTTCAAAAAATAATTTAATGTGAAACAAATCTGTGGAAAACAGAACTCATTCAAACATTCATACTTTATTATAAAACTCAATACAAATATTAATTCGTTTATATTTTTAATGTAAGTAATTTGTAGTTTATTTTGCTCAAGAAATAATTTTCATGTGAATCCAACCTATGGAAAAGCCAAATTCATTCAAACATTCATACTATATTATAAAACTCAATAAATCTGAATTGAGTACTAATAAACTCATTCCATATTCAATGTTCTTGTCACACTTTTAGAGAATAATGCTCAAGGCTGGAAAACGACTGTTAATCTATAAAGCATTAAATAATTGTTCATAATCATAAATATAAATGGTTCATTTTGTGAAGCACCTAACTGACAATGAATGACCTGGTTACAGCTTTCTAAAAAGTTTGAAGTATTTAAATTCATCCAATTATGATGCAGTCTACCTTGTTCATATATTGTGAATTCATAAACACTTGAATAATTCTTAATCACTTGAGCAGTTCATATTGAATTTTTTATGCACTTGGAACGTTGTAATGACAATGTCATTTATTTTCAATCTGGGTGCCTTAGTAAAATGATCCATCTACATTCAGAATGTTTATGAAAATTCAAAAAAAAAATTATTTTGGTGAAGCACCGATCAACAACATTCAACACTAAAGAATTGGTTTGAATTGGCATTTTAAAATGATTTGTAT
Organism: Laodelphax striatellus; assembly: GCA_017141395.1. Lineage (NCBI taxonomy): Eukaryota > Metazoa > Arthropoda > Insecta > Hemiptera > Delphacidae > Laodelphax > Laodelphax striatellus. The sequence continues at coordinate 10,659,177 of CM029531.1, read as the reverse complement.
AATGTGAATTATCGAGTTTTAGATATTTTATAGAAATAAATAGAATACTCCTTTAGGCCTTAGTAAGTATCTTACTCAGTCTTGAAATTAACATAAATTACTGAATTTTTGCTGGAATATTTGGGTTCTGGTTGTTTTGACGCTTGAAAAATTTCAGTTCATGCATGAGAAAATGAATTTCAGAGAAAATCTATATGAATAAAATCAATCTGCTGGATGAATTTCGCAGTATACATTAGAACGAATATATCAATGACCATTTCTTTAATTGCGTAATAATTATTATTCACTAAGAACAGTAAATTTGAATTGATATAATATTACCTATAGTGGACTATTCCATCTACAAATTTTTCAAATGGGGAAAGAGATTCCTATAACAAATCAATTCATTGCATTGAACTCAAAAGTTATAGGCGTTGAATTATAAATGATAGGCTGAAAAAGTTTATAGAACCTGAAAAAATATCCAGGTATTAAAAAACTGAAAAACGGTTGGAATAGCTGTTTCAATTTAATGCATTTTGTAGAAGGTGTAGAATTTTTAACGTCAATATCTGCTTAATAATATCAAATATTATCAAATTTTATGTAACATTAAATTCTATCGTATCTAAAACTAGGAAATGTGATAATAAATTATGTTTTATCAGTCATCTCTTGTGCCATGTATTTTCCAAATTATTCTGATCAATTTAAGAGTGTTCAAATCCTACACTCTTCCACATATGGCTGTATAAGAATAGTTGTCTTTGAATACCGGTAGTTCATTATTGAAAATTAACCAGTGCTTTATGAGAATAAGAATGTTTTGCAGATTATCCATCAGAGCCAAGCATGGAGGATATGACGTTGCTTGCTGCATCCAGATCTTGGAAACTACACTCTTCGGCTCTTCTACTCAGTTTGCTACTTTGCGTTTCATAGGGCATTTATTGTAAGTAAAACCGCCATAACTGATGTATACGTCAAAAAAGATTGAAATAATGTAAAAAAACATTGAGATTTTATGTAGGTCTAATTGCTTGTATCGTCAAGATGCTTGAAAAAAATGCTAAGAATGATTACCGTATCCAAAGATTGGCAAGAAAATCCAAATGGAGGATTAAAATCCAAATTCTAAATCCTTGAACAATACTGATATGCTATTTATAATGCTCAATGATCAGTTATAAAGATTACTAAGATAATCCAAATAAATAAGGATTAGAGTCAAATTTGTATATTTTGTAGCCTACATTATTAATTATAACTTTATTCAAGTAGAACTAAGTCAACAAGTATTTTTTGAATAACATACCTAATAAATTATGATATTGGAATCAAACTATTCATCTAAATGTTCTCTTTCTCAACAACCTCCATTAGTGGATGTGTATGTTTTTCAGTTATAAGAATGTATTTTTTTCTGAAGCCGTCACAAGTCTACTGTAATTCACCCAGGGTATCTTGTTCTTGCAATATATCTTGTTATTTCTTCATAATATTATAATTTCTCAAATAAAATTTACCGGCACTGGTGGGTCTAAGAGGGATATGGAATAGCGCTCAGTGTAAAGGACGGGTCCTTCCCTGGAAAATGTTTAGAAACCGTTCTTAAATTAGTGCATTTTAATCAATTCCGATTATGATTTGTGCAATATTTTTTCCTGTGTGCTTTTATGAATTTTCCTCAATTTTTATAAAAAGTTATTAATTTGATAAATGATTCAAAATCAAACAAGCCGTAGTGTGCCAAGAAGTACCGTACTTACTGGAATTACCTAAAAGACTTGAACTTACTTGAAAAAGCCTGAACTTACCTATAAAAAAACATTGACTTTAAAAAAGATAAGACTTTCTAAAAGCTACTAATCACCGCCTTCATCCACTTACCCTTCAATTTAATACGTAATTTTATTAATATTTATTTAATGGCACTGAGGTCAGTGTATGGCAGAGAGAAGGATAATAAAGCTGACGGCCAGTTGCACGAAAATCTAATTGAATTCAACTTACATGAAATTAATGACGTCATTCTATTGGCGTCAGACTCGTTCATTGGTTCTCTTTGCATCCGTTTCCTAAGATCATTTTACGGTAGTTATATTCAATAGGATTTTTACACAACTGTTTAAAATGGAATACTAGATTCAATAAATAGCAATTTTAGTTTTGATAAGTACTTATTTTGTATAAAATATACAAAATGTCTTGAAATAACATTGGATTCAATTAAGATTCAAGATCTTGATATAACATTAGGTTCAAGAACTAGCGATTTTAGTTTTGAAATTTATTTTGTATAAAATGATAGCATTCTTGTATTACCGCACTTGTTAATTCTTCATTCGTTTTCAGAAAGTGATAAAACGGCTATAAACAAAGGATCTTCAGAAACTTCATAAGAACTACGTGGCTGGACTAAACGTTTGTGCGAAAAACTTTTCTTGAAAATTGTCTGCCAAGTTGAGAATAAATGAAACAAACTTGAACATTGTGATAAGCGCGTGAGTGTTGTGTACAAAGCAAAATTTTATTAGATGAGTGATAATTGTATTTGATGAAGTTATTACCTATTTTCCTTCAAAACTTTCAACCTTTCATTTCCTTCCAAATGCAATTCACTTTTTGTAAATAATCTGTAAATATAAATGTGTAATTATATATTTTGTGTATTTGACTAGCTGTAATTGACGTTCTTTTTCATTGTAAAATTGAAATAAATTGATATTTAGATGGAGAGTATCGTATTTATTCATCATAAAAAATCACACACTCAGTAATATAATACATAGGCTATTGGCTATTGAAAGAGATATCTAAAACACATTCTACACAATGCATGTAAACAAAGTACAAAAGCACTAAAACTCATGTCAATTGAATCATACAGAAATTTGAAACCGAAATGATAAGTGTAAAAAGGGAAAAGAAAACTTTTGGATCAATGGATTCATGATTTTGATCAATTAACGCTATCATAGCTATCTTGAGCACAGTCATCGAAGGTATTCATGTTCGAATGAAATTCCCGTGGGGATTTATTTACAAAAATTGTAGTTCACAATTTAAAGAAGCTGGAACCTGCTTTTGAAAACTTAGAAGTAGGCCTACTGATATACAGAAAAAAGGCGCTTACACACAAGACCTATGAAATTATTACCATCCTAATCATGTGTAGTGTGTGTCCGCTATGTTACTGTTTTACAGGACTCCTGAAATTTCATGAAGCAGGCTCCTTATGGAGTAGTCCTATACTATTAAAAATAAGTAAATAATGGCATTTGGTAAATAATGGTCTTTAACAAGATTTCTTCTAAAGAAGGAACCTAGGAATTGAAGGTACCTAGTGGCTCTTCAATTCTTTTGAAATACAAAACACCACAAAACCAGAATAGCCTATCACATGAATAATGTTTCACAAATAAATAATGTAAATAAGACTAGAATCACACTGATAGGTGGACAGAGTCGATGCCCCGATGACAGAAAGGGATAGAAAAAATCCGTTGGCAATTTTATTTCATACACTGGTGGGTCAGCAAACCTAGTAATTGCAGGTTTACTAGCATCAACGAATGAAATCGAGCTAATGATTTTTATTACATCAGTCTGATTCTTTACTTCAATTATTGATCTATCAGACTCGAAAATATTAATAAAAACACCAATAATCTTCGATTGGGGCCTTTTGAAAGTACCAAATTTTGAGAAAACAATTCTAAAGCTAATAGCTGAATAGACATTCTGACATCCCAGCTTATGACGATTGGGGTTCGACTGAGTTTCCACCACAACTGGTACCCAAGTATTTAGATTCGTGACATTTGGATCTCCGTAACTCGATACATGGAGATTGATTTTGTGAATGTTGGTCACATTTTCAGCGTACATTCCTAAAATAGCATACCAAGATTTATTCTTAGCAGCAGCACAGTCACATGGTACAATCAGCTTACATTCAGAGTGCATATTTTGCCTGAAATTCACATTCAACCGATTGCCAGTGCATTCACCATTATACCCTGCTGTGGGAATAGTCAACCAATTTTGTGGATTGTTGTTTAGGGAAATTGAATGTTCCTCACGACCGTCAACTGTTTCAGTAATTTTTTGTGCTGAAATTACAGGTTTTCCTTCCAAGTAACCTGGTTTGCCACTTCTCTTAAAAAGGCTAATCGTGTCATTAATTGCAATCCATCGAAAATTGATTTCAAATGTTTGTCTGAACAATTTCTCACTCGAAACTGAAACATTTATCAGGTGGAAATTCACTTCTGCCAGTATTATCCCTTGTGTTCCATTGTGATAAATTACATAGAGTACTTTTTCAACAACATTCATACATGTATTTGAGTCTACATCGTATTTTGGTTTTCTAATTTCACTCACACATTGTTTCATTTCCTCATTGCAAATCATAGGATCAACTTTCAAACACAAGTCATCTGAACACTCCAGTTGAGAAGCATTCAGCACTGATGGGTTGGGAACTAGGATGATGTTATCATAGAAACTTGTCATGTCAAGGAAACTGAAATTTGATTCACAATCTGAAAATTTTGAAGGAATATTCCTGAGACATCCACTTTTCCAGTCATGGAGGAACTGCATATCAGTTTCACTATCACATAGTAAAGACCCTGTTGACGTTTGTAATGTGAAAGGTCTTAGATTTGAGCTATTATCAGACATCCAAATTTTACTACCAAACTTGTAATTTGAATTTAATGGGAATGCATCAGACTTATTAATTGGTTCAGAATTTGAGGGCCATGAGAAAACTTTTTTCCTCCTCCTCTTCAGTAACTTATGAAATTGTTTAGTAGTATGAATCGGGGAAAGGTCAGTGTACTGGTACCTCTCAGGCAAGTTATCCTTGGCAATACAAAATAATCCTTTGGCATGATGTTTGAAAATAGTTATAGGAGTGTTGTTTCTGTAAATGAAATTCGTTTTGAAACAATGATTTGGATCTTCTGGGAAATTATCCTTATCTGATAAGCAATGAGAGAAAACTTTTTTGTCTAATGCACTGCAATCGGAATCACAGCAACAGTTTATATCACATTCGTCCATTTTCATATCACATGAACACACTTGATCTGGATAATAGCTTGAAGAAGGAAGTTCAGTTACTGGAGCGGCTGTTGTGGTTGTAGTTGCTTCAGTGGTTGTGATTGTTGAGTTTGACAACCCGTTCTCCTTTTCATTTTTTACTGATTTAGTAGTGATCTCTGACTTATCGGATTCTATAGAAGCGATGGTTGTTTCAGGAGCCACTAGAGTAGATGAATGATAGTCTGAATCGTTCAAACCAGATGTTGAACAAGTAATATTGTCACATGTCTGGGATTCATCTTCCGTTGAATTGTCCACACCTGTCTCATTGAATGAATTCAGAACTGTGGGTTCAGACTCATTGAAATTCGTTGAACAGACGATAAAATCAATATAGCACACAAAAAGTGTCAAAATAGATACTTTCATCTTGGTATCTACGTTTCTATACCAAACTTATGAAAGTTCCTCAATATAATTCCCAACTGGAAATGGACAGAACCCATTGTTTGCGTTTGAAGTCGATAACGATCATTTCCGGTGTAGATCACATCTGGAGCTCGGAGCTGTGGTCCACCACCCAGGAAATACTGCATGAACTCGTCTCTCCAGCTTCCTAAAACACAAACACGTTTATTCAGGGATAGATTCTCCAGCATTGAATATGAGGGAATACAAATAATTAATATCAGTTTGTAAATCTGTATCATATTGGAAGAGGGGACATAGATAGTCTAATAAATTTATTAATTTCCCAAGGTATTACATAACTCTTCATTAGTAAAAATTTAAAATGTAACTTCATCAATTGACTTCACTTTTTATTTTCAAAAATTATTATAATTTGAAACAAGTCAAGCCAAATAAATAACCCCCTAGTTTTTAATAGAAATACATTTTGAGCTCAAGAATTTTTTTCTGAGGGTGATACCCACGTGAGCTCTTAGGCTTGTGCGTGGGTAATGAGATGGGTGATGATGAGAGATGACGACTGTTTCTAGGCAGACGTCTCCTCCGAAAGACGCGAAACAAGACGGGGAAATTGGAGTACATAATAAATCATGATAATATTATTAAAGTATATAGCGCGCACGAAATTAGGCGGCTGATATATTTTGCGCTGTTATCAAAAATATGGAGCCAGCAAAGCAAGAGAATTTCGTAAATTTCTCTTCCTAATCACGAAATAATATTGACAACATTGTACTTTCAGCGTTCCCTGTTTTGATCGTCTGAATCGACTCCCCCTGTAGAGTAGATAGTAAGCTGGCAAGACTTGACAACAGCTCAAAATGTCTCAGTCGTCTAATTTAGTGCCCGCTACTTTAGTAAGCCTAATTATTACTAATTATAAATATTTATGAAATAAAAAATTCCTTTTCAATTTAAAAACTTTTATCTAGAAGATTGATCAACAGCAAGTCTTCTTCTATTTTTCAACATTGATTATTGAATAAAGAATTTACTTTAGTAGAAATGTTCGAATACAATAGATAAGTACAGAATAGCTTGATCCATGAAATTGAGTTAGTTCAATCTAGAAATATATCTATTTATTATATAAATTAATAATTAAATCAATCTGTATTTGGGGGTGCTTATGCTACCACTTCAAAATGCTCAAGTTATAGAAACTTTTATGGTATTAGCAGGTTATTTGTAGCCTTCCATAGATCAATACTCAGTTGACAAAATTATTTCATACAACATGATTAATACATTGATGGAAAAAATCATAGCTCAGACAGCACATGAAGTACAACAATAAAGGTACCGTAGAAATATGCGTTCATATCAAGCACTCTTTATAAACCCATGCAGTGATGCCGGAAAGAATATCTAGAAAAATAATAACCGCTAAATCATTACTTTATTACCTATTCTGAAATTAGATTAAATAATTACCACGAATCATTACTTTAATACATTTACTGTTATCGAAGCCAACTTATAAATTAACATTATAGGCTGAACATCATCCTCGCTCCACATTACAAGGTGGGTCTTGGCCTCATTCAACAATAAAGAGATAGAGAGAGAGAAAGAGAGGTACAGATTGAACTACACACAAATAAATTAATCATCCAAAAAGAATAATATTATTATAGATTATATTTTTCATGCAATTCTCTTCAGTAACCTCCTTTATTAGATTAACTTCATTACTGTATTCAATATTTACCAACTGGTCTCCATGTGCAGCATTCTATTGTATGAGAGCCCGGAGTGGTCGGAATGAAACAGAATCCATAGCCATACAGCTCACTTCTTCCAAATTGGTCATAATGGTAGACCTGTACATGAATTTTCGGCCAGCCTGTGAGAAGGAAATGATCAATTCCATAGTTTTATTCTTGATTATTTCGGCTCTCATTAAACATAAAAATAGCGCTTATATGTGTTACATGTATTATTATTATTTCTTTTCCAATCTAATATTCTCAAAATTATTATATTATCCTCTATGTTTATATAAATCTATTTCATAAAATATGTTGATGAGTTGAAATATCGTCCCGGCTGCCCAAAATGCGAATTTATTAAAACAGCAGTTGTAATTTCATCTTTTATAATCAATTTTTTCATTAATAATGCAAAATAAGCCTACAGCTCATGTAAGCATCGCCATCAGAAAGTTAGAAACTAGCTTGAAGAAAATTTCAATTCAGAAGCTTTTGAGGGTAAACCAGAGAGAGTCCAATCTTATACTTAATTTATGACTATGCTGTTTACTGTGTCTATGCTAAATTTATTAATACGTTAAGTTCTATAGTAGATTTATGTCTCAAATTTTACTGTTAGCAACAGTGCTCATCAAAAACTTCAATACCTGAAAACTACTCACCTGAAAATTAGATCCATGCAGGTGGTATCAAGTAATCAATATTGATTTATCATGAATGTCATAATATCAATCTAGTGTTATTTTTATCATAATTTTACCAGAGAATACCCGTACAACAGAAAGAGCATGTTTTCAACAGAATTTCTGTCAGTAAACTCTACCGTATATCCTTCAAATCATTAAATTCCAATGTATATTGTCTATTTCAAACCAATTTCATATCAATGCAATTACTGCCTGGACGTTATATTCAACGCTATAACTCACCCTGCACTCCTTTGGTTGAGTAATGAACGTCAATGGGGTGACTCCAGTGTGTTATTTCATCATATACCGGATTATCAACTTGAGTTTGACCTTCTTTCAGACCAGAAATCAACTTCCAGCCTCCGCCTGGAAATGAGTCAGAACTATCAATATAACAGTGGGTTGAAGCAGTTATTAGTTTTATTCAGTTGAACAGTATAAACACATAAATCAAAACATAAACTCAGAATCACAATAAGCGAAATAATAAAACAACATTAACATTATTGATATTGATAAACAATATAACAACATATCAGTGCCACCAAGAGATTGAGCAAATTAATGAACAATCGTGATATGGGGAGGATAAGGAAATTATTTAGTAAAAATGAAAAGTTCACAGCATCTTATATAAATTAAACATCATAAGGGCAAAGTGTTATAACTGACTACACCATTATCGATATTGAAATCAGCTGTTGTATTATATAGCTGGTTAGTGGTTAATGGTTGGTTTATATAGATTTTTTCAACATCAATAATGGTGTGGTCAGCTATAGAACTTTCCCCCAGCATAAACATAATAACTGTATGAACATTACTACAATATAAAATAATACAAACAATCCCCAATTTTGAAAAATACTTGAATGTTCAAAAATTAGTTTAATTTTTCGGAGTAAAGCTGCGTTTACACCGGAGTTAATAACAAACGTTTTTAACAAAAGTTATTAGAGGCCGTGTGCCCACGGAGCAACTGCTATCTGACTTCAGTCAGCAACCCAGCGTTGGCAGATATATTTGGCTGTTTTTCGGGTAATCTAACTTATCAGCCAATGTCATCTGGCAACGCTGAGCTGCTGACTGAAGTCAGATAGCTGTTGCTCCGTGGGCACACGGCCTCTAATAACTTTTGTTATTAACTCCGGTGTAAACGTGGCTTAAGACTGCAGGTGAGTGTTTTGAATAAGAGAAATTTGATCAACACTTTATGCTGAACATTTTTTACAAAGTGTAGGCTATTATAATATGGTAGAGTTTTTCAATTTTATTATGCCCATATTAATACTAATACAAATAAAAGTGACACTCTTACCTGTATGTAAACTCCATTTGCAAAACAAACTCTTGCTGGGAAACTTGCTAGCACCAACTACTTGACCAATGATATGAACCTCAGCCATCAATTAATTATATTTAAGGCTTACATTTCAGGAGTCTGGTTGGTAATTGCCTGAAGACTAGGTCTATATTTCCAACATTTGAATGATTTTCAAAGGCATTAAATAATGAAGAATTTCAAATCCAGTTTTAAATTGGGACGAAATAGCTCAAGACACAGAAAAGACTGAGAAGTGAATAGAGCAGGTGCAAGTAGTGTTTGTTTGGAATAGTTGCTATGGTAACATGACAGGCTGATTAGCTGACCGTCATACATTGGAGACACGGGTATTCATCAAAGCTCTGGAGTATATTATCCTTTCTCCTCAATTAGACATTAATTAATAAGATATATCTAGGAAGTCTCTCTTATTATTCTAAAATACATTCAAAATAAGTTTAATTATTACATTAATTTACGGTGTTTAGTTTACAAACGAGAGGACAAAAATATTTTGAATACGCGCTTATAAGCCCGCGCTGCCCCGTTCCCGCCCAAATCATGGCACCCACCACGAGACTGGGGTTTTGAAGGATGATTGATATTTAATTCAATTATATTCAAACTGTAACGACTTTTCAAGCAATAAATTTCAATAAATAAATTGGAATGTCACCCAGAGTATTGATTTGTGCTAGCCTGATTCGTAACTCAAACACGTGGTAACGCGTAATATATATGGCAGTGCTCTTGTTCATCAGATCCCAACCTCAACTCAGAGCACAGAGCTTCTAGGGAATTCAGTAATCAAAAATCTTGTTGGTTTAATGTGTTTGAGTGACAACTTTATTCTGTTTTCACGCTTTCAGGCCGATCAATCAAATTTGTTTTTGCAAAGATGAACCCATACCAAATTTTAGTTAGATGATTGTACTACTTTTTGCAGTGATCTGTCTCTGTTTTCTTTTCCTTTCCTTTCATCGGCGTGGTTTTGAGAGAATACTATATTACTTCTTATCACAGTATCATAGCTCACGGTTTGACTTTACCAAATACTTAGTAGTGAGCGCTTAGCTCAATTGGTCAATTTGGGTTTCTGATAATTACTACTTCACAAGCGATGGTGAGTGGTATCAACCTACAAAGTGACTTTGTGTATAGTAGGCCTAAAGGAGTTGTATACTTCAAATAAACCCCCTTCGGTCTTCGCAAAAGGTATTGACTAATGAGTCATTGATGACAAGAGTATTATTCAAGTTACTTGAATCTTGAATGTAAATTTTGATAAAAATAGTAGGCCTATGCCTTCCTTAGTTAATAATAATATTCATTTATTAGATCAATTGATTCATACATGAATATGAGATATCGTCAAATATCAATTCATACAGAGTGTGGGTACAGAGCAAATTAGAATAAAAACAAAAATATAAATTACAATGAAGTTTAGGCGAAGAGCTGTAAACTAGAATCTAATATCACAGTCAGGTTTAAAATACTTCAATTGACTAATAGGGCCTTTCACTAAATAACTAAACAATTTATTTTAAATCTTTTGCCTGACATTCCTTGGCTCCAGCAGAAGTTTATTAAATAGATTCACGCCGCTTACAAAGCATGTCTATATCCAAATTTGTCTATTTCTACATCTTGTAGTACAACATCTGACTGGATCATTAATGTTGAGAGCTTCATGGTCTGTATGATAAGTAACCGGACTGATCTCAGGAAATTTTTAGCCAGCAACACATGTACAATTTTTTTTTGAGGCATCTTCAAAATAATTCCCCCCATTGGGTCAATAACACGCTCATATCGGATTTTCCAGTCCTGATCGCTCCCTGAGTCCCGGCAACCTCGGTGCTGTCTAGAGCCCTCGTCATGGCACGTTGGGGCATTTCCAGGTCCCGAACCATCACCTTGGGCGTCTTTGATCTGGGAACAGAAAAGTCTGCTGAGTGTTTGCATGTATCCGGGCTGTGAGGAGGCTGTCACAACGTTGCCCTTGACTGTTTAATGACCGAAGCTCTGTCAGTCGGGTGTTTGGGTGCCAGTTTCACGCAAGGGTCTTTCCTCATGCCCAGGAATCGTTCTTGATAATGTTGTTAACGATGCGTCTTATCAATTCCGACTCAATACCGATAACCTGAATGCTCGAACGACGATCAATGTTCGCTTTGTTACACTACACATTTACATGTCTGTGTACGTCCGTTATTTGACGACCGATTCATGTTGTCATGAACGTCATCGCGGCCCTCCAGGTACATGCCACTGGAACACTTGAGTTCTGGACAGAACTTTGTCCTCACCGTAAAGCTTTCTTACGGAATCATTCGAAGAAGTTTCCGTGGCCATTTTCTTGAGTTTGTTACAAATTTTGATGCTAAAATTGCTCGATCATACGCTCAATTTTCACTCCAACGGTAACTGAACACTGCTTTTGCTCTATGCTATCTACCAAGCACTTAGGAGGGAACTGTTACCACCCCAGTTCCCTTTCCCTAGACTACACCATCACTATAGCACCAGATACCGGTTAGCAGACGCTTTTGACAGTTGTAACTTTATCTCAGTCCGGTTACTTATTACTTGAAACATGTATGTATCTGGGACCGCTGAACATACGACGATATGTTTGCATGGAACTGAACACAGTGCCTTACCAAGTTAAATACTGTGTACATTGGAGAGTCGAATAAACAGAGGTCTACAGATTAAACAGAGATCTCAACTTATATACCCTAATCTTCTTTAAACCGATAAGCTATTTACAAATCCTAATGTACTTTTTTGTTTCAGTTGTCTCACCACCTGTTACTCTCTTCATGGGGTTTGATAAAATGGAGAGTAAGTAAACTACTGTAATCAAGGAGATCAGCCCATTGTTCAAATGGGATGCCAATATTTTAAAAATGATTGTAATTGTGTGTCAATCATCTGCAAGAATTATTTTGTCACTACTCAAAAAATAGGCTACTGTGAGCTGTCAGCTGTGTTACGGACGAAAAACTCTGTTTAGTTTTGACATTGTTTTTTGGTCGATAACATTTATAACTGAATGGTCGAGAGCTCTGCCGTTGCGACTTAAGCCCTAGCAACCACTGAGGTGGAGTGGCGATGGCGTGGCAACACGCTAAGCCTGGCTTATGTGACTTAACTAATGCCTCGATTATTACGGTGTTTCATTTGGTTTCATTATGTTCGCAGTAAACGGCATGGTGCCACGCCACTCGTGAACTTTTCCGAGCTTGGAAAGCTTCCATAAAGTATTGAACCCTCAAGGGGTGTTCTTTTTGTAAACAGTAGCCTATTATAAACGTTAATTCACAAAGTATGATATGCATTGAAACTTTCTTGAATGCTTATTACCTAATTAGTACTCTGAAAACTCCGTATTCAAACATACGGAGTCACCTATGTTGAGAATACTAATTATTTCAAGTATGTATGAATTTGAGGAATTTATTAGGATTCGGACAGTTGGAGCTCAACTATATTATACTTTTTGTTGTGGGTTGAGATAATTTGTTTGTGGAAGGTGCATTCGATCACGGTCGATGACTTCTCATCTCCCAACATATTAATACAGTATGTACCTATAAAATATCCTCTAGCTTTCTACTAATCTCTCCTTCTCTCCATATTATAAATCGCAGTCAAGATTGGTATTTATTGTATCTTCATGACTTTTGTTTGCAGATGAGGAATTGATAAAATGGGGCTGGCCAGAAGATGTGTGGTTCCACGTAGACAAAGTCTCCTCTGCTCATGTTTATTTGAGATTGAAAGAAGTAAGCGCATAAGATCAGAATCTTACAATTCAAGAAACATTCAAACTAACATTTTGTTCAAAAAATTTGATCAATAGAAACTTATATGAGTTTGCTTCAAAATTAAGGAGTAATATCTAATATGAACACATAGTAATATTGTAGCTTAAGTTGAATTATAATAAGCTATGCTAATCACAAATTATAATGCTAAATGTTATATTCAGGAAACAGTACTGAACTAACAGCCGTTACTTCTGGAAATTTTATAATAAAACTGTTATTAATAAATTACTGAGAAATACTTATATTGAATATAGTCTTCAATTGCTTACATTTTACGTTGACGTTCATAAAAGTTTGCAGTGATCTTTTTATCATTATTTAACACTACTAATGGTGTGTTTACCAGAAAAAAAGTACCTAAACTAATATTCTATTTGTATTTTTCAGGGCCAGACAATTGATGATATACCCACAGATCTATTGACGGATGCTGCTCAGCTTGTAAAGGCAAATAGTATTTCGGGAAATAAAATGAATGATGTTGATGTAGTTTATACTATGTGGTCAAATCTAAAGAAGACTGAAGGCATGGAGCCAGGTCAGGTTTTATTCCATGTGGAAAAAGACGTAAGTTCAATTGAACACTGAGTGTTCTGTTTTATTTTTTATTCGTTTATTTATTCAGACAGACGTGAGTTTGATTGAACACTGGTTGAGAGTGTTCTATTTTGAACAATTGTCGTTTATTTATATTATGTATACCTATAATAATTATGACGGTCCCAAATGAAATGGAATAAGCGAACTCGACAATCAAAAACACTGGTAGTTTATAAAGAGTAGAATATTTTTTTTTTATAGATTATTGCAATATTTGTTTATCATTTTTGTCACTGGGCTCATGTATGAACGTTGGACCCAATAGTTTCATGAATGAAATCAGCTGATTTTTCATTCATGAAACGCTTTTCAAGGGTCCCTTTCGGAAAGGAACGTTCATAAATACGGCCCTAGATTACACAATAGGGGCAGGAGTAGGATGCGCAGGTAGCCAGAATTTGACGAAGCATGGAACTCAGTTACCAAGGAAACTTTAAATTATAACAGTAACGTTTCTACTGGGTTCCGGGTGAAGTGGCGCCTCTCAAAATCTAGGCTGAGTTCTGCGCGTGACCCTTACCGTGTATTTAAGTATCCGTGACTGAGCTTTATTCAGCTCCTAATTATTTGGTTGATTTGTTATATGTGAAGTATTAGGAACTCAAGTGCATTTCCTCTTATTTATTTAGGTTCACAAAATAAGAGTTGAAAAAAGGATATCGTCAATTATAAATAGATTGAATAAAACAAAAACGTCGGCCACCCCAGATTTCAGAGCTCTTAGAGAAGAAAGGGATAGGAAAGAAACCGAGAAGAGAAAGCAAATTCAAAGGGAATTGAAGCAGAAGAAAATAGAAGAAGACAAACGAAAGAGGGAAGAAGCAGAACTCAGGTAAGTTGATAAACTGTCATTTTATCATGATAATCAAATATCTTTGGATATGAAAAATATGAATATCACATCTTGAACTGTAATGGATTATTAGTTCTAGATCTGGTTTGATCTATTAAGATCATAATTTGATCATAGTAGTGGTAGGTTCGATCACCCTTTCTATCTGGTGAAATGTTGGAAAGATTATTTTAAAAACACTTTCAAGTTGAAATAACTTCATCACATCATTTTCATATCATCATCAGTCTGCACCAGGATGCAACGTTCGTCACTATGTAAGTGAATATCAAGTTATTTCTACTTGAAAGTGTTTTTAAAATAGTGTCATTTACCAGTAGAAAAAAGTATGGATAGACAACTCAATTGGAAAGATTAATAAAATGAGAGTTGCCACCATGTTGGGAAGTGTAGGTCAATAGTTTGATCCTAGGTAAATAGAATACAATGTAGTGTTCACAATGATGCGCAGTAGCAAACTTCATTCAGCTGATCGTGTGACGTTACTGGAGATTTAGATTTTCCCAATCTTTTAAAATGTTAGATTCAGCTTTTTTCAAGTCGTGTTCTCAAAATCTGCATGCTTTTCAAGCTACCGCGACCTTTTGTAGGCTTCGGTACATTTTAGCTTCAATTCTTTGTCATTCCATTTGAATACTCAAAAGACAATTATTTAAGAGTACCTACTCGATTATTTAAAGGCATGCATATCAAATTAGAATTAGGTCATTCGCGATCATATTGTAATTTTCGAATCCAGTATTTGAAAAATTGAGTGTTAGTAAGCAGCCTGATGGTATTGATTCTGCAAAGAATTGTAGGTAACTACACAATGATGTCCAGGAGAGATCGCGGTTACTTGAAAACAATATAGTTTTTGAGAAAAGTAGGTACTTACAGAATTGCAGGATTTACCTTGGATTAAATCAAGGTAATTAGAATACAAGGTATTGTTCATGCGCATCTAGTCTATTCAAAGATAGCCTAGATTGCGGTTGTTGTAAAAGACATTGCAGTTTTTGAGAAAAAGACATGTAAAATTGATGAAAATTTAACGTGTAAAAGACAGGGAATATCAAGCTCTAGATATCCAGTGACGTCACACAATCAGCCGAATGAAGCATGCTTTTGAGTTTCACTGTGAACACTACCTTGTATACTATTTACCTTGGTACAATCTATATGCTACTACAGTATATTGTTGACTTTTCAAGAAGAGTTCCATCAAAAATCAAGGTGAGGATTTTTCAACCAAAATGTTATGTGTCCAGTAAATTGGTTTGACTCTGGCTTATTTATTCTAGGCTAGGATTTTTTAGATTATTTATAAAACATCTTGTTCATGTTTCAGGAGCTATTCCACACTTATGAAAAGTGAAAACATGACGGCGAACACAACAAATGAAGATTATGATTCTGATGATTTCATGTAAGAGGATGATGCAAGCTCGTTTAAATGTACATACTTTCTAATGGTGATCTTCGTTATTAAAAGGGAAACAATTATTTTCACGATTTCAGAATAGATTTGGTTACAATATTCTGTTTTAAAAATTACTTTAAAATGGAATATGAGACAGTTATGTTGAGAATATTTTCTCTATAATAATTCAGGATAACTGTCTTCTTTTCAAAACTTGCAAAATTTTTCATCATCGTTTCAATTAAGTTATTAGTTTCAATTTTACAGTTGATGCTGTTTTGAAAAATAGTTATAATACTGTGCCGTAATGAGTGTAACAATAAATTATTTTTGCGAAATTTCTGTAAATAAATTTTAACATTTAATTTCGATTATCTTGTGTTGAGTTCTTTACTTCCGGTTGCAAACATGTTTTCCATTGCTGTGATATCCGCTAGTGCGTAGCCTTTGAAATAGAAATTGAAAATATCGAAGAATCTCGTTTTGATAAATTTAGAGTAATTCTGTGTTGTTGCAAGCTGTTGAACCAGGCGCCTTTCCTTTTCTTAAAACTTGAAGTACGGTACTGGAATAAATGTACAGCTATTTTGATGCCTATAGGCTACAGAGCATGTAGTACGAGTGAATTTTATTAGTGATTCTCTAGTTTAAATAATTACACTTAACTAGGATTGAAAAAGGCCTCAGTAAGTCTGAAAAATAATAATACAGACTGTGTCAGGAGGAATCTGCGATCAATCTCAGGCTGATTCCTTTTACAAAAATAATGTTAAAAGATGGTATAATCAAGTTCCAAAAATGCTTTGATTCAGAGATAAATAGGGTCAAAGGTTCACATAAGATTCTGATCCTCTAGTGAAATTGACTCACACTCAACTTAGGCTAGGCGTACAATGTTTAGTCAAGACAAGATTAGTCACAGTTATTCACATAGTTGCTTATGAAGCAGCACACACTGATGCAATGACTAATCGGTGTGTGTGTTGCTTCATAAGCAACTATGTAAAGTACTGTGACTAATCTTGACTAACCGGTGTACGTCTAGCCTTAGAATAAGTTTGATAAGTTTCGCTCACTTGATCATATAAGTTTAATGTTGAATGAGGTAAAATATAGAATAAATCCACTCTCAGAATTCCACCTCCAAGCTCCAATAGTTGAGAAAATTTTGGTAAAGCACAAAAGTTTGGGATCAAAAAACACACGTTTTGCATTACTACAGGGAGTTATGAGTGTCTATATTCGATTTTTTAGCTCATATTATAATAAACTTATTTGAGTTCTCACTGAGGGAGCTGAATTTCATATGAAATCTTTGATCCTTTATAACTCTGTAACAAAGCATGAACCCATGTTCAAATTACCTTTTCCACTATTTTGGTAAAAGAGTCAGCATAGGAGAAGAATAGCGGATTTGTCTTGAAACACTGTATTATTGTAAGTAAACAGTCCTTGGTAGCATATTCAAACATCATAATTATTTTCATTCATTGGTAAAAGCAATAAGTATATGGAGCTTGCTGGCGACCATTACATCATCCTTACAGTATGTAATCATGATGAATACTTCACGTAGAATTCCACCTAAGAAGAAAGTTGAACTTCTAGCATAGCACACAAATAGGTTTATGAATACAGATAAATTTAAAATCATTTCAATTATGTTTCCAACGAGTTTCGAGTACTTTAATTGCCGATAAATTCAATACAATTAACAAGTTGTTTTCAAATAAAATTAAAGAACTATCTTCTATGATTCCGATTCATTCGATTGTTGAAAATCATCAGGTTTCAATATTTTCTACAGTTGTAGATGATGAAAGATAGAAAACTGTTAAAATTCCAATTAACTTAATTCTCAAAAGCTATCATATAATACCTTCTATTATTTTAAAAGAAAATAGCGTATTTATTCTAAGTGAACCAAGAATTAGTAAAATAGTTTGAGAGTTTAATGAACAAAAGTTTTAATAAAGATTAAATATATTTTAAAATAGTAGAAATCGAATCAATTATTATTTAAATCAATGTAATATACTCTTTCAACTTTTCAATGACATCTATTATTTTTATAAGTAGTAATTACTCAAGTAGGGTACGGTACATTGTGAAATGTACTTCGAAATCTATCATACAAGCAAGGTTACTATACAAATTAAACTGCCAAAAATTATTTTAGAATTAGAATACAGTGATTACTAGATTTTGAATGGAAACCTCAGATCTAACATGAATAGAACTCGAAATTAATTAGCTTCTGATAGTTTCCTTTATATATCCTTATTAATCAATCCCTATGTCCACACTTGGTCGATTTTTGTGTGCTGCACAGCATGCTGCATATGCTTTAGCATGCTGATAGCACACAAAATCGACCAAGTACTGGCATAGGGAATAAGATGCATGGCCTTTCGGCATTAGTGAATAATTACTGGTTTTTAGACTGAAAAGTAATATTTCAATGTCCTTATTAGAAGAGTTATAATTATCATTAAAGAAATTATTATAAAAGGAGTATAACTAAAATTCTGTACATTTTTTATTGCAGTTGACGAGAACCTTTCAAGCGACTGCTTTGCAAGCTAATAAATTCAAACTTGTATAAATTGACTAATGCAAAGTTTCCGCTAGGACGGGTTGGATCATACACTCAATATTATTCTGTATTTGATGTAGATCATTCATAAATAAATGTTCAGAAGTTAAGCCGAGTTATGAAATGAGAATCAGTAACATTGGGAAAACGTTTCTTTGATTTGAGAGCAATCAATATAATGGGACTTATGGATTTCTCTAGACATTAATACATCTAGTTATCAATGATCAATACAGCTCAGAGTACAAAAATATGTCTCTGGTCTTAAAATACAACTGGTGAAGTGTTGTAAAACACATAAATTTGATACCTAGTCAATGCTTGATGAGTCTCAAAGATGTACACAGTATATTTTTAGATTCTAAAATTTCAGAAAAGTTGCAAGTACTCAAACCTCTGCTTATAACGGAATCATTACGAGAATTGAGTACTTGGCCTTCGTGTTGTCCTGTTCAACAGAAAAATAAAAAGTCGTCCAAAATTTAGAGACAAAAGAATTGAATGGCTTTTTCAAACGACTGTCACTTTTAGGTCCACAGAGAACGAATGTACAATATTATAATTCAAACTTTTGTAGTTCAAAACTTGAAGCCTTCGCTAGGTATGGTCGTGCTCGGATCAAACTGGAATCCTCCTTCTGAAGATTGAGGAACAATGCTACCGTCATCTTCAGCCTGCAATATACGATTTTTCGATAAGATACATTATTATCATTCTTGATACAAATCAAGTCTTGAATTTCTAATACATGAGCAAGGCAAGTTCATTTTGATTTAATTTCAGAAATTACTTGTGTAATTCTAGCGAGTCTGGAAGGGCTTAAATATTTCAATATTGAATTATGAGTATTATATTCCAATTTGACTAATACTGTAATGCACATCGATATGTCAAACCGATTCAAAGATATTTACATTATTAATCAAACATACCAGAGTGGGTGAAAAGTTTGAAAGCGGCTTAATATTTCATATAAAAAGATAATTCTACGGTAGGTGAAATCGGGTATCCTACTTAAATAGAAAATACTACTCAATTGTGACTCTAAAAAGGGTGCATTTCATGTCACCCACTTCAGTTGCTCCAATGCTCATAGCATCCACTTCTCAAGTCATCCAATTCACTTTTGTATCTTTGAAATAATCAAAATAAGAAAAATGTTCCTGTGAACATAGGTCCTAAAATGCTTGTTTCCCCCTAATCGCCATTTTGTTTTTTCACTTTTTTTTCTCCAGAATGATTGGACTAATTTTGTTGAAGTTTGGCATGAAGGTCTGCAGTAAAAAAGATGAACCAACCATATCAGACGAAATATTTCAAAATGGCGGGAATTTGAAATTTTACATTGAAATAACTCGAAAACGTGTTGCCCGCTCACGAAGTTAGTCGGTCTATTTTAGAAACACATTGTAGATATAAAACGGCTAAAAGTACAATATTGATATTTGAAATCATGTCAATCATGTTTGAAGATTTTACAAAGGCGCTTTCTTGAATTAAAATTGATATGTTGAACTTTCGGTTGTTACTAAGAACTTTCTTGAATAATTAATAATTAAGATCAACTTCAATTATAAAAAAATCAATATTAGAAACAACTGAAAGTTTTCATTGACGACTTACCTCGAAGTATTGTTCAATCAGATGATATGCCAGTTTATAGATGTCCTCATTTTCGTGGCTTTGAAGGGTCTCAATTTTATCCAAGCCTGCAATAAATACCGGTACGGTTAATGAGGGTTTATACAGTTTATAAACTAAATTAAGTTCAGTAGAGGAGTTGTTTTCATAATTTAGATTTAAATAAATGTGCAGTAGAAAGAAATCTGCGAGCCTATTACTGAATGAAGTGCAAACGATAACAATATTACATTCCCCGAGAGATCTAATAGGCTTTCGAATAAATATTATTTTGCAATAGTTAAATGCAAAGTACACGTGCCACCACGATTCTAATTAGTCAGCCTTATCCAAAACAACCCATTTTATGGTTTAAAGAATCTTGTTTGGTCAATAAATACAATATGACAGCTTCTTGGGAGTATTCATCAAAATACAGTACTTGACAATACCTAATTTCAACTGAATCCAGTTTCTTTTTCATAAACCTAACAGAAAAATTCATCTCATTCATAATGTTGTTGGTATCGTAACTTATTTGTTAAATAACAAAAAAGAGCATGTCCACTATTCACTGAATCACCAAGGCTTATCGGTCCTTCTTTTATAGCATTCTTTTCATACAAATAGGAATTGTGCAACCACTATTAAAATCAACTTTACGGATTGATACGTTGATTAAACACTGAGATTCCTTGAATTTGAATCAATTTTTGATAGCGAAAAAATCTCGTAACAGGATTCATCATGGAGTACACAAAGAGTTAAATGGCAAGAAAGCACTGAATAGTTTTCCATTTAAATAAATCAAGTATCTTACCACCGCATTCCTCAATCATAGTGGCAAGAGCTTCAGCATGCGTTCCGGCTAATTTGAGCATGTTACTAATTCCATCCAGAACAACTTGAATGACCTGGGCATCCTTGCAAGCCAATAGTGCGCAAAATGGTGGAATTACTCCTTCTTGGATCATTCTTCCGACCTGCTCCCTATTACCACTGATGGTCAGGTTGCTTATGGCCCAAGCAGCTTCCTTTTGGGTCTGGAATTCACCCTGAAACAAATGGCGTATCATCAAGTAAGACAATTAATTTACGAGTAGATTTCGTTATCACCAGTAACTATTACAAAATGGTTGGCCATACAGATAGTGACCAAAGCTTGATATTCCCGTTATTGCTTACAGTTCTTTATAAGCCCGAATATAAAATACAGATGAAATAAGAATTAATGATAATCTAAACAACTGATTAATTGAAAGAAACATAAAAAGATAGACATGAAAAAATGGATGCTGGATAGGCTAACAAAAACAAAGAATCGACAATTGTTAGAAAGCAGAGAATAATACAAACATGAATTTCATCAATTATTATTCTTACATATAGCCTATTTGATTTACTTGTGGAAAGAATAAAACTGTTTATAATACTGTACTTGATTTTAAGTAGTTACTCTTCCATTAATATAAATTTCTTTATAATACTACGATAAACCTCAACTTATTGTTTTCAAGTTACAATACGAAAAAAATTATCACCAGGAATCATTGAGATTAAATCTCAATCTTGGAAAAATTACAATATAGAAACAGTTAATACTCACTTTACTGAGATTTTCAATAATTTTGGGTAGAAGATCTGCATCAATAACAGCCTGTACTTGGTGTTGGTTTCCAGCTGTTACGTTGGAAAGGAACCAAACTGCTTCCTGCAAGAGAAAAGGTAAAATTAATATTTAAAAAATTAAACTTCTCCCACTTCTACTCGGAAAGATTTTCTCACTAATCAATACAAGAATATTTTATAAAGGTCTAACTTACATCATTTTTATGCTCACATTATTATTCATTTACATTCAATTACAGTTCCATTCTTTTTCAAAATTAATAATAGGTTTTAAAGTTATGATAATAACATAGTAAAAGTACTGTTTTGAATTTACACATTCAATTCAATTTAAATAATAAAAGCTCTGATAGATCTAATAGCTCTGATATAATAAGAAAATACTGTTTGAAAAGTAGATTACATCAATGTTTCCAACTACATACCTTGCAGATTTTTTCTTTGGGATGAGACAATAAAGCTGGGAGATGCGCCAGAACGTCATAGTTCAACACTACTTGAGTTTGCTCATCGGTTCCAGTAACAATGTTTCCTACAGCTCTCAGAGCAGCTGTTTGTACCTGAAATCACAAACAAAATCATTCTACTCTATACTTATTCAAATTTGTCACAATACATAACATTTTGAGTAAAACCCTAGTGATTGGTGGAATGTTGGTGGGTTTTATTTTCAAATCTATCCTTAAAAATCACTAAGGCATTCACTATCCAGTCAGAAAATATTATTGGAATGTTAGTAGTTTTTTAATCTGTCCTTAAATATAAGTAAGGCATTCACTATTTAGTCAGAAAATAAAATAAGAAGATACAATAGGAATAGAAGATTATATTTCTTGGCATTAAATTATGATCGTTTTATCAATTTTTTTTAAGCGTTATTGTGTCTAAATTTTCCAAGACTGTTGGAAAAATACCTTGATCTCAGATTAAAATGACGTTTTGTTAAATGTTGTAATGTGTATTGAGAAAGCAATCATATATTTATATATGAATCTGTACATAGTTCAGTCAGTTATTATTGAAATGTGAATAAATTGAATAAATAATCCAATCTATTCATGATTGTAATGTGTCAAAATTTAGTTTAAAAAAAATTAATAGCAGATAAATGCAGTATTACAAATTGAAATTTTTAAAAGGAGCGTCACATAAATAAAGATAGGTGTGTTTCCAAGCATATTGAAACTTCTTTTTCACATTGCTAATGGACAATTCGATTAATGCGAAAATTGAGAAACATTAACACAACAGATGATTCGTGAAATAAAAAGATGGAATTCATTTAATAATATCAAAAATAGGTTGTGTACTAACCTTGACTTCTTTGTGAGAAAGAAGAGGTACAAGATTTGAAACTACTCCACTGTCAATAACCATTTGAATGTGATCATTGCCACTATCTGTCAAGTAACTTAGCGCCCAAACAGTATCAACAAGAATCTGAAACATGAGTATAAAAAGTCAGTAATTACAATATAAAAATCATTCATTTTTAAAACTAAACTGTAATCAATAGTTGTGGAATTTTCAATAATGTGATTTAGAATCAGGCTGCAACACAGTTTCAAAGGAACAACTATTGCTCACTCATCTATGAAATACTGCTTCAAACACTTGATCCGCAACTCGCATCACTAATCAATCAACTTCCCAAAAGAAAAAAAAACTATAACAGATACGTGTAACAACATGTTATAGAACAAATTTGATGAACTAAGAACAAGCTTCTGGTAACAAACTTGTTTTGAAATTCAACATCTTACCACATAAACCATACTGCCTACCATAAACCATTTACAGCCACTGATTATAACCTAAATACAATTTTTCTCAAGTATCTTGTAAATTACAAATCAGTTTGTTCTCTTAATACCATTCGTTTAATAATTCAATTTCATACTCCAGTTATCAACTGAGTTTTACTAAATTAATATCACATTTTCACTCTCATCTCATACTTGAAATACTACAATAATGGTATACACTCATATCATCTTTACAATCAAGAAAAATATTGTTACAAGTGACAAAAACATGCTGAATGATAATTCCATTGACGTCAGTGTAGTTGAAACTGTTGAATGATATAAATCCACAAGAAAAAACCCAATTCGTTACTCGATATTTTCAAATGCAATATTACTTGATACAACTTCTGAAGATAGGCCTATAACATGAGAAGCAAAACTTACATTAATGTCAGTGTGGTGGATCAGGACGTTGAGAGCCGGCAAAATTTCTTGTATGGTTTTGATGGAAGGTGGAGGATCCTTGTTGCGACACAAATTCACTATCACCCATGTCACATTCCTCATGAACGTGATGGGAATTTCCGGCTTGATGAAAGCCAGCAATGGAGTCACAACACCAAGATTGATCACATAATCCCTAAGTTTGGGTCCATCACCAATTATGTTTCCTGCAAATTAAAATTTCCAACTGTGATAACTTGAATGCAAACTTATGTCTAATACCTTAGTTCAAAAACCCTCATGTACAGCTGGTTCATTTTGGCAAGGCATCTGAGGCCGGTTTCATCACAACATACTAGAATATCTAGGCGTACTATGCAAATTAAGTTTGGCAAGTTTGAGATGGGTTTTTCTAGTGCGGTAGTCACTAATCTACACTATCAGTCAGAGATCCCACAATCTAAATGGTGTCTTTTGAATATTTTTCATATTTTACAACAATAAAAAAGACCTTGGTAAGATTCTAAGCAATTCAGGATTGAAAACGAAAACTGAGAATGTTGTTCTCTCAAAACGCACAAGCCAAGGGGCTCACGTTAGTATCATCGATAGAATAATGATGATATGATATAATATTCTAATGAATAGAATAATAATTAAACAATAATATACAACCCATGAACGTTACCGATAAAATAGTGTAATATTAATCTTGAAAGCCGATCAATTTTGGATAATTAGAATAAATAATGCCATAATACACAATTTAACCAGCGGATCAGTTATCGAACCTTTAAAATTATTCCATTATTATGGAGGGAGCGTATCAGTGGAAATAATGATCTGAAAAATAAATGGAAAACTACTAACCGAGAGCCCAGACAGCCTGTTCACAGACATTTTGGTGCGATGAGGAGAGGAGCTGGAGGAACACAGGGACAGCGCCAGATGCCACCACGGCCTGTGTCTGTTGCGATGTGCCACTAGCGATGTTTGTCAACGCCCAAGCTGCTTCGAATTGTAAATGTGAACTGGAAAATTTAAAAACAAATTTCAATTTTAAACATGCTTAAAAACTGGAGAAATTGGAGGTGATTCTTTCAAATCTTTTACAAATAAAAACGGAGATTTGATGGTTTTCATTGTAAGTTCCACGACTAGGATAAATTTACTTAGCTGAATGAAATTCTCAAATAATGTAGTATTTACTCAAATTTGAAGTAATTTTCTACTCAAATTCAAGTAGTATTCCAACACATCTCAACTATCATTAAGAAATGCCTTCAAATGTAGGCTATGTTAACTCACTTGTCGTGTTTCTCAAGACATCTGACAAGAATGGGAAGAATGCCACTCCTGATTAGGTCATCGATAGGAGGATTTCTGTCAGATGAGAGCAGTTTGCGAGCCGATTGCACCGCTTGCAGTTGTTTCGTTGGATTGTCACTCGATGCGTCCATAACCAACTGTTCCAGATTGGTTGTGAAGTAATTCCTGTCAAACTCTTCTTCGTCTGAAATAGATACAAATACAGTAGTACGGAATAGAAAAGAGCTTCCTCGAAGTATGAAGGTATACAAAATTTTATATGTTCGGTTTATATTAGTTTATGCAACGGTTGTATTTCGGGAGCCTTCACAGCACGAGTGAGATGTAAGTAGGATTACGAGCTTTAGCGCGTGTTCCAAATACCTCACGAGTGCTAAGGCCAAAATATGAACGTTTTATACACTATTCTATCTACGATCAAAATTATTATCCTTGATGTACTTATTTTAACCTGATCTAACCTTGACTTATACAAGCTTGTCTTAAAGTTGATTGTTCTTTTAGGATAAAACAAACAAACTTTCGCTTGAATTTTACTTTTATCCGATGGAGATATTATGTACAGGAAAAAAAGGAAATTTTTGACATTTTCTTAGATAAAAAGTTATTAATACCTGCAGAATCTGAAACTGGAACATTTCTTCGTTTCTGTAGGGTTTCTTCGCGTTTGTTTTTTCGTAGCTCAACTGTGACTTCATTCCGCCTCCTTCGCATTTCCTGAAAAACAAAATGAATGAATGAAAAAATGAATGGTCTTTCACTGTCCAAAACTATTCAACAGAATGTTGAGCGCTTAGAAAAATTAAGTATTCAACTGATATTTAACTGGCAGTGACAATGGATAAGCATATTCAACTGACAGTGACAATAAATTGCAACATGTATAAGCATTGCAATAACGTAGTAGTACAGACAACTAAACAAGTTTAATGGATTATTGTTGCAAATTTCTTTTATAAGCATTAGTAGGCTATTAATAGTCTAACGTCAGGAATTCTGTTTTCAACTTGATCATAAAACATCGGCTTTTTCAATTTGTTTTTCATGTTTGCTTTTTGTGGTGCATTTGAAAATTTAATTTGTTATTATAACTCGATATTTGACCTTCAAAATAGAATTCTGTAGTTCACATGATCAAATACCAATAATTTGTTGACGCCTGATTGCTCAATTGCAATCAATTTGATGCTCCTCAGTTCAAGGATTGCGTTAAATTTGAGGAAGTTTGGAGCAGTGCAAGACTAGAATGGATAGCCTATGCAGCAAAAATAGGTTTAAACAAATAGACCCTAGTGTTAATAAATCAACGATTGGTCCAACAGCTTGGAATGCTTTTTTCCAGTGACCTGGAAGTAGCCTCTCACTTACCCGTTATTCAATCACTTTGCTATAGATTGGAGCCCATTCAAAGTCATCGAAAAACCAATGCAAGCATCATGCTTACTAAGTTGGGAAAGATAATTTGTAAATAATAAAAAGACCACTTGTTGCCTTACAACATACAACTAACCTATTCTTGGCAACCTAACCTATCTAGTCTGTTACTAAAATAATAAATAAATTCTCAATATTGATAAAAGATTATGAAACCCATATTACAATATCCCTTTTTGCATGATAATCATAATGAATATAATTTCAAGTACATAACAAATTGAAGGCCAAATGAAGCAAGCTCTAGGCCTATTCTAGAAATGAATCATTTAGGCTACGCGCAATTGCTTTCAATTGGATTATTAAAATAAAGGCAATTATAAGTGTTCTATCTGAGAGAGGAATACTGAGGATCACATTCTTATCAATACATTTTATTCATAATCTTGATTCAACAATACTATGAGGTGTAAAAGTGAACTGGTAAACACAAAATTTTTCTGGAATGTGATCGAGTTAGTAGTTTATATGTGAGTGTATTATGTAAGCAAGCATTCCATCAATCAACTTTGAAATTCCATATACCGTAAATTTGATAATTAATGAAAGAATACCTACATCTTGATCTTTTCCTTTATTTTTGAAAACTTGCATCCTATGTTTTATTTGATCGGACGCCATTCTTCCCAGAACAACGGATGAAGTCCTATTTCAAGAAGACCGGTATAAACTCTCTTCAACTTCTAGGATGTGGTTGTTGTGGCACAAACTCACTTCAAAAATACTACTTCTAACTAAAATAAGTGAATCATTTTAAAATAGAAGAAGAAACTAGAATTCTCTATGAGATGAACACATCGAAACACGTTTCGCTACGATTGCACAAAAACAGACACAAGGAGAATGACGTCATGATCGCCAAGGTAACAAATAGGTTGAAACATATATTTTTCAACATCGTCAATTTATTCGAAATGTCTTATTATAATTATTATAAAAAATTCATCAATCAAGAATTTTCAACTTGAATAGAGTTCTTATAAGTAATTTTTGAATACGATCATCAATATCAAAAGGGCTTGGCCATTTTGCTCATTTTTGCAACTGAGCAGCCCAGCAGTTGCAAGCCTGAATGAGGTTACTCGAATAACCAATCATAAGAACGCTTCATCAAATAATTTTTATTGGCGCGAATGATGAAATCTTTCAAATATGTTTTAATCATTGTAATTCTCAGAGCATAAATTTCAACGAAGTAATTCTCATTCTGATTGGAGTTATTCATATATTATCACCGAAAACCCCTTCCTTCAAAACTCTATTGAGATGTACCAATAATAATCTTCATTTCACTACATTGTATCTGAAACAACAAATAAAAATTTGTAAGAGTAAAAATTTGAAACAAGAGCGAAATCTTTATTAAGCAATCCAAAAAAATAATACTACATTGTTAGGAGTTTATTCCATTTCTTTCAATATTAGGATTTATCGTTTGAGATGTGCTATGTAATTTTCCTTCGTCTTTACCTAATCCTAAAATTTCCAATCCTTGCCTAACACTTTGAGCATTAAAAAAATGTTTTGTACAATTTATTGGTTTATTATAATTATTTAAAATCTTCCCGTTTCTGTATTATCTTCTCCGTGGCACTCAGTCCACCCTCTCTCCACATCTTGTTCTCTCACAAATTAGCCTCCATCCTATCTCTCCAACTCGAATTTTCTCGTCCTCTTACATAATTCATAATGAAGTCCTTTACTATCTATATCACAAGTAATATTTATTATTTTATAGTCTCTGCACATGCCCATACCACTTTAAAAGACTTCCAAGTAATTGATTGTAATATTGTTGATAGGTACCGCACTAACAGTGTCTTCTGGGACTTTTGTTAATGAAACTTGGTAATAGATGAGTGTGGTGTGTTAATAATTTATGCATAGGTCTTGGATATAATAGATTACGTTAATATTATATCTGATATAGAGAGCTAGCTCAATTTGAGGCGGTACTCCAACATCGCTTCCTTATCAACCATTATGATTCCTCTAATAAAATCAATCAAATCTAAATCTATAGGTCTGACCTTCTAAAAGCTACACCTGATAATATAGGTACACGTATTCATTCAATAATACCTACTATAAATGTACATCAAACGTGTATTGTGAACTCACTCAAATAATATTATTTCCATTGAATACAGCAATTTTTTGCACAGTAATTTGTTTAAACATCATCCCATTCATCGTAATATCCAAAATTAAGTCTCAATTGTTCATAGAACACAAAAATAAGCACAGTTCCTGGTATCATTCTAGTTGTTGCAGGAATGAATCCCTTTGAAAGAAAAAGGATTTGAATGAATATAATAGATTAAATAAATGAATGAATACAGTATATGAGTATAATATAATGTACTGTATGAAACAATATCCAAGAGTGACAGCCTACAATACGGTAAACTTACTTGATAAGCAATTGATTGCAGTAGACTATCTTGAACTTTTTGAATAAAAATTCTTATAATAGGTAGTATAATAAAATTCTTATTCGTATATCAACTTTATATAAAATATAAACAAACAGACCTGTCGTATACCCTGTAGAATTTACTATCGAATATAGTGGACAATAAATAAATTATGCCAAAACAGCAGTATTATTTATTATTTAAACAGTGTCTATTTCACAATAAATAAATTTTAACAATAAGCAATGAGTTCATTCAGAATAACCATTTCTGTCAACTATATTATTGAACCTTCAAAATTTGTTTTGAAATCATTATTTCATTGAAAGGCTTACTGAAAAATCATTAAATTTTTGGAAACAATCCCACAACTATTTCAAAATCGCCAAAGATTTCAAGCTATTTGTATTGAGGAAATTGACAAGAAATTTTTGTTGCGTTCAACGTATAGTCTAGTATAAAAAATAAACCAGTTAAAGAGCATTCTGCATACGTCAATATGGAACATGATATACGGTAGGCTAAGTAATATCAATATCGATAAAATATACCAACAATTCAAATTAATATTGGCACAGAAATTTCTTTCAAACTATATAAATAGACAAAAATGTATTATTTTTATATTGAGTGAAGTGTACGATATAGTTAATAATTTTACAAGCATATTTCACCTTATAGAAAGAAGCTGGTCCCTCCCGAGATGTTTTAAAAATTGTATCAAATATACCCTGAAATCATGAATCACACATTAGAGAGTAACATAGAGAAACGGTATAGAGATTTATTGGACATTATAGATATCAATGTAAATTTGTGCATGAACATGTATTAATTTCAGTTAAGCTTATTTCTAATTTCACACAATTTTTTTAGACATCTTTTAAAGTGTAGGCCTACAGATCACGATGAGAAGAAAAATAAACAAATATAAACAAACATTAACATTCCATTCATTAACATTAAAATTCATTAACATTCCGGAAACGTCCATAGATAACACTACTGCATAACGATTTGCATGATACTACACTCAAATTCACTTGATGTAATTATTATTATTACCTATATTGTAACAAAATATAATATACTGTAATTACAAAAATACAAAATCATTGGTTTATTATTGAAGATAATTATGTTGTCCTGGGAGCAAAGTAGGTAGATACTGCTCACCCTATTATTCTCCTACAACACATCTTTAATAGCAACAGCAAAATATGTTGTAATTTCAGATAAGATTTGGGTAAGTGTGAATTATTAAGCAATTAATTTTCAACGGTTGAATAGCATTAATGAGCTTACATTGAATTCTCCCTTACTGAACATCAGACGAGTTTTTACGACATCAATAGGCTGAGTTATTGTCACTGCTATCACTCCCTGGAAAGATAAAATTTAAGGGTCGGTGAAAAAATTATAAATTAGCTGATACGTTATAGCAAGAGCGATACACAGGGTTTGCCAGTGAAAAGGGAAGATTTAAATAAGTAACTAATCCTTTAAGAAATTTCATTTTTCCAATTTAATGGTTATGGATATAAAGTTCATACATTTACTGTACAATCAGTGAGAAAATTAGTTTTTGAATATAACAAACTGTCAAATTGTCCTCCATTGGAATCTAAGCCCTATTGTAGCTGGATGGCGACTTAGGCAACTCTTGCAATGATTCAGAACTTTCTTACGCCAGAACTCGCCCGTTTTCCAATGAATGAACTCAAAATGTTCCAACAAGGTGGGAAACAAGCCACACAGCAGACATGCCATGAAGAGCTGAGTGGATGCTTTGTTTCCAGGCGGCGTTGAAATGGGGATATCCTTCGACCCCATCGCCATTGAATATATATATCCTATATTCAATATCCCAGGGTATATATTCAATGCCATCGCTCTCCAGATTCAACAACATGCAACGTTTTTCTATGGGGGTTACTTAAAACAAGAGTTTTTCAGAACAATCCACCCAAAACCATATCAGCCCTAAAACAACGATTTTGGGACGAAATTGAAGGAATACCAGTAAATATGCTACAAAATTTCATGGGAAATTTCCAGACCCAGCTGCACAAATGCATAGATTCCAATGGAGGACATTTGGCAGACATCAAAAAATAATTTCTTCACTTATGTTACAGTAAATGGCTACCTTTGTACTTTACATTATTTTATAACCATATTTAATTAAAAAATGAATCTTTTCAAATAATTAGTTATACTTACTTAAATCCCCTGCTTCCCCTCCCCCTGTGTACCACTACTCCCCGTTTAGTTTCTTGTTTTTATTTAAGTTTGTATTTTGTTTAATCTCAAATTTTACTTTTGTTGTTTGTCTTTTGTAACTGTGTGTGTAAATAAATGAAATCTTCCCGTTTCACTGACTAACCCTGTAGAATAGATTCTTCTACTCAAGCTAATTATAATATTAATTGTGAGAATAAATTGATTTCAAACAAAAGTTTGCAAAGATACACAAATACCACTGTTTCAAATTTCAATGAGCAATAGCTGGGAAAAATCTTTTTCATGTTTCAAATCATTCACTAGGAAACTATGTTACGGTATTGACAAAGCGTGGTATACTTATAACCGGTCATCGCCGGGTATATGTCCTATAGGAAATATACGCGGCGATGACCGGTTAAGTATACCACGCTTCGCCACGGGGTATTGTCCGTTTTTATCATTATTCGAATATCTAACCTATGTGTACAAAGATAGTAAATAAACTTTTAACGATATTATTGTCAAATAAACATACTGCAAGTATACTAGAAACGAGGTGAGTATTTGTTGTATCACTGAAACCATAGTTGATAAAAATTTCTTTGATTTGATCATAGGAAGCTAGCTGTCCGACTGTCAAAACTGCGGCTCGACAACTAGCCGCACTTGCTCCAGAGAATAATTTCGCTATTCCTTCTTCATTTATTATCCGCCAAATTCCATTGAAAACATTTGTGTAACTGCAAACGAAAATAGAGTATAATTACGGGATCCTACTATATTGATTCTAGTGTTGAAGGAAGTTTCATCATGACAATAATAATCTCTATAATCACCATTTTCATCATCACTAGAATCTTTGTTATCATAACCATCATCATCATGATCTTATCACTATTTCATTATAATCTTCCTCATCAACATCACTATCAAAATCATCTGCATCATTTTCATAGCTTGAAGGAACTTTTGTATTCTTATAGTAGTATATTATTGTTTAGAACTCATTTTTACAGTTTTCTGTAGCATTGGTTTTCTATAGTATTTTCAATAGTGCATTCTTTATAAAGACTTCCAAATCTTAACGTACCATATAAATAGAAAAATCAAATATTTTACAAAGACAAAAAACTTAATATTAAATTTAATAAGATGTTGACAAATTTTTAAGAAATAAAATATTACAATAATATAGCATTCACTTATCATTAATTTAAAATCAGTATTAATTTAGATTATACATATTACAATGAAGAATGTATTGTTTTTTCAAAAAATGAAGAGATTTTGATCCTACTCCGCTGATTATCATATTAATAATAGTTATTGAAAGAATATTAGAATCTTCGACTCGGCAAACTCACCCCCTTCTCTGTTCTATGGGCAATTTGATATCGTTTTGCATCCTCACATTGACCACATCACCCGGTGTTCCTATGAAGCCTCCACTGAATCCAGATACAGCCGCAGAAGCGACTTTCCACTCAACTGACTTACGATTTGTTTTATTCAGCTCTTTTTTGATGGCCTTATGTGACAAAGTTCATTATCAACAATAATTAAGAATACTATCATAAATTGATTATTAGAACTATATAAGTTACTAAATTGATATTATTAATCATCAGGAACATTAACACATATTTTATCCACATGGAACCCAAGCTGGAGAACTATCACCATAATATTATAGAAAAAGAATTTAATAATTATATAACATACAAGAAGAGAAGAGAAAAGAAGTGGCCTACTTTAGAGTTTCTCAAAGTGTGGTACGCGGACCCCCAAAATGAGCTAAATGAAACCTATTTTTGAAAATTACTCTGAATAAAAGATATACTAACTTATAACTTATAAGATTAACAATTATAGTACGAAGTAAAAATCCATATAATGCTGTGTCTGCTGAGATATATAGAAAATTTTCATTAACGCATTACAAATATCCACTGTCAACTATCCATAATATCCATCTATTTTTGGATGTTAAAACTGATTTGTATATTTTTTATTGTGTTCCGTTCAAACTTGGCTAGAATAATATTATATGATTAGGATTAACATTAATAATAATTATTAATTATAGTTAATAATTATAATTATAATTATTTTTTTTTATTATTAATTAATTGATTAGTTATTAATTAATAATTATTATTGTTTTTTTTTTGTAGGCAAAAATCATTATTTCATTAACCCTTGTTTAATATTCATTTTATCATAATATACAAATGGTTCCTGTATTATTTGCATCTTTTCTTCATTTTCCGCCCCTTAACTACAGACTTTTTAAAAATATCCAGGGAGGGTTCTGAGTTCCTAAAAACCCACCACTTATCAATTAAATCTTAATAATTTTCCGGACCCCCGTTCTGCTGGGGGGAGGGGGGATTCCAAACCCCCAAGAGCCCCCGGAAGGACCCTACGGGGGTCCGCGGTGTGCAGGACTTCGAGAAACTGTGGCCGACTTTGCCTTGTGATCCGTCTAGTTCTCAAGATCTGAGTTCCAAGTTATTGAATTTAGATAATTTTCAATTTTAAAGTATACAATTAAATTTATTTTACTGATAATTCAGAGATATTTTATAGAATATACGTTCCACGTACCTCATAAACAGCAAATCGAGCAGTAGAATAAGTCATTTGGCGGAACATTGAAGCTGACAGTCCTCTATATAGAGCGAAAAAGCCTTGCGTTTTGCAAATATGAATCATAGTAGGAAGCATTTTCAATTTGCCGTTTTTTTCAGTTTGTAAATGTACCTTTTCAAAGAGAAAAATCGTCCATATCATTAAAAACTACATTCAATAACAATAAAAATTATTAGAATGTGATTTATAATTTTGATGACTTTTATTCTTCAATAAGAAAGCATAACTTACATGTAAATGTTCAATAATACTAATACAGCCATATTATAAGGACTTTCATCAGTAAATAAGTTAGCATCAACATTTTAGAACAAATAACTTAAGACAAAAGTCTTGTTGGTCTTTGATTTTAGCAGTAGTGAACCTTACATAATTATGCATGCATGATCAGAGAAGTCGACATGACCTTTTCCAAGTCATTATGTCCATAACTGATTTTTGCGATTTTAATTATATTTTTAATATAGATTTTTTAAAATTGTATTTTCATAGTACAGCAGCATCACATACTATGTAAAAGTCTCTGACCTAAAGATTCTCTAGTCAAATTGTTTTACCAATTTCAAGTGTACCGTTGTACTCTGAAGAAAGTGTAGCTTTTTGTTTTTGTACTGTATGTTACTACTGTATTTAAACAAATTTATACCATGAGTGAAGTTCTCAATCCAAATGAAAAACTTCAGATGAAATAATAAGATAATGGGACATACTTTGATTAAGTCCATAGGGTGCATAATAGCGGCTGATCCAGTGGAGGCCAAACCTCCGAAATACCATCTTGGGTTTTTTCTTCTCGGTTCAAACTTCATAACAATTTAGAAATTGGAAATTTAATGATCCGCATCGGTATACACACAACTGGATTAATGAGAAGCCTGAAAGACTTTACAGAGAGATTGAAACATGGATGGCTAGGTACCTACTAAGATAATTGATGAAAATAGATTTTTTTACTTTTTTTAGCTACAAAAGCTTTCCTTACAGTCAAACGCCAGAAATTAGAGAGGAACCATTTACAACGCCAAACCATTCCACTGTATATACAGTGTAGCAAGCTGATCAATGTTATGTATATGATGAATTATTTTATTGGAAACTTATTTGTACATTATTAGGCTTAGTTGAATTGATAAAAAATAATAATATATAAAATTTCTAAATTCTCATTAATTGATCTAAATGTTTAGAAATGGATAAACTTGTTATAGAATAATAAAGAATATTTTAATTCTTCACATACTATGTTATTTGATATATATTTTTAGGTAGGAAGAAAAGATAAAATCCCATATTATTTTTTCAAGTTTGTGAACTAGTTTTATTGATTGAGAGATGAGTCTGTCATGAAGAATATCGTTTCCTAAATCAATATTTTTCACGGTTATACAACTGACATATTAATCTATGTTAAAATTATTATCTATTATTCATGTTTTAGTGGTTGACTAACTACATATAGGTAGGTACTCGCCTAAAGCAGTAGGTTTCAGCAGACATTTTAAAAACCTATAGATTCATAATAATATCAAAGAATTGATTGCCCATGGTTTCAGTAATGGATCAAGGATAAACTTATGATATCCTAACAAAAAATTTTTCAAAATCTTATTTTTTCCTTCATAGACTGCAGCACGTTTTCACTAAATACATAAGCAGAAAGCCGCTAGAACTTTTCGGCTTCTAATGTACCTACTCGAGAAGAATTCGAGTATTGCATACTATTTATTTATATCTATAAGCAATTACTTAAAAATATTATTAATTTACTTGATAATAGCTTTTAAGCAATGTATTACTATTACATATTCATTATTTATTGCTACGTTCAAGTGGATGCATGCAATTATCATGATTGTAAATATTTATGTTTACGAGAATGTAATTGAATAATATACTTACATGAGAATATTCACTAAAAATGTAATCGAATCATTTTAAAAACCATAACCACAGTAAAGTTGGAGTACTCACATAAAATGACAGTGGATTGTTTTTGAAAATTGATCAGCTGTTCTATTACAGATCTTAATCACTTGTATTGAGTTTATATGATCCCATCCTATACACCTTGGGGTCTTATCACATTCGTGTACTTTTCTGTACGGTCTAATATTTTATTTTGATAATTTTGGACTGATTTTCATCACTATTTCTATTGAAAGTTGGTGCTTTAACGCAGGTTATAATGCAGAAGTTCTACTTGCGTTTAAAAACATGCTTATCGTTTTACCTAGATAGCACCAACTATTCATGGTAGGAGGAATAGAAGTATTATGAAAATCAGTCCAAAATATCAATACCGTATAAATTCATGAAGGTTCTTTCCTGACTTGATCCTGATACAGATGATGTTGGGCTCCTGATTAAGAATAGTAACAATAGAATCAATCTAACAACTTGTCTCCTGCGACCTTATCGCAACAATCACCGAAATAATGTAAAGTTATATCAATGACAAATTAAAAACTGCCTATGCTCCTAGGCTAGGCGTACACCGGTTAGTCAAGACAAGACGACATTAGTCACGTTTAGTCACAGTAATTCACATAGCTGCTTATGAAGCAACACACACCGATTAGTCATTGCATCGGTGTGTGTTGCTTCATAAGCAGCTATGTGAATTACTGTGACTACACATGACTAATGTCGTCTTGTCTTGACTAACCGGTGTACGCCTAGCCTTAGTGGGTTTTCAATCTTCTATATCTCTTCAATGTGTCTCATATTTTTTAGTATTGTTTATTTAAATCTTCTTGTTTCATTTTTGTGACTTTTGAAACAATACTTTTTCAAATTCATTGATGTAGGAAATGAACTTACTTCTCAAAGACACAATAAGAACACATAATTAACAAATTACTGTAACAGATATAATTTTTTGACAAAACATTGCACAGCGTTAATGTATTTAACTGCAAATAATGTAATCAACTATAACAGTTAATTGACAGCACATTTCATTTTTGGTGTTGAATTCAACTACTATGTCCAAGATAGTTGTATTTCTTATTATCACTGTATTTCCAATCATCCTCATTCATGGTTATCACTTATTAGTTTCCTGTTCTATGAGAAATTCGAAATGATATCTTCATCACAAGTTAATAATCGGTAATTAAAAATTATCAATTATATTTCAGTCCTCACTATTCTAGAAGCTGTAGAGTCGAAGTTTTTCAGTCTGTTATTTTGACAGTCAATCCACTGAGTAGTCACAGATTCAAATCTCCATAATATGACTGCGATGACTTGCTAGATATGTCCGGTATATCAAGAAATAATAACCGACAAGTTGAAAACTGAAGAATCGGTTATGTGATGAGTAATGAGAGTAAATTCAATGTTTCTAGGCTAGGCCTACCTCATTAACAGTTGTTACTTAACCACAGTCATTTGCAAACAGTTATTCGCGTTGGGCTATATTATTAGTACACGTTTCCTTCAATGTTCGATGTTGTAGACGAATCAGGTTTCCAAGAGTTGAAGGGAATCATAGATCACCAATCTAAAGCCTGAAATCATAAAACGATTTTTCGCTCTAGTATTTGGAAATTATTCGAGCAATTATGAAGATATGAATAAATGAATATTCAATATGATACAAAATACACTTGCTTGTCGGTATGGAATGCGTAATATTATGAGACGATTTATAATTTCATAAATGATGTACTCTGATAATACTTTATCATTCGCGAATAGTCGAACAAAAGTCAATTAAGAGTGGAATATTCAAGATTAGAGTCATATATTAGATCATAATAATAACAACATGATTGGGATAAAAATGAGCATTGATACGCTGCTTCTCAAACTATTATTGATTGAATATTTCGATTATTCACAGATTTATTCATGATCATGGCCAAATTTCTCCAACTAGATACGAAAGGTCTTTGCTTAGTTTCCGAATTTTATGAAACAGGACAAGGTTGATGATATGATTACTGTTGTACTAAACGTTTGACACTCCAAAAGCTGTAAATGGTAATATATTTGATTACTTTTGGAATATGAATATGCTTCTTTTAAAAATGAGGATTTGTGAAGTTGGTGTAGGTTGACGTTGAATCAAAGCTAGTGTTAAACATTTTACTCACTCATAAAGTCACTCCTCATCTACGATTGAAGAAGAAAATCGTGCCTCAGGAAGAAGTTTGAGAAAATGGCTCCAGAGAACCAGGACGCACCCAAGATAGTCCGGATACGTGGTGAGATCGTTTCGTTTCCTAAAAATTAAATCGAACAATTTAAATGAGTAAATTGAGACTTTGAAACAACAATCATTAACATGAATATAATTTAAAATAGTTTCTCAGCTGGAATATTCATAATATGCGAAAATCAAGGTTTTTTGAATAGTTGAATCTATTTTCAAAACGTGTTTGTTGAAGAATATGATATCGTTATTATATGAATATGATAATTATGTTATTCTTTATTTATGTACTACAAGGAAGAATAGGATTTCAAGTGGATGCATGCAATCATGATTGTAAATATTTATGTTTACGAGAATGTCAACATCCAATGTTGCAATGTTACATCATGTGTTCAAGTGAAGGATCCGTTTTTAAAGGGCTGGTTAGTTTCATTTAAGCGATTGAAATCACAGTTTTAGGAACAAATCTATATTATCATGACGCTTTCAATCTTGCTGAGCGTAGACTCTTGTGGATGCAACTCTTTGAATACAGATTATTTAATTGTTTGATTGATCTGTTGCAGAGTAGAATCATATTTTCAAATATGTTCTTGGTCATAATTTTTTTTTTTTAAACATGACATGATGCTTTATTCGGAAAGAAGGAGGAAATTAATTTTAATCATATGATAATAATCTTACCACGAAGAATGTTTTATTATAAGTATAGTCTTCGATTGATGAATGAATTTTACTCACTATTTCTGACTTTAAAGCTTCTCTGGCTGTCTTGTGGAGTTTTTCGTCATATTGATTGAATCGAAGATAATAAGGATCGCTCGACGTCGGTTCATCGAACAAACTGTTCTGTGATGATTCAATACATTCTTTCACTCGATTGGCAAATGCATCCATATCGTTTACATAACTGAAACAAAATAAATCACAAACTGTAACCTAGAATAATTGAATAAAAAAATGTGGCTGTACATTTCTATCTGAACATATTGACTCGCAGGTTTGTCTAATTTTATAAATTACTGATTTTTTAGGTTTTTATTAACCTTGGATACTCAATCGTGGTTTACCATCATACATGCCTGACTCTATACTAGAGAAAATATAATTGACACATCAAAAATTCTTGTAGAAAATATCATATTGGGAAGTACAACTCTATCTTCTCTATGCCATGATGCTATCTCTAATTACGGTAGGCCTACTCGTATGAAGGATTTTGTATGATAACCGTTACATGAGCACAGACCGAATTGAGGATTTTAATCTTTTGATTGAAGTATTTATGCTGTTCAACTACATTTATCGAACAACTTACGTTGTAAATAAACTGCAAGATATCTTAGATTTAAATAGAGAATTTTGTAATTATTGTTCTCAATTTGCCTTTATGAAAACAGATTGAAAAGTTCAGCTATAAATTTCAATCAATAAATAGCTTGAAATCACTTTCAAAACGTGATCGTGATACAGAAAGATTCACACGGCGAAATGCATTTAAAGAAGTTTTATACCTTCAATGTGTTCATTCACGGTAATTTTTTTATCGATGCTACTTCAAATTCTTATTTTCCTGAAGTAAGATAATTTAATTCAAAAATTCCAATCACTTGAAAGGATTATATTTATTGGATTTTGTTTATTTAGAAAAATATATAAGCCTATTAATTAAAAATAATTGCAATAAGAGTGATTTTAATGAATATATAGTGATGATAATAATTACAGATTTGATGCTTCCTGGTTGACCGGATCCTTGACATCAATGCTAAGGAACAACTGCAATACGTGTTCAAGTATTTGCCACAAATGGTTCACATCTTTCTTCCATTCGGGAAAGGCTTGATTCATGAAAACTTCGCCCGTTGCAATATCTATACTAGGATGGAAGACTTTGGACTCAAAAACGACTCTCTGAAAAAAGGAAATATTTTAGCAAAATATCCCTTTTTTATTGTGTTATCTATAACATTTATCGTTGTTGAATATCGAATGTAACATGATTCAAGCATTCATTCTAATCAAGAATAAGGAATAAAATTGTGGATCTCAATCCCTTACAAGTTGGCTTGAAGAGGGATATACCAATTGAAATTGAAACATGAAGCGCCATTCAAATTTAATACTGAGAAGTATCGAAGATAAACAGTAAACTGATAAAATTATTCCAGAAACTGATTACATAAGCAGGGTCTTCTGTGATGAATGTGATGATATACAAAATAATTCATGATAGGAAAAAGGACGGCCTATTGAGCATAAATTCTGAAAAATCTAGAAGAAAAATAGAAACTTGGGCTTCGAGGTGCATAAGATTAATATTTTTGAAAGGTATATGCAAAATTTCATGCTCTAGTCTAGATCATTACCGTTTTTTCGGAACAATCCACAAAATTAGGGTTTTTCATGGAAAACACAGACACCCGCAACCGTAGTCTCTTTTATTTATGAGAAAGAAAGATAAGAAATTTTCAAGATAATGACCGATATTGTAAAAGTTCACCTATTTTGAAATACTCACTGGACATGTGCAATCGGGAAAAGTCTCGGGAATTTCTAGATTGAAACGGAAGATACCTCCTTGATACAGCCCTTTCTTGATAAACAATACACCAAACCATACTGGAATGAAGAATAAAAGCATTGTAAAAATTTTATTTGAGTACAAAAGGTAGCCTATTAAGTACTATTGACTTATTAGTAGTAGTTAGTTTAGCAACCCGTGTAACAGGGAAAATGTTTTAACGTAGAATTTTTCTTTCCTGAATAATTTTACAATACTAAAAATACATACTAAGATATTCTCATGCTACCTACTAATTGATCGATTTATACCCAATGATTTGAGTGTGTTAAATGTGTTCTGCCTTTGTTCCTTGATAATAATAACATTGATGGTGGAATGTGAGTTCTAAGGAAATTTG
Organism: Laodelphax striatellus; assembly: GCA_017141395.1. Taxonomy (NCBI): domain Eukaryota; kingdom Metazoa; phylum Arthropoda; class Insecta; order Hemiptera; family Delphacidae; genus Laodelphax; species Laodelphax striatellus. The sequence goes on along the minus strand of CM029531.1, from coordinate 10,618,063 downwards.
AAATTTTTGTCGGTTATTGGAGTGTGTCGAGTGCTACTCAAGAGTCTTGGGGTGAGATAAGGATGATGAAGAGCGCACATTCAAAAATATTTTTAAATTTAAAGTGTTTAAATATCCCCGAAAATTCTAAATTAGTAATTTGAACTGTTTTGGGCGAATGCCTGTTGTTCAAAATTGCAATGATTTCAATGGTTTAATGAATATATTTAATATATAAGAATTGTCTATAAGCATTCAAATCAAATTAGATATTGAGCAAAATGAAGTTCTTAAATCGAAACAATAAATTAGGAGTTTATTTGAAACTTTAAATAGAATTTTATACTTACATAGAGGAGAAGATGCAGAAGGCATAACATAGAGGCCTGGCAGACATTTCTTCGTCACTAAGTTGCTGAAATAACAAGAAATTGAAAGATTGGGATTTTAAAATTTAATATAATCACATTGATTGATATTACATGTAATAATTAAACTCATGGTTAATTTTTCATTAAGAAGGGTTAGTTGAATTTAAAGCATTAATATTAGTTAGATTCAGAGTACTGTATATGTAAGGAATTAAGCAACATGCACTATTCCTCAATAGAACAAAGTAGCTTCCTTCATGATTTTTCTTAAGGAAAAGCAAAAATTTATATATTCAACCATTGTAATTGGAATGAATGGAGACTATCCATTACTGGATTCAAACAAATGCTTGTTAACTGAATTGCCTCTTATCTCAAGAATAGAACCTTTCATGTAAGATTCAGTGGTAGTACCTCTAAAAACTTTGTAGCAACCACAGGGGTTCCACAGGGATCTAATCTTGGCCCTCTGCTCTTCAATATGTTCATGAATGATGTTGTCAGCAAAAAATACTACTACCACTGAATTATTATGCTATTTATCATGGACTGGAATTTGAGTTTCTATTTTCCATCATAATTATTGATCAACTTTTATGAAGCGCAACATTGAGTCTAAATATATATATATTGAGTTTGAATATTTTCCAATAGGCTAATAATACTCACTATTCACTCATTATACTGTATTCTTGAAAAAATGGAGTGTAAGCTTGCTTGTAGAGGCTTATTTGAGAAGAAGACTGTTGTGGACGTTCAATCATTTTTGCAGACATGCTAAGCATTGATTCCCCATATTGTTTGGGAGGAAGAACTTTACGCAATGAGCCCTGCCTTTTAAAAGGCTCATTTGCCTCAGTTTCAGTGCCCTGAAATGATTAAATAGTTCATAAAATATTTCTCATTAAAAATTAAAATTCTATTGAAAGAAAAATAATTTATATAATATAAATCTTCATAAAAAGGATCTATTCTGTGTTTGGTACCACCTCATGTGATACCACTTCTTTGGTTTACCACTCACGATAAAATATAATCTATTTGGACTGTGATTTATTATCATTATTAGGATATCTAACCAACCTTTAAAACTTGAGTTCTGTGGCAATTTAGGAGCTGGTAATATTGATTCACAAGACTTTAAAGTATTGGAAGAAAATTTGTTTTAGATACAAGTAGTTGAAAAATGGGGCAACAATAGTTTCTTAACTGGGGAAGGCTATTATCGATGTTGAAAAATAGATATATCGATATAAACCAACCAATTAACCACCATATAACAAATTAAGTTATCGAAAAAGGTTGCATCAATTATAAAAAATCACTGTATTAATTAGGTAACACCATTAAAAATAATAATATTTTTTTTGGAAACACAGGGAATATTGAAGTTTTTTCTTATAAATGACTGCACTGTGTTCAGTCGAGTACGCGCGAGGTGCACTGAAAGTTAACGTTTGGTGCGGGTTAATGTATGACCAAGTGATTGGAAACATCATTTTTCTGGAGCACACAATAATAGATAAACTGTTCCTGTTATTATAAAACTTTACTTTCGGAAAATCTTGGACATACTCCACTGAACTCGGTACAGTCATACCTAAAAAAACTTCAACATTCCCTGTACAATAACAAACTTATGACTTATCTCTAGCCTATTGTTCCTTATACAGTGAATTTTTAAAATTGATACAACCTTTTTCAATGACCCTGATAGCCTAATCACCGCTATCATTCATTCGCTCGACTATATCGATATTTCAACATTGATAACAGCGTTCCCCAGTTATGAAACTGCAGCCGGGGCAACTCCAATCAAATGTCAATTTCGATATTGCAATCCCTTTTCAATCATTAGATTAACTACCATGCGACCCTGCAATCTGCAAAGAACTGGTTATTTAGTCAACTATAATTAAGTTATTGTTTCAATTTTTTTCATTATTCAATAATTTAATATTTATTGTATTTTCAAAAAATTGGATGAACAAAGCAATTAAATTAATTTAGACTAGAAGATTTATAAATTAATTGAATTACCTTTTTTAACCCTGAAGCCATGACGTTGACGAGTAGGTAAGTCCTTCAGAGTTTGGATTGATTAGCATAAAAATCTCAAAACTAATCAAATAACTATTGCATTTATAGGCTTTGCAATGAATATATTAAAATTGAAGGTTTAAAGATAGTCAAATCGCACTGAGAAATAAGTTGTCATTGTTATTCAATTTGCACTGGTTTGAGGTTATGTGATGTTTTGAATTGAATGTCAGCGTCAGCTGTTTAGGTGAAATCAGTCAACTGGTGAAGTGTCGAGATAGAGAACCACGACATAGTGGGTCGACAAAAGACTGGAAGATTTTTCAGACCGCATCTGCCCACTCTGTCGTGAAAAGTTTTACAATCGAATTGTCTGTCACTGCACAGACTTCACAGCTCGTCTGTCACATTCAGCAGACTGAGGAATGTGATTCACTTTGAATATTATATTCAATATAGTAATATTCATTTAATTTGGCGGATAGCTTTCATTTTTATGTTTTCAACATTTTATATAGTCTACAGTATTTAAGTGATAAAATATGATCAGAACATCACCAGTTACCATAGATTTATACCTAAGATGTAATAAATAATAATGCGATAGTAGGTACTAGGTAATTCTCATCTTTTTGCTCATTATCTCAATAACAAAAAAGTAATTCTAACTGGCTCAATTGGATTTATCAGTCAATTAAGTAGGAATTCATGATCTTAGTACCATCATTAAGCCCCTACAAAATTATTAATTTGAAGGAAAATTTGCAATCCTCTGTCATCATTATCTTGGTAACCCAGCATTTTTGTTTATACTTTATCTTTCTTATAATTTTGGTTTTTGGTGTAAGAAATCAGCCTGAGACGTTGTCAGATTCCTCCTGAGATAACACGCTTATTAAACGTTTTTCATAGGATTATTTGATCTGTAATGACAAAGTAAATTATCCTTGATCAATACGTGATTTATGAATAAGTGACACATTTTTCTGATTCGATAAAATCTGGACGTCAGCAAGCCAAAGTTTCTCCACCAAGTTCTAATCTCCCCCAAGTTACCGGTATGCCTTTCTTATAATTATTGACCATTGGTCAAAAATGAAATTTCCTATGAAGCAATAATATAAACTATATTAAGTACCACAGTAAGTACATTGTTAACATGGAATATTGACATGGATTTAAACTACCATCATTTTCACACAATATTCTTTTTTCTGCGATGACAATTAATACATCTTTAGTACTTACAAAAATATATTGAGACTAGAAAACGAATGGTACAGTCAAATTACAGTATAAGGATTTTTCAAGAGAAAAAAAAATTAAAATTTTGCCAGATGTGGAAGAAATTGTAATCAATATTCTTATTAAAGTTTTATTCTTGCTAGAATTTTACAAATGAAGAAAATTAATTCTACAAATGAAATTATAAATAAAATGTATATACATAGTGGGGTTTAGTTACAAATTATGTCAGATTCCACATATTCAACTGTAATATTGATAAAAAAATGTTATTGGTTACATTATAATCAGGGTGTCTGCATGTTAGAAGCATCACGCTTGTCTTAAATGCTCCAATTCCACATTAACATACATGAAGACGCTAATTCATCATAAAATTTCTACCAAGTAAAATAAGACTTTATAGTTTCAATCTAATAATAATCTAACTTGGCTCGGCTATATAAAATTAACTGTTCAGCTATCTAACACTGTACTGTAGATGTTTTGAAATAGACAGACACTCTGAAATCTCGAAGGACTCTTGCATTCATAATAATTCAATTACTCAATTATTAAGCAAATTAAGACAATGAAGCATTATGAAAGATGTTGGGTTGAGCCCATTCAAAAAATATTGAGCCTTTTTGAGAATGAGAATTGGTAATTTTGGAAGCAAAATGGAAATTATTGAGCTAGATTATAAAAACTATTAAAAAATTAATTGGCTAGAAATTCACTTATTAAATCCTACATACATGAGCACACAACACAACACACTTGCTTAAGCGCTAAACAAAATTTTTTGATGTAGTATATTATTGTAATATATGTATTAAATATATGAGATACAAATACTTCTTACACAAATTTCCAATCAGCCTTCTCATCCAAGAACCATTTATAAAATTGAAAAACTCCAACCAGCCAATCATTCCAGATCTTTGCTTCTGATATAAAGAATGAACTGTAAAAGAAACGTACACGCGCCAGATTCATATTTCACATAGAAAATAAAAGAAAAATGCCAATTCCCAACCATTTTCTCTACTAAAGATTTTTCATATTAAAGTTAGAAAAGGAGCTTTGGCAAAGCACGAACTTCACTACAATGGCACGATTTTGTTGGAATAAATTCTCGTTTTATTCATATCCATATACAAAATATTCACATACAAAGGTATTTGACAAAACTTTTCTTAGGTAATTGATCGCTTTCAATTGCTGGCCTCATGTCTTATTTCACGCAATATGCAAAAGATGTGTTCAGGAGAAAAAAAGAATTTTTGGTCAAACACATCTTCTTCGAGAAGAAAATGGAAGATTTCTTCCCTTCCTATAGCAGATAGAAAAGGAGAAGAATTGACATTTCATTCTAATGATTTACGAAAATAGTGCGCTACTATGCTTTTACGAGACATTCCATATGGACCACACGTCAAGAAATATATAGTGGATAACTGTTCTTTGTTTAAAATTATTTATACCTATTATTATTATATCACAAATCATCTTTCCTAAATCTTATACACAATACCGATGAGTATTATATACCACGAAACTTATAATAATATATTAAACAAAAAAGAGTACTTCATCAATCTATTATTTACTTATAAATACAAAGTTCATTAGGCTTTAGTTATGTATTCCCCAATCTCTAACAATAAATAAAATATACATTATTACAATAGTGGCACACTGATCTTTTGGACTAGATTCACGAAACAATTAGATCAGAATTAAAATTAAAATTGCCATCAAAAACTGGCTCAAATAGAACAATACATTCATTATTCGAAAATAGTCTTAACACGCAAATACAAAATTATGATTGCAATAATTGCACCGAAACTGTAGTACAATATCAAAGTTCGTACAAAAGTTCAACAAATTTGTCACGAATTTTTAAATTGAAACAAAAAACAATAATCGTAAAGTAAAGTGGTTGACATTAAGGAATTACACAAAACATCAAAAGTATAGAAAAATACAATAAATTATTGATAGAAGATTTTTTAGAACGATTCCCTTGTAAATCTCACTCCAATATAAGATAATTATGATATGAGCATAAATCTATGATGTTTTGAAACAGGAGTATCATATTGATAAAACTATTTTCAATTATGACAATGAAATTATGATACTTGAACACCGTAAGCGTGAATATATATTGTATAATTCAGAGTTTTATACTTCCAGAGCACCTGGAAATTATGGGTTTTCAAGATTAATTATCAGCCTACTGCAAAGAAATAAAATATTACTTTACTAATTTTTTTTTACAAGATCAATAGTACAAGACAACAATGAGATAGTGGAGTTCATCATTTTGACAAAAGTTCAAAAAAAGATTCAAATCAAACTGTTGTAAAGACTGTGCTCAAGTATATATTTCTGGGAAGTACTTACTTTCAGTACTATTCATAAATAATCCTTTTGAATTTTACAATGTTTTGTTGGCAAATATACTCGTTTCAGCCTGGAGCTGTTTTCTTAACATATTGTATTACATGATAGTTTTCCTGATGTTATAATATCTGATTAAATAGTTGAGGGAAATTACAGCACAATAGATGATTAATTTCTTATAAATTATGTTTAGATGAACAAAGTACAAGCAACTTTACAGCTTTGTGTCAAGGTTATATTGTAAGCTCTCTAATGAATTACATTGCTTGGTTATCCAAAACTTCATTTTATAAATGAAACTGTTAGAAAAATTATATAATCGTAGTAAGAAATCGCATCTGTACTTCGCAGATAAATATATTTCGATTTTTTTATTCTTTGTATGAAAATTTCAACTAGTTCTTTTTCTACAAACTATCCTTGTATCTTAACAGGATATATCAGTCTTCTTCATCAATCCTAGATTATGCAGCCAAACCTCACAAGTTTTCTTATTGAAATTGACATTAAAACTATATTCCGTAGTATAGAAAGCATAATTTCAAAGTTGATTCACCAAATACTTTCACAGAACCTGTGTTAACAACAGTTTTCCAGGAAAGCAATGATAATAATCAAGTTTATGAGGAAGAGATATTAGGGAAGAAAAATTCAACCCTATTTTATGCTCAAATATGAAGGCTTGAATAAATTTGTTGATCTGAACACAAGCTTTCATTCATTTTCTATCTTCCCAGAGTCAATCAGAAGGAGACGCACTGTTACAAGATTGACAATTGGGTCTATGGGAACTATAATGTTCTTAACAACATATAAAGTAAATTGACTATTAGGCCTAATACGCTGCAATAGAATTAATTACACTGGTCACTCATATCAGGCAACAATAACAGCTCAGTATTATATAGTTGAAGAATAATTAAATTATTTCAATTATTCAATTAAACGTTTCAGTTGAATTGATTCAACTAATCAATGATTTTGGTAGTTTTAATGAAAAGGTTTAAATCTGATACCCACATTTTAAATGCTTCAAAAATATTCGATTTCAATATTTCAAACGTCCTAAAATATTCTTATGAGAATACTCAACTAAATACTAATAACTGAACGACAATAATTTATAATGAAACTTGATACACATCAATTGAAAATACACAAACAATAATGTAGTTGGAAACACAAAAACAAGTATCTCGTCACTCGATATCGTCTCGATATCACGATTGTACTCCTGATATCAAATAAATATTTTCTTTATAATAGATGTGCTCACTATTGTCGAAAAAATGTTGTTTTGTCCTACTGCTCAATCTTATATAACCAATTTTGATACAAGTATTCTTACAGTAATTGTTTGAAGAACAAAGAAAAACTTCAAACTGTCATTTTATCCATAATATGATTCGTACAAAATTAGCTATTTAATGTTTGCATTATTTTTTTATAATTACCAACACAAACATAAATATCGTATTCCAGAGTACAGTAAAATAATCGTCAATCAATCTTATGATGTATATAATATTTTATCTTGACAGCAACATAAATATTCTCACAGAAAGGAATAAAAAAAAAACTTGGGAAGGTTTCAAGCTACTATCCACAATTCCAACTCTCAATACGTATTACCTGAGGAATATAATTAGTTTTTACAAGAGTTCAATATTGTTACATCAAGCTTGAGAAACCAAACTATAAAAAAAATTATACGAAGTGTGTTTCAAATGCGCTTGAATCCAATTCGTCTGATTTGTTTTTGATAAATCTAGAAAAGGCCTACTTGATAATGGATTGAATGTGTTGAATGAAAATTACTCAGGTTTGAAAAATTGTTAGTCATATTTACCGTATTTCTCTGGAGTGCGCAAATCAAGTATGAGGCTTGCCGAAAAGTATGACTGTTACCCATCAACAACAAAAAGCGGGCTTCGAATTCTTGGAATTACAAATTAACAGAAGAATCAATATTCTTCACAATATTCGTTCCATTTTTCAAACAATCATTCTAAAGTTTGAACTCTCAAAGAACCATTAAATAGTAGAAGCGATGAGACCGTTAAATACAAAAATACAGGGAAGATCACTACAGGAAGAAAGGAAATTAATATAATTCCTACAACGATTGTGAAATTATCGATCAATACTCGAGGAATATTTGATTAGTATATTGAAAACATGAAACTAACCAAAGCCTTCAGTTAAAATGTAAATCCAAAAGGATTATTTGATGTAACCAGCACATTATTAAATTGATAATTAATTTCATTTTCCCTTCGAAATTGCATTTTTCTATGAAATTGATTACACGAAAACAAAAATTGAGATTAAAGACCAATTCATACATGACCGACGCGACGCCGATACAACGGCAGCATTTTCACCGGCAGCGATCCATCGCTGTTACTTGGCTTCCTTGTGTAAATTCAGATTCTGTAAAAATACAGAAGGAAGACGAGCATTCGTCAACAACGATGGATATGGACCAATCAGAGCTTTGGGATCGTGACGCATGCGCAGAACGAAAATGCTCTCGTCGGATCAGCGTCGCGTCGGTCAAGTGTGAATTGACCTTAAATCTAGATTGAGGACAAGAAATGAGGATTGATTCAAGAAAAATTATCATTCAAATTATCACTCAAGTCCATAAACAATGAGAGTTGTTACAGGTTCATCGACGAGAAATCATACGGAGTCTTGGAGGAAACCTTGTTCTTCAGAAAGTAGAGTAGAACCAAAGTTATTAGATTACAGGTTGAACCATTCCTAATGCTTTTTGAATCCACAAGCTGTTGTAGTGGGGGGACTGATTCAGGTGACGTCATTTTGATAATATCAGCTGTTGATAATTGACTGATATTTGGCGGACCGCGAGTGTGACGTTACATGAATCAAGAAATCAGACTTCCCCCTCCACTTTGCGCTTTACACCAACGATGGTTCAACCTTCTCTCTAATAACCTTGGAGTAGAACAACATCATAGCAAGACGAAAAGGACAAACCATTGAGCCATACTAAATAATCGTTGTGCAAAATTCAGCCTCATACAATAAAAGGTTCGAACGTTTTCAACTAATTTGGTTCAAAAATATAGCTAAAAGGATATGTGACTAACACAATTTGAGCGAATAACAGATACTGGCTAATTGATAGAAAATCAGTTCATGTGGAAATGCTGTTTTGTAAATGAATACTGGATTGTTCAAGTTAGTCTGAGATTGATGTAGCAATTAGCAGTTGTTGGGTCGTGGTAACGGGCGAACGAGATACAGCTTTTCGCCTTGTTTGTTGGTGTAGATGGGCGCACGCTGGTAGTGGTCGACCAGCTGCTCCAGGGTGTGGAACTTGCGCTGTCCGATGCAGTAGAGCGCGCCTTCCACGTGCACCCGGAAGTGCTTGTTGCGGCCCGGCGCCTTCAGCGACACCGAATAGTCTCCCATCTGAAACATCGCCATTCAATCATAATCTAGAATCAAAGCAGTTATATCATCATCATATAGAATAGGCGAACATGTTTTTTGTACTCAGAACTCCTCTGTGGTTTCTCAACCGATTTTGTTCGTTCACGTCTCATTTCAAAGATCTCATTGGGTAGATGTTTGATAAGGTCTTACATTTTGAAAAACGTCATTGCGGAGATGAGAAATGGAGAAGAAGAAGGAGATGGAAGAGAAGAAGGAGATGAAAGAGAAGAAGGAGGAGAAGGATAAGGAGAACAAGAGAAAGGAGAAGAAAAAAAGAAGGGAAGAAAAGAAGAACGAGAAGATGATGGAGGAGAAAAAGAAGAACAAGAAGATGATGAAGAAGAAGGAAAAGGCGGAGAAGAAGAAAAAGTAGAAGAAGAAAAGATGAAGAGAAGAAGAAGAAGAAGAAGAAGAAAAGAAGAAGGAAAAAGAAGAGAAGAAGAAGAAGAAGAAGAAGAAGAAGAAGAAGAAGAAAAAGAAAAGAAGAAGAAGAAGAAAAGAAGAAGAAGAATTAGAATAAGAACGAGAAGAAGAAGCAGAAGAAAAAGGAGACGAAGAAGAAGAAGAAGGAGAAGAATAAGAATATGGATAAGAAGATTAAAAAGAAAGAGAAGAAGGAGGAGGATTGGAAACTATTTCATGTAGTTCAATAGTCGCAGTTTTATGCGACCTGGGATGTCCTAGTATTCTGCAATCTTACACGAATGAAGTGAAGAATCTAGTTCTTTCTGAACAGATTCATATTCTATCATCAATGCAGATACACCAATAAATAATTGTTTTAATAAATCAAGAGAAGCAATAAAGACTAATTTTAGTGTTAATTTCTCAACTTCTAAACTGAGGCCACACTGCTGGTTACATGGATGGTAGATGGAATATATACAGAACATACAAAATCCATATAATAGAAGATAGTACGGTATAGAGCATGGGTGAGAGGGGTGATGATGAGATGACGACTGTTTTAGCAGTCGGGATACGGTCCGAAAGACGGGAGTGCCGTTTTTGTCATCCACTGTACTATCTTGGAACATTTGATTATCAGACACCTACGTAGTAAATTAAAGACAATCTATAGAGCATGTATGGATAAAGCCTAGCGTGTTGCCATCCACCATCCACCCACCAAGTAGTTCCAGCGCCGTAATTGTAAATTTCGAGGTTATGATATTCATATTTTTTTGAGAATTGCAAGGTTAGATCCATTTACATTTTGTTTTTGTGAATTTTTATTTAGTGAAATTTAAAATATTGTATGAAGCAATCGAATAATGGATAATGTGTCATGAATAATGGAAGAATGGATTAAATGTATCCGGCAGTGCATAGAGGGTAAGTAGAAGTAAAGTTAAATTGGATTAAAGTAAATGGTAGTAAATGGAAAATTAGAAAATTAGAGCTTACTCGCCAGGTGCTATATGAACAAATCCTACTATACCATTAATAATAAATGAATGAGCGTTCCACCGTTTCTACACATACAGTTTCAAGAACTGCAATCCTGTCGACAGGACAGTCCACTGACAACGTGTAAACGCGGTTAAAAACTCGGTCAAGTAGCTTCGGTAGAATTGATAGCCTATAAATAGTAAAAAATGAATAATGAATTTGAAACTTACATTCGTTTCACTATCGCGTATCAAGAAGTCTCCATCGTGACCTTGCTGGTTGAGAATATTGTCACAATGTGCCCTAGTGATTTCGCCGTAGTACCATGGCTTGCCCATCAGATGGGGACGTTCGGGAGCGGCTCCTTTCCGCTCCAACGAGTCGTTTCGTTCGGGTCCTCCCACACGTTCCCGTAGCGGCTGTGTTAGATATGCACTCAATTCCTTTAATAATTCGTAACAAACAAAAAATAACTATAACGGTATTCTGGAGTTCACTAAAAAATAAAATAGAAAAAATAACAGAAGTTTCAAATAAATTAAATAGAAAAAATAGGACATCTGGACATGGTACTGGATCCTGAGTTTGTTGAAATTTTAACCAAAATGTAAATTAAATGTGTAAATGTAAATGAAATATGTAAATGAATATGTAAATGTAAATGAAAATGAAATTAATAATGAAAATGATAAATGTGAAGTTGTATCAAGCAAGAAGCCAAAACCGAAAACGAGCTCAACTAAATATAGAAAGAAGACAAACTCCAAACAATTTGAACTCCAAAACCATTAAAATTCGAATGATAAACTGTATCAAAAAATATGTTTTGCTTGAGAAATACATGCAACGGAACGTATTCAGAAAAAAACCATTATGGTAGAGCAACGTATCAAAGTTTCAACAGTTCACAAAATTGACTGAGGTATAAAGATGAGCAGAGGAATGGAAATGTCTGTGAATGGGAATGTCTGACATGATTTGCATGTTAAGGCAAATTTCTATAAAATATTCTCACTAGAACAATACTAATCGCTATTAAATTCAACATCTACATTTAAAGACATACTGCAAGTAGCCAGCAAAGAAATAAAACAACATGATTTTTAATTTTCAAGCAAAGCTTTAAAACCTAATTAATAAATTTCAATAATAACGTTTTAGCAGTTTATTAAGTTTTTGAACAGTTCAAAATTCGAGTTTTAGCAGAGTACTTCTTTAAAAAAAACCTGCCAAATACTGATTGAAATAAAATTACGAATCGATCAATTTTGAATCAATGAGAAACATTTCTTAAATGAATGTAGCACATATCAACACAAATCAGTAACTGATATTGTCTCATCATTTCACTATTGATGAAATGGTGAAATTGATGGAATAGGGATCAAGTGTGATGAATATGTGTGCATTATCATCAAAATAATTATTGAAACATCATTTTAATAATCATCTCCTACAGTAACTCTTGTTGATTTCCATTTGTTCATGACAACTTTCAAGTGAAATTTACCATTTTAAAATCGTTCTACTTGTTGCTTGTTCCTTTTTTATCTGGCATATTTGTTGGCTTTCATACTTTTAGGAGTGGAGATCTGTAATCACTTTTGAATGTGAGATTGAGGTTCACCTTATGTTAGTTAATCTTATTTGTTCAATACGAAAAATTAAAAAATTATTTGTTAGAATTGAGGAGAAAAGAAGTCTAAGAGGGTGGGCCGCACAAGGAGGCCGGAGGTGTCGTACAAGGGGTATCTGAGGTTTGTAACTGTCGGTGTCGTACAATAATATGTTTGTCGTACAAGGGGTAAAACGTAGTTTTCTCAATTTTGAAAATGTCTTACAAGAGGTATATTCGTACAAGAGGTTTGTCGTACAGAAGGTACCCGTTCAAGACTTTATAATTTTCTTTCATAAGTAGCCTACATTACTTGTATTTGCCTCAATTTATAACTAAATCAATCAATAATCAGTATCTATCATCAATAAACAATCAATTGAACGAAGCTCACCTGTAGGTAGTTTCTAGGCACAAGACCAATCTGGCCATGAGAGTTGCGAGCTTTGTACCACTCGGGGTCGGCTGGCGGTCGGTCGAGAATTTCCAGCCGGTCTCCCTTCTCGAAGGACAGCTCCTGGTCGTTGGTCGATGTGAACGAGTAGAGTGCCACCACTATGTCCAGAACGTTCTCGGCCATTGCGTACGTGTGCAACGTGTCGTCTAGTTCGCCTTCTTCTTGCGTGTAGTTGCTCGGGAACCATCCGGCTGTTGTTCCACTCTGTCCTCTCCACCAACTACAAATAAATTAGCATTATTATTCCTCTAAAAAAGAACAATCAATATTTTAAACTTGGAAAATTGTATGTTATAATATTAAAATGTATTATAACATATATAATATTTATTACTATAAATTATATAGTAAAATGTATCATACAAAAAAATAAAGATTTTTTGTTGTTGTTTTTTTTTTTGCTAGGGATGATGCCCACATAAGCTCTAAGCCTGTGCGTGGTAATGGGAAGGATGATGATGATGAGAGATCAGAATGGACCTACAGCTTCAGGTGGGTTCCGAACAACCGGGAAGCGATTTTGAAGCTTATCAAGTTTTGTATTTACAGGAGCCGGTCACCGTTACAACGGGAGTGGTAGGCGCTGTCTCTTATCTAATCTCACTGATTAGAATCGCCTCTACTCTAATCGTTTGGAGCGAAGTAGGCTCTGCGGTATAGGGGGGAAAAGTAGGATATGTTGATATGTTGTGATAGTGTGATATGTTGATGCTCTGTAGAACAGACGAAGAGAGAAACAGAGTGAGAGTCGCGCATGCGCACCAGTCTGTTCCCCCTTCACTCCACTGACATTTTGAACCGATACTCGAGACTGAACTATCAATAGGCTTCATCCAATCACTCAATCAAGAAATTTTCGAAAAGGGCTATTGTTAGCCTAGCCCAGAGCTACAACTAATACCGGTTCTAGGGTCTCTTGTGCATGGTCCTTCTATTAATATTATTGTTATTTAATTAGGGTCCTTTTATGCATTAGGTATCGTTCACACATGCGTTTTCGTACATACGAGTAAAACGAACCATTCCTAAACACATTGGAGCAAGTAAGCGCTTTTATGAAAAACGCACGACAGTATGTGAATGTACTACTGAACTTCAAATTTCATAGACCGATCAAGTATTGATCATTAAAAATAATATTCAACTTATAATGATAGTATTCAAACATTTTTTCGAATACTTGAGATCATTTGCAAATGACAACTAAACTAAAATTCATCCATTTCAAGAGCTATCCTATCAAATAATCTGATTTTTCTGCACAGCAATAATTCGAGTTAATGATTTATTTCATAGAAATTTGAAAAAATGACAGTAATTTACTGAAATTGATTCATATTGGTGACAGTAGAAAATGTTTCTCGGACAGTTGCATGAGAATCCAATTGAATGTAACCACCGTAAAATTATGTCATCTAAAGGAACCAATGAACGAATCCGACGGCAATGCAATGAGATTTATAGCAGGATTCTTTTAACTTGTCAGAAAACAGCTGATTTAACGTTAGTAAACGAGCGTACATCAATCAGCTGTTTTATGCCAATTTAAAATAATCCTGCTATACTTGCAACTGACCGTGAGAATGTTCTATAGCTGAATAGTTGGAATAAGTTGTATCTTATACGTACTATGCCGATACGGAAATTACATCTATTCGAGTATGTTAATTGTAAACGTGGAAGACGATTGCCATAACTGTAATGTAGCCTACAGATTTTGGATGCAATAAAAATATTATTCAATTTATTTATTTAAGAGTGACACACTAACCCATCATTGCTCTTCTCGAGTATGAGTATGCGTGTTCCCTTGATGAGCGACAGCTCGTCGGGCTGTTGTGCCTGGTAGTTGTACTTGACGACGGCGGTGCCGATGGCCTCGGACGGGTCGGCGGGCAGGCGACGGGCCACCGTCGGCGACTCCATCGCGCCACCGCGACACGGCGAACTGCTGCTGGACGACGGAAGCGTCTTCGAGCCGCCGCCGCCGCCCCCACCCACGCCCCCGCCCTTCTTCACCTTCTTCTTTATGCTGAAAAATTTACTTCAATCACAAATATTGTGCAGACCATATCGAATGATTTGCACGATACAACATTAAACAGTAGTAATTGAAACACAAAGAAATTAAAGGCCAAAAAACAAACACAGTTTTGAGAAAAATTAGATCAAAGCATTCAATTAGGCCTTAGCAAAGTATGATTGAATCAATGTATCCGGCCGCGGTTATATTGGATGCGAGTTTAAGTTTGTCAAAACTTAAGTCGTTCCAAACACAGCTTTGAGAGTTCAAAGCGTGTAGATGGCAAAATTAAAGTATGATTGAATCAATGTATCCGGGTATGACTTGGATGCAGTTGGTAAAAATATAGCAGGATCCTTTTAACTCAGAAAACATATCCACCAGCATCACAATACTTAACCTACAATTGCTGAATCTCGCAGATTATTGAAAAGGTGTTTTAAAAAGTTATTCTGTGAAAGGTCTTCTTCAAAAAGGTCTTTTAAAGACTTATTGAACTGATTAGTGTGTCAAAATCACTGTTTACTTATTACTGAAACACCTGTTTTCTGACAAGTTGAAAGGATCCTGCTATACCCAAAAACTATACATTAACATCTTGGTTTCAAGCACTAAGAATATATCCACACAAAATGCGCATCCAAGGTAACCGCTGCCTAATTAATAAAACAATACAGTAATACACAAATATTTCATACGAATAATTTGAAACTTGAGTTACATAGACTAAAATGTTCAAGACTATGTTCGATAATTATTCTCTTATCTTGTGAATGTTTATGAGAGCTAATAAACCAGCTTATTTATCGAAATTCGGGGAATAAACAGGTTTTGGCTAAGCATGTTGTTTCTCCCGTAGAACATGTTATGATTTTTATCAGTATCAATGGACGAATAAAAAAATAATTAAAATAATGACAGATAAATTGGTAGCATGGTCTATTGTAAAAAAGTCATTAAATTTAATCCATATGAAGAACTTGATTCATGTGAAATCACAAATCATAAAACAACATGATCCGTACTAGAGAATAGATTAGGGGCCGTATTTATAAACGTTCATTTCGTAAGAATTTCTTTCGTGAGATAAAATTTCAAAAAAAGGTGATCTCACGCTGAACATGCAGATCATATTGAAATTTTTCAAGTTTTATTCAATATTAATTTACAATTGTTTATTGTTGATATTCTAAAGCACAAATACACATATTTAATCATTTACTTGTCATAAAATTATGATAAGTGATCACAATACTTAACCTACAAATGCTGAATCTCTCAAATTATTGAAAAGGTCTTTTAAAAGTATTCTGACATCAAGGTCTTTAAAGACTTTAAAGGTCTTTAAGACTTTCGTTTTGATTGTCGAAATCACTGTTTAATTATTACTGAACAGCTGATTTCTGACAAGTTAGATCCTGCTATAATCGAAACATTTTTCCTGAGCAATGTAAATCATGTGTTTCATAATCATGTGTTTGAAATTTATAAGTAAAACCAGCCTACGCGATGTTGTCACATTGAAGGCCATGTAATTTAAAGGGGGCTATGGAGATAGGCATTTTTTTGAAATTTTATCTTTCGAAAGGAACGTTCATAAATACGGCCCTGACTCTCAGTGAATAGATGTTGAGCGAATTCAACAGATATAGCAGATGTTACAGATATAGCAAATTTCTTGTATGACAACACGGTATGTTTCAGTTAAATAGTTTTGAGCAAACTAGGCCTAAAAGATGGATAATAAATTTACCTGTCGAAAAGTGAGGGCTTTTCCTTCTTGACATAGTTGCTCGGCACATAGCCGGCCTGGTTGCGCGCGTTCTGCACGCGCCACCAATGCTTGGAATCATCCAGCAGCAGGTAGCGCTCGTTCTTGCGCAAATCAAGTTCCTGCGCACCTTGTGCCGCGTAATCGTACTTCGCCACAACATAGCATACATCGTCTTGGCTAGTCTTGCCTGCCAACAAAAACAACACAACCATCATCAAACATTGGATGGAATAGGCAAATTCAGAATATAATATTCAATCTAGGCTAAGTGATTTTGATAAAGTAGAAATTTGCCAAAAGTTTCGCCTTCAATTTTTACAGAGTGTCCCAAAAAATAGTGACGCCAGTACTACCACGGTATTCTACAAGTCAAAACAAACAGATTACCATAATTCTGTTTGTTTTGACCGTGGTAGTACTTTTTTGGGATAGAAATGACAAAAAATTAAGAAACTATCAAACAATACTGAAGTTTGTCCACGAGCAAATGAAGTGTAATATATTCCAATATTATCTATTACAGTATATTAAGTTTAATTTTTGTCAAATAAAGCAATTTATTTAGCTATTTAGCTAAGCTCTCACAGCTTGAAGAACGTCAAATATTGGAATATTCATTTCAATGTTAGAAAATTAATGACATGTTATAACTTTGCAAATAAATCAAATGCATTACAAAAAAAGATGAGATACAGTGGAAATAGAGTACCAAAAAATATTTCTGTGAAAAAATAAAATAAAAAAACTTGCAAAAACCGAAATAACTGAAGGTGTTAATTCGTTGTTATTCACATTGGATAATGACAGTCTCTGTGCTGATGAAATTATGTTATAGCTTTAAAGCTGAGGCCGCACTGCTGGGTTGTTACCTGGATGGTAGATGATTTATCTATAGCTCATACAACATCCATAATAATATTACATGTAAAAAATAATCACGGCTTTCTTGATAAACCGTGTCCACCATCAATCATTCACCATCTACCCACCTGCAGTGCGTCCCACTGAGCTAATTATCTAAATATATTTATATTTAGATATAAATGTATAAATATATTTAGCTCAGTGGTGCGTCCCACGGTTTAGAAATTGTTTGCTACACAATGATATCTGCATGCACAGTGTGTACATGCAAGAGGCTTTGACGTCAGTGAATCAGTGCTCGAAGGATCACGAATATTATTTTATTGAATGCCTCTTATCTAGTGATAATTACAAAATAAGGGTGAATATGTTGGAATAAAACAGTAGACTACACAAATTATCAAGAACAATGATGAGAATTATCAAGTGCTTGTTATAGTTTGAGAAATGATTTAATTATTACTGAATGGGATGAACTTAGTGAAAGTATAGATGAGCTCCATTCAATATGTTTTCTATATTTGAATACATATCGATGAACACATGAAAAAATTGAAAAGAATTTATTTTAGAAAATAAGATGGGTTAATAAAATATATGAATGGAAAAAATTGATTGAGTGATGAAATGATTGATTTCAGTACTCAATGATTACAAATAAAAACTTACAAACATTGTTATAAACTTAATGAAGTGATAAATGCAATTCTCAATGAGAGATTCAAGTTCATTTTTGTTTACAGAAAAATAAATTAAATAATTCTGACAATTAATATATGAGAATCGTTTAAAATCTGAAATAAATAACAATGAACATTATTCAAGTAAATTTATAGAATGAAAATACATGGATAAATAACTTGGAATAAATATGTACAAAGGGAATTATTACAAAGAAGGCTAATTGAATGACCCCATCGACTCTATTACGGTACCAACGTTTTTAGTAATGAATAAATAGACTATATTAATCAATAAATGAAGAATTCAATGCAATATGTTTTCTAGAATTAAAAATGTGAACCCTTCGACAGCAGCTAAGCTATATAGATTTTCTAGTGTTCAATTTATACCATTTCTAGAGTAAAAATATACAATTTGACTCAAAAAGCATAACCTTACAATAAACCAAGTTAATTAAATTCAACACTTCAATTCAATATTACTGTAGGCCTACATCCTACATCCATGAAGCCCCAATTTTCAGAATTCACAATTAATGAATCACCTTATTGAATTCAATAACATACAATAGAAGTTAGAAGCCCCAATTTCTAGAACGTTCAACTAATCAATTTCTGAATTCATTGATGAACTTCCACACGCGATAGAATGAATATGAGTGCTAAAACAATCCCAAGCAAATAGAATTTTTGTTTGAGGAAGTGTATCATTTCGTTAATGGACACAGTAGCTATTCACAATATGCATATAGACTATAACTATTTACCCCAGCTATTCAGCCCCAACTGTGGCGCTGTCTAAAACTGTCTAATAACTCTAAAAAGTGTAATATCAGAAAGTGTAATAAAGCGATTGAACAAAATTGCTATCATAATAGCATGGTGAATAGAAATATTTTAGTACAGATAAAATTTCATAGAAAATTGGTTGGTGACAAGACAAGCGGTGATAAAGTATTAATTAGCAAACATTTAGTTGGGGAATAGAAGTTTATAACTTAATTTGTACAAATAACTCAAATTAAATAGCAGTTTCAAAGTGAAGGTCATTCAGATTTAATACATAGTTCGACTAGAAAAAATAGTTATGATATTGGAATTTAAATAACGTTACAAAGGTTTAAACTCAACAGAGGTTTAACTCAAGCGAGATATTGTTGGCACTCTATCTATCCTTCAAATGCTGCCAAGTTATATGAATCGTACTATAGCATTATCTCCCAAGATTGGAATTATTCACGTTTGTCGAAAGAATCACCAAATCAATAATTTCTCAAGATAAAAATTCACACTTCAAAAATTGCGAATATCGACAAGGAAATTATTATAGAATTGGAATATTTCTAATAATTTATAATCAATGACTTACAAATAGTTACAAAATGAATTCTATTGGTCCAAAGGCCTCAGCCCCTTAGGTGGGTGGAGGTGACCCAATTTTATATCAACACCTATTTTGATTTTTTGGACACCCTGATCATGTTTCAAAAAATTAGTGTTTTACAAACAATGGAAGTTTCAAGGGATCATTGTGGTGTATTTAAGAAAATCATTCCTCGTTGAACTGATCTGAGGTTTATAATGATGAAAACTAGCATAAGTAGCTCAGAGAGAAAGTTAGCCACATAAGAAAATTCTTAAACCAATTATGAACGTCTGGCCAAGTGAGCTTGAGAATTTATTCCTATCGCTCTTCTTATAGCCTGGCCTTGAATTCAATTACCTTCATTTAGTCTTTTCACGGAACTCTCAACTACAAACTTCTTCATGTTGACAGTTAATGCACTCAAAATAATTCACAAAAAACATAGCTGGAAGAAATTCATCAAATGACATGGAAAATTATTTAAATTGTCACCTTAATCAAAGTAATGAATGGAATAATTTTTTATAAAAATAAACCATACATCTACTTATACTATTATAAAAATGCGTTGGTGACTGTCTGTAGGTCCATCACGCCTAGAATACTTGACTGATAAAGATGAAATTTTGAACAAAGATTGTCTTATCAGTGTCTTAGGGCGATTAACTGATGAAACCAAACCATTCATCGTAATTCACTGTCATACGAGATAATTTTCAAAAACATTCAACTTAAATGCAATAGACATGAATATGGTACAAAAAACATACCCCAAAAAGGCTTCCATGCTAAATATATTGTTTCTAAACTTTATAATAGCCGTAAAATCAAGAACCCAGCTTAGAGCAAATCAATTTTGACTGGATTGAATTATTAAATTTTTTTTAAAATCAATCTTCCTCAGAACCATTTAAGCAATAGATTTTTGATTATTTTTTATCGAAGGAAGTTGAAGATTCCTTGGACAAAATTTATGCAACACGATGATCATATTACTGATACTCAATTTATGTCCTCAGCATAGATTATCAAATTTGTCTAAATCCAGGAGTTAAAACCAATTTACACTATTTCCAAAGGTATTTGAGGCTTATCCATTTTGTTGCCCGACTGCAATCAATTATATTGTTTTAGGTTACATGGATTCTAAGCAGATATTTAGTTCCTCATGTTCAGGAGTGGACCACCAGCCTAGGAAGCAGCTGAAATTACAAAAGCATGCACCTATATGAGGAAGAATGTTAGTTTTACAAGGCAAAGCAAATCTAATCCCTTACCAAAATAGAAGGGTTCAGATTCATAACTGAGGAACGCTTAATGTTGAAATATCGATATATCGAATGAAACCAATCAACTAAATAATCATCATTCGATAAATAGATAATAGCGTTACCCATTTATGAAACTGCAGCCAAATAGTATTTGAACAAGAACCAGAGACGATTTAAACTTAAGCTATAAATAACATTGATATGGATTGTGAAAGATGATCCTAGAATAATGGGTCAAAGTCAATAATTTAAGTACAATTAAAACTAAGATCAATCTAGACAGTCACCATTTCCCATTCACAGTCCCATGCTATGTACAAATTAATGAGCCCCTCCAAATTCCGAAACCAGTTAGCATAAAGCAGGGTTCATCAAGCAGGGATTGTGACTAAAATTCAATGTTCGCTATCATTAGCGATCATACCGTGGGGTCGCATGACTGCTGTATGCTGTGGAATCGATCGAATACCGTTGTTCTTGCCTTGCCACGCTGTTTCTCTTTGAGCTGTCAGCGATCGCGCGTCCAACATTGCTAGATTCCCAACAGGTCAACTGATGTGACCATCAACTTTACAGCAGATGATATCCATCTCAATATTTTGATAATAGAGCGTCACGTCTCAATAACACTATAACACAAGACATTATCTTTATTCGAGCTAACTGTATTTTCAATGAGATTTATAGTAGTTTGTTTCCATCAATAGCAAGTTTGTGCATTGACTAGGTTAACCAAAAAAACCACTGTTGATCTTGAGATTGTAGAAAGGCAAACACAAACCCGTAACAATGTTTAGGAATACAAATAAATTTGATGGATAATCACAATGCATAGATTGTTCAATTGTAATCTTCATTCTTGTTTAGATTGTCTAATTGACATAGTGGACCCTATCTATGTAAGGTAACTTACGGTAACAAAATACACTGGAACGATTTACGGTTATTGGGATAACCCTCAATGTACAGATGAATTAAAATTGAATATATGCATAAGTGTGATTGATACAGGAGTATACTTGTATTATTATTACAATAAAACCAAAAATAATGATATCAAGGGCTCTCATTCAATGATATGAGACATTGGGATTGTCATAAACATGACCTACGAACAGCCTAGCTCAACATGAAACAAGTTTTAAGAAGATTATAAGAGTCGTATATGTGATAATATTGGAGAAATCATCACACTAAAAATAAATAATAGTAAAAATTAATTTTCAAGGACCTACCAATTTTCAAGCTTGACATATTCCACAGACAGGCATAGATGAACTACTTTCTCACGGACAGAAACACACACCCTCGGCCATCAACTTCACCGGGTAACCAATTGGTTCAATGGCTTGGAAACCCTATTTTCCTTTAGAATTAAATTTCTTCACAATAATTCTCATTATATTGCTGAAATTTAATAAGTTGGGTGATTCTTGTTAGAGAAATCTCATTAAAAAGTCCAATTGAAGTAGACTAATGTACATTAAGCTATGTGACAAAACTTAATTATATTTTTGATAAGAATAATAGATGAAAACTGTTAAAGATCACTTTGACAGAAGTACTTGATAAATTTTTTATATCAATTCATTCTTTTTTCAAATATAATCATTTTGAAGAGAAAGCTGAAAAATCAATTCAAGAAAGTTGTGAAGGTTGGCGTCATGTTTTAATCAAGATGAGCGGGAAAGGATTTCCATTCAAAATAGCCAGTAATTTTTCTTTTCCTGTAAGTATTCTCTTGGAATGGAATCTATTAAAATCGTAATTCATTTTTTTCTGAGAAATTGAAGCAATTCAGTTATTACGTAGGTCTACGTAATACATTAATCAGTGGCGGTCCTAGGCTTTGCGGGGCCCTGGACAATTGACTTTGGCGGGGCCCCACTTATGGAGTGAGGGGGGGGTCTGGCTGGGTCTCCGTTGTCAGCTTCAATAATAATGAAATAGCGGTGGCTTACCATGCAGTTTTTCTAAATTATTCTATACTACAGATCTTCAGAAAGCTTTCGATACTGTACCAATACAGAGACTTTTTGAAATCCTAGATAAATCAGCCATTAATAAACATTACATATGCGCTATCAAAGAAATTTACAAGGACCAGATGAATGTTATTAAAATTGCAAATAGAGTGTCACAGCTATTTGGCACTGATAAGGGCGTGCGTCAAGGCTGTTGTCTCTCTCCGACCCTGTTCAAAATCTACTTAGAGCATATACTAATCGATTGGAAGAAGAAATGTGAATATATGGGTATCCCGATAAAAATAATGAATGTATAACTTATGGCGCGGTTTCACGACACCAGTAGACGTGTAGGTTACTGGCAGGCAGGTTGTATATTCTTCCACTCTTTACAAATAGGGCAATGCACACCAGTCAATGTGCATTGGGCCTGGCCCACATACGTGTGTGGTAATGTGGTTTGATTTACTTCACAAGCAAGAGCAGTGACTGATCCTAACCTACAGATGCATTGCGTAAAAAGTGACGAGTTTTCAGTTAATATTGATTAATTTTTTAAATTATAATATTGATTAAGCAAAAAGCCTTGTCATGTGACCACTGGTATTGTAGCTCTTTGCTAGTGAAGTAAATCAAACCCCACACGTATGTGGCCAGGCCCTAACTGATCTCGAGTAGTATTTAATACACAGTAGGCTACACACCAACTAAAGCTATTTCATGAACACCACAGCTGCCTGAAACCATCCCCAAAATGCCGGATGCTGTGTCTATATAGAGCCCCAATTTATAAAAAGTGTAAAGTATGAAATTCTTGGTCGTCACCATTTACTGTGTGTGTGAATACGGTATTTATAACAAATCAATCCACCACTCAAATTTTTGGCCTCCCCAGTACAATCACAGTGTGGCCATTGGTTTAGAAGGGCCCATAGTCATAAACAGTGTGGTGTTACATTTCCCGCCACCACCATACTTATGAAAATATCTGCTAGGAAGATTTGAACCCATTCATACATTTTACCCTAGAGAAACATTAAAAATAATTCCTCTGCCCTTATGTAGTTTTTAAAAAGCTCAAAAATTACGGGTCAGAAGTGTATCACTTGCAACATGATTCAAATAATATCTTCGCAATGTAAATCTGTTAGTAGTAGGCAAAAATATGGTGGATTTGACCGACCTGACCAATCAAAAGCAAGACATTCAGTGGCCACACTGTGATTACAGTCTCTGTACACAATAGCGGCGCGTAGAACTCAGCTCTTCATGAATTTCCTCCTCAGCCCCTGCGCCCACTTCGCAACTGCTATCTGATTTCAGTCAGCAACCCAATGTTGCCAGATGACATATTTGGCTGTTTTTCGGGTAATCTAACCTATATATATCAGCATAGCCCCCTTTAAACTGTAGTCACCTTTAGCTAGCTGTATAGTTAGTCTATGCTGTAGTAAAGGGGGCTATGATATCAGCCAAAGTCATCTGGCAACGCTGTGTTGCTGACTGAAATCAGACAGCAGTTACTTGGTGGGCGCAGGGGCTCACTGTGCTGTAATTGTAACTAAAAGAAATGGATTCTCCCACCAGAAGGGAGGGGAACTATAACTTTCAAGGCTTTTTCTATCACTAGAGGTATGTGCATGTCTAGACCG
Source organism: Laodelphax striatellus (assembly GCA_017141395.1). Classification (NCBI taxonomy): domain Eukaryota; kingdom Metazoa; phylum Arthropoda; class Insecta; order Hemiptera; family Delphacidae; genus Laodelphax; species Laodelphax striatellus. The sequence continues at coordinate 10,593,505 of CM029531.1, read as the reverse complement.
TTGGGGGGGAGCAAATTAATTACTTGGCTGGATTTCACGATTTCAGTAGACGTTCAGGTTACCTGCCTGTCCCTGCTCTGGTCACACGACAAAAAAGAATGTAATTCAATTTAAAAGTATTACAATGTTATAGATAGGCCTATTAACAAAACGACAGAATGGAAGCAAACCCATTCGAACATAACCTCAACACCACCAGTATAACCTGTTCAAGTAAGTGGTCTCACGTTTCAGTTTACCTGCCTTCAGCAGCAACCCGAACGTCTACTGGTAACGTGAAATTCAGCCATAAGAGTGCTGGCACACATATTATAATATTGCTGTTGCATCTATCAAAATGTTAAAACATATCTACGAATTAATTAGGAACTTTAACAAGGAGAGAGCCCTCTGTGGTGCAAAGATGAAGGGAAGACCAAGAGTATGGTAAGGACGAAAGTAATAGACATGAGAAGAAATAAAAAATAGTAAATAAATAAATGAAGTGGGGGGAAAAAGAATAAAATTCAGAGGTAGATGATCAAAAATGAGAATACCGTACAGTTAGGCTGTTAATGGAGTGAGTGTGAGATAATATGAACAAAAAATATTCATTTATCATGAAACAACGAGCTAGAATATAGTAAACCACTATATATATGGTTTACTATATTCTAGCTCGTTGTCATGAAAGGAATCAAATGCTAACCAGTAGACGAAATATATTGGAAAGAAAGGTAAGTGAGTAAGGAGTAAGAAATAACTAAGAAGAGGGCAAAGAATTGATAAAAGACATCTCAAAATTGATAAAGTTTTGGTCAATCTACACGATACTGAGAACCTGTAATTTTTTTGTTTCTAAAAAAAAATTATTGTAATAAATGATAATTATGTAGCCTACATCAATTTGGTGGTTTTGAAAAGATCTAAAATGTAATTTTTATATTGGGTAATTGTTCAATGTTAAAAGATAATTATTTTGCAGGAATAATTCTTTTTCTCAATACTAGTTATAATTTTCATATACGTTATACAGTATATGAATTTTTTTTAAATATATACAGTACTTACAAGCATCCGTGCACAGATTTTTTCTTTGTGGATGCACGTACTTTTCCATGTTATTGCATGTACATAATTTTTCCACATTTTGTATTGTAAGTAAATGAGAAAATTAAGGAAATTATTCAGAAATACTAGAGTTGAAATTAATGAAATGTAAACTAATGAGTTGAAAAAATGGGAAAACTGAATTAAATAAAAAGAGATCATGGATAATAGAAATAGAAAATGATAAATTTGAATGTTAAGTGTTAAGGGTACGGTAGCAAAGGATTACTAATGAAAAATAAAAATGAAATAAAACAATTGAAAATAAAACATGAAATAAAAAGAGATCTTGGATAACGCAAAAATAAAAAAGTATTAATTTGAAAGTTAATGGTAATAAATTAAAGGATTAGGCCTACCCTAGAAGGAGAACGTGGAAGATGAGATGAAAACATAGAGAATGTTATAAGATTGAATGGTGCGAGAAGGTATAGGAAGGGATGAATTATACATGAATTTATAACGATTGACAAAACACTTTAAATTAGTTGAGGAACATGAGAGAGTTGAGAAGTTATCCGACAATATTCCGAGAGATGCAACAACAAACAAGACACAAGAAAAATATACACATTAGAAAGATGGAAAATATCTCCTGAAAAAGAAACAACCAATGTGGCACCACTGAGGAAATTGGATAGTAGATTATTCAGTTTGATTTGGATACAAAAATTAACTTTGTTTTTGAAAAATCAAGCGATTTATACAATGAAAATTTTAAGAAATCGAATAGATTCACTAGAAAAACTTGACAATGGGGAAGGGTCGTTTCAAGAAGATTAATGACTGATTAAATCAACATATTATATTATACTTTGATCTTGGATTTGAACGGAAGGTTCTCCTCCAAGGAGACTAAAAATAAAAAGGACCGCGGGGGAGGGGTAATTGAAAAAAGAATGATCAAGTACTGGATCTTGATCAAGGTCCGAGTTGATTAGATTTTTGATAAACAAATAATTGTAAGGAAATAACTAGAGAATAAAAGCGGCCAATTGTCTAGACATGCAATATCAATTATTTCGTACGGTAATAAGGTTTTCAAATTGGAGTCGCCCAGGACCGATTTAAACAGTTCAACAAGACATAATTATGATCATTAACAATTAAGTTAGAGAGAATATACGAACTGGAAGATATGTATAAATTGAAAGTAAACAACTTAAAAAAAAACAGTGATTGGCAATACTTTTTGGAACTGGAGGCTCTCTTTTTACCAACTGAAAGAAAAGAATGTCAATTCAATTAAAAGAATATAATTGTCAATTTAAAAATGATTGAAATTTTTACAATTTACATCTAACTAATTTACGCTTGACTAATTGAATTTAGAATTATTAAAAGAAGTTGGAGAATTTAAGATAAAAATTTGGAAAAAACTTGATTGAACAGTTGAAATGGGCCCCGAGCTAATTTACCTTTTTGATGTTCTGCGAAGGCCTCTCTCCAAGTCTGCATCGATGCCTGAAAAGACCCACACCCCTCCCCGTTTGTATTTATTGTCATAAAAAAACAATACATACACAATATTCAATAGATCATACAAAACAGAACATACACAATTCAATAGAAATCAAGTCATGATAGCGTCTTTTCAACTCAAATTGCAAGATATTAAAAAATGATAACTTAGTTCATTGTGAGTGAAACCACAAGTCATTCGATCACATTCAATATCACAGTACACTTTTCACTTGTTACATATTCAATATCACAGTACACTTTTCACTTGTTACATATTTTTTATCATTTCACTTCATTTAAGCTCCTTGTTCTTCTAATAGTTGCCATCAAATTTAGTGCGACCCATCCTCCTCCTTTTGTTTGTGTGTGTGGTGTGTGTCTCTCTCCTCAATTCCTAAAGAAGAAGAAAAACAAATATTGATAGTTACAAGTAGACTCACATAATAGCTATTTGTGTACCAGCTATGTGACACAAGTAGCTGAGTAAGGCTAGGCGTACACAGGTTAGTCAAGACAAGACAAAACGAGATTAGTCACGTTTAGTCACAGTACTTCACATAGTTGCTTATGAAGCAACACACACCGATTAGTCATTGCATCAGTGTGTGCTGATTCATAAGCAACTATGTGAATTACTGTGACTAAACGTGACTAATCTCGTCTTGTCTTGACTAACCGATGTACGCCTACCCTTACATAGCTCTGTGTGCAAAATATAAAATAGGCGAGAAAGTTTTTTGTAACAATAACTCCTCCGTGGTTTCTCAACCAAAACAGTCTATTTAGTTGATTAAACAATTTATTTGGTCAGTCTACGCTGTTGACAGAGATAATCAATTCATTCGATTAGTTAAGCCATTTATTTTTGGTAAGTCTATGCTTTTGGCCAATGTGAAATGTCTTGTATCAGTAAAATGATTTATCTATTCTTAACTAATCTGGATTCCGTGATTGAATTGACTAAAAATATATATACTCAGTTGAAATTAACAGAATTAACAAATTTACCATTCCAAACAAGTTCTTAGTAGCCTCGAAATGTAATTATTCCTGTTAGTCATGAGATACCTTAGTATTCAAGCAACCAATTGTAATGTTTATTTCTGACTAATAAATATTGTTATTCATTCATATAAATATTTGAAATCAATATAGTGAGTAAAAAACAGTGTAGATAGTTCATATAACTAGCTAATTTTTCTATTGGTCATGTTATTTAAAATTACAAGTAGGCAAGACTCTTCTTGAAGAAATCAATTCCAATTAATTCTATTTCTATTAAATTGTCTAATTCTAACTGTATTTCTAATTCTATTATATGAATTCTAATGAACGTTTTGTTTAAATTAAGTACTCACCAACATCAGTTGCAATTTCACACTTTGTTATTGCTCTGTGATTAACACAACTGTTGTGATTTTCTATTAGAGTACTTTGTAGTCCTATGCCATGAATCTGTAAAAAAGATAGAAATATTTAATTCACTCCAATAGAGAACGAATATAGAACAATATTGAACGAATATTGAACAGAACCAATATTGTAAAGACTTGTAATGCAACAACTTGATAGTTGAGTAGCCTAGTTGAGTTGAGACCAAACAATGCTTTTCCAATTCATAGTAGTTGATGAAATTTAAGATAGATGACTCATAATTTTCCAGCTTTAAAAGTCTCACCTTGATATTGACTTTATATTGATATTGAATGTGAAGAATTATTAATTTCCTGAAATCAATAAATATAGTGAGAGATCAACTAACAGTATACTTAGTTGATATAACTAGCTAATTTTGCTATAGGTCATGTTATTAGATGTTATTATTATTTTATTGAAGCTTTTTTATTAAATTTACAATTAAAAAAACCTCTAGAATACTCCATCATTTTTATACAGAGAGATACCGTACTGATTTCTATAAATTATAGGTAACATTCATTTCTTAAAGTATAATTTAATAAAGGTAGTTTAAATTTCAATTTCCTCCAATTCCAATTTCAGTGATTCCAATTTCAATCACTTGAATCATCCTTCCCAAAGATTGCGCTGGAATAGACATGAAGTATAACAGCAATACTACAATATAAGCCATATATACAAGCCTATCACATCACTGCTCTGCAAGAATAGTTTTTCCATGGCTGCATAATGGATAATTAAGGCTCTTTATGTGAACCTTTATATGTAATGAAAATGAATGAATAAATATCATTCAACATTACATAACTTTACGGTTATGAAGAATGCACGGAAAAACATTGAAATTAAACCACACACAACAAGTAGTGAAAATTCTATTAATATTAATAACACACAACTGTCGGTGGCTAACGTAGCATCGACAAACGTTTGTCTCGACAGGTTAGCTCTCTAGGTTCTCTACCTTTTTAATTTTTTGGTAGCGGTGGAAAAATGATTGAAAATGCTTCGGAAACGAACCCGAGGCAAACTGGATGGCTTATTACAAACTTGTAACTGATGCTTGTGGATTAGTTGATGAGAAGGAATAATGTAAGAATTTTATAGCATACAAGTCAAACTTCAGGGTCATCATCATTACAACCACTACACTTTGTTATTTTTTTAGAAAAATTACTAACTGAAACTGCTTTTCGATTGGCTAATGAGGTGAAATGATAGTATAATATTGTTAGGTTTAGCTATAGGAATCGAACCAGAGACAAACAGGGTTAGTTTTCACATGAACCTGATGCGCCAATGAATGGTTACATTTATGAGAATTTTTTTTGAGGGTGATGCCCACATGAGCTCTAGGCTTGTGCGTGAGTAATGAGAGGGGTGATAATGAGAGATGACGACTGTTTTTAGGCAGTCGGGACCGACGGCTTTTCGTCTCCTCCGACGGGAGTGGCCGTTTTTGTCAAAATCCGTTCCGGCAACTGTATTCGATCTTGGAACCTTTGGATTATCAGACAGGCGCTTATCGCCCTCGGCTACGGACCCTCCTAATAATTATAATCTAATGTTCAATTTTATACTTACACTTAAGAAAGATAATTCTTACCCTTAAATTTCCAAGTGTGTCCATTTGATCATCCAATTTTGATGTTTTAGCTAGCTTTGATCATTTTAGCTGCAAAAGTCTTAGTGGTTCCATCAACACTCGAGTTCCAAGAACTGAATATTCCATGAATATTTGGACCATAAATATAAGGCCTAAATATTCTGAAAAAAACCTCCTGGAAAGCAAAAATAATTATTATTAGAAAGAGGTTGAAATTAGCTTTTGTATATTTCTGATGTGTTTTAAAAGTTGAAAAACATACTTTCAAACTAAGGGTTGAGCATTGGTAAGCTTATTGTTTCTTGGAAAAAATATTTCATTCATTACATTCGTATTAAGGATTCTTTATACAAGGAAATTAGTTTATCTACAATATTATGAATAAAATTGATTGAATGAAAGCTGGAAATGCAAACGAAATGCAATGAATGGTAAACATTTTTTAGTAAACTTGAAAATGATTAACACAGAAACTTGACTTACATCTTCTAACGAATACTATAGCCTACATTTTGCGAGAACACCTGTTTTTCATTTCCTTAATATGCTGGAGTTGATAAATAGATATTTATTTACTAAAAACTATCTTGAATTATTGAAAGAACTGAATTGATTGGATTCTTAATCAAAGAAACTTGAACTGAAAGGAAGACTTGAATAAGTGGACTACTTGTCAGGTGCAGACAGGCAATCTCCAGGTAGGAAGAGCAGCGCATGCGTGTCAATAAGTCCATACACTATAAAATCAATTTTTCATTCGAATGTCCAACCTTAAAGTCTGCACGCTTACGAAAATATTATAAACGTTACTGCATTACCACTTAAACTATTTGCCAATACACTCCAATAGTTTAAGAAAAAGAAAATTTTCAATCCAATTAGTCAAATATTATATAGAGAAGAAAGCGGCATTTATACCTCGTCTAAGTATTGTCAAGATAATAGGTATTTTTAGATAGATAGATATACATGACATGATGGCGTCAGACAAGTCAAAGTTTGCAAAATTGCAAGAAACTGATTATGTTATTTGGTAATTTTCTCAATTTGTCAAATATTACAGTAGTATTTAACTATTGCAGTAATCAAAATACATGTATATCAGACTCAAGAGAAGCCTATTAATTGTAAATACTTTGTGGAATGTACGTTTGAATGGATACTTAATGTTTCTTCAATCCAACTGGATGTTACGATATATCTATTACCAGTATAATTGGCTCTCATACAGCAATCAATGCAGTGCTCTATGTCGTGTATTATTTTTAAAATCAGTGTGTTCCTTAGTTTAAAATTAATAGAATTAATTCAATGTCCGGCCTGAAAGTATGATATGAAAATATTAACTTCAATATAATTTCACAAAAACCTACCAACATTTTCAGCTATCAGTTCTGTCAAAACACTTTCGGATAACAAAATTGATTTAGACCAATGTCTCACGAGCAAAGACCTCATAAGAATTTTTCCTTTTGAAAATATTTCGATTACAGTAACCTAAAACAAGTGTTTTGCTACTGACAAACATGTTTCTGGATGAATTAGTTCCATACATTGAAGGTAAACATTCCACTATTGCTGTAATTCTTATAAATTCGATAAAAACTGGCGTGTTCAATTATTAGCTTTGTGAAAACAATAAATACAATTGATTACAAAATATTTTCCATAACTGCACCATAATTCCAATGTTCTATAAGGCTAGGGCGTACACCGGTTAGACAAGACAAGACGAATTAGTCACGTTTAGCCACAATGTATCACATAGTTGCAGCACACACCGATGCAATGACTAATCGGTGTGTGTTTCCTACAAGCAACTATGTGAAAGTGACCAAACGTGACTAATCTCGTCTTGTCTTGACTCAACCGGTGTACGCCTAGCCTTAAACTCATGTTTCATTAGCTTAGCAAAAACAATAAATAGAATAGACGGGGTCCTTTTGAAACGAACTTGACCTTGCCGTATTTTGAGGCTGGGAATAAAAGAAGCCAATCAGGAAAAACGAACGCATAAAACAGAATTTTCAGGTAATCATGTTAAATCACACATGCCATTCATAAAACAAGCTCCGAATAATGTGGATCAATCACTCAGTCCACGCCTAAAACTTTTATCATTATAATCGTCAATATCCAAGATATCAGCTACGTAATTATGTTTAATATCATCAACACAAATTGTTCAAGAATATGTTAAAATCTTGTTTCAATAGAAAATTCAACCATCTTATTCTGAATATGAAATTGTAATATATAATGAGCATCTAATTAAATTATTCTTGTTATAAAACAAATTAAAGTAGTTCAAACTGATATTAAATGAACTCAGTCCCAGATGAATAAATCAATCACAATAACTTTGAAGTTTTTTTTCAATCAAATATTCAGATATTGTCACGAATTCTACATTCATTTTTCTTATAGTGACATTTATTAATTTCCCCAATCTTTTGCAAACTAGAATTTTGATGGTCTCCCATACGAATTTTATAAATTGTTTTCAAGTTTTTCTTTAAATTTCGTCATTTTCATTTTAGTGAACAAGATTGTGGTGAGTAAGGGAATTTGAGGAACGAATATTCAGGAGCCTGATAATACGAACGTGGAAGTTCACGGCCACGTTGAGGGGTGCTGTGGCCTGATGGAGGGTATCTTTATCTGACTTCAGCATCCCAAGTGTTGCCAGATAAATTTCTATCTGATAGGTACTAGATTACATCGATTACTCGAAAAACAGGCAAATGTTATCTGGCAACACTCTGGGTTGCTGACCGGAAGTCAGATAGAAGTTGCCTCCGTGGCTCACTCACGGGCCTTACATCCACGGCGTGGCTAAGTTACCTACGTTCGTGGATTACTTATGCGGCGGGCCTTATACCGTGGAATTTTTGAGGTTGAAGAGAAATCTGTCAAAAGTGAAGAAATGTGGTAAAAATATGGCAGGAATTGGCTACGCTTTAATGCTTTGTTCGCTATTCAACTATCAGCAATCAGCTTCAGAAGCTTATTTTTTAGTTTTCCAAGTGTGGATTGATTCATGAAAAAAATTTGCGGGGCTTCAGATAGGAATACCAATCATTATAATACTCATTGTTGAATCATGAAAAAAACGTAAAAACATATCTACTTTTAACAATCCTTGTTATCCAGGAACTGATGGCTATGCTTTACATTGAAGGCTGATTTGTCGACACTCAATTATGTAACACACTTACATCAACTTCTAACCTCTGAGCAGTATTTTCTCCTGAAAAAAAAAATGCCGATTTGATGCCGTACGTTCACAAATATTGGTCAGTCTGTAGAAAAATAAATACTTAGCTTTAATAATTTAGTAAGTCAGGTAATGTTTAGGTACATTTTTCAATTCACTAACAAATGTCACTAGCATCTAAGTTTTTTAGTTTTAGTACTATTGAATAGAATGCCAAAATGATTTTACTATATAAAATATTTCTCAAATACTAATAATAATTTAATTTATTAATTACACATGCTAGATTCTTATTCAAATTATATAATAAAACCAAAGCATGAGGGAAATTTCAAAAAGTAGATAAAACAATTAAAAAAGTCAATAGGTGGAAAAAGAACAAGTGAAGAATCAAAACATGAATAGGCAGCGTTTAATAACAATCCATAATTAGCGGTCGCATGCTAGATTTTTTCAATCTTTACTCCAAATTATACAATAAAAACATTAGTTTATCAATGTTTAGAATGATGTTATTAACAGTAATTTAATATGATAGAATATTTTCATTTCAATAACATTTACTATGTAATGATTTCAACAACTAACCTTGTTCTGAATTCGATTCGCAGCTGGTTGGTTTTCGGCGAGTAGGAATTTGAGAACGAGAGAGAGAAGTGAAAAGCTTTCGCTATTGGCCGAGAACTCCACGCGGAACTTTCCTAGTGCGCGACTCCGAACACAACCCGCACGGCTACTTCCGCTTAGCGTCAAGGACTGGAGGAGAATCGCGGCTGCCTTACCACGTCAAACACTACAAAATCAAAACCACTCGACAAGGGCGAATTTCTACATTGCTACCAGCCAGACATTCCCCACGCTGCCTGGCTGCCTCGTTATCGCTGCTCACACAAGTAAGAGATGATCTCGTCTCTCTCATTGTTACACAATAAAATTAAACAGCGATCAATCAGTAGGTAAAAAGGTGTGCGGACATAAGATACAAGTGAGAATCCTCTAATATAGGCATAATAAATTAACAACGATCAATCAAAACTAATACTTGAGTAGGTAGAAAAAGGAGACATAAGATTCAAGGGAGATAATCCCTCTATTGTTAGGCATAATCAATTAACAGCGATCAATCAAAACTAATACTTCAGTAGGTAAAAGAAGGTGACATAAAACACAAGGGCGATAATCCTCTCCAGTCAGTTCGGTTTCTTTCCTTACTTGATATACTTGAATCGCGGATGATTAGCGACTCGGATAACATATCACTTGTGTTTTAATATGCGACGCCCAGACGAGACTGGAAATTGCCTTGCCCGTCTGAGCATCATCATTTGAAAAACACATGGTTTGAAAATTCTCCGAGTCGCTGAGCAGCCGAGTAGTCATGATTTAAGTATCCATGTGTGAGTAGAGCCTAATAAAAATACTGGCACAAGTAAAATTACTGGAGATAGTCCACTCAATTTGAAAAATAGAATAATAATAATAATTGATCAAACATGAAACCTCAGTAGGGTATACCAATTTCACAGAAGCCATAAAGCAGATAATACTCCTCCATTGTAAGAATAACATATTCGGTTGTAGAATAATGCGTCGGTTGACAAGACAAGACGAGATTGTCACGTTAGCGAGAGCTACAGATTACAGTTGTTATAGCCAGCACAATACCAACCCGTCATTGCATCGGTGTGCTGCTGCTTATAAACACTATGAATGAATTACCGTGACCTAAACTCGTCTTGTCTTCTTGTCTCTACCCAACTGGTAAAATGCCTACGCTCAGCTTGCACAATTATTACCAAACTAGTGAGATAAACTAGTAACGGGGTTATAATCCCTCCATCTGTAAGAATAAAATGTTGAAAAATAAGTTAACATAAAACATTTGACATATTATACTGTTCCGCGTTCTGAGCCCGTGAGTAGCCCCTGATTTGGCTGAAGCAAGCATCAGGGACAAGGAGTGCTATACTTTTGCACTGGCTAAAACCGATTATTTACGACGCATTGCATTCCTGCAAAGGGACATTGAGCTTAGACGCAGGTATGAGTGTCACAAAGATGCGAAATTCCCTTCATTTGTTAGACCGGAAGTTGGGCAGCGATTAAACAGTAGGTAAACAACATCCTGAATAAGGTACAAGCGATTACTTTCTCATATCAGTTACCCCATTTTATCGGAATAACTAAAAAAATTGAACGCCCATAGTTCACTTGGTTTGTCCAAGTGCCACCCACCCCTATTCTTAATCCCCTCAGACTCAGAAACAAGATTTAATTATTGGACCATTTTTCCTCAGTCTCTCTGAAAGATGTCCAACGATACAGGTAGAAACAGGAGCCTAAAAATAATGTAATTGGAGTTTTAAAGCTTAAAATGAGTAAAGACAAAATTATTTAAGAAGACTCATAGAAGAAACAATAAGTGAGATAATACTTTTCATTTGTTGTTTATGAATACTATGATTCATAAAAATTAAGTTCAGGTAGGTATGGTCGAATGTTACAGAAGTTAAAAAGTAAAGATAATCCCTTCATTTGATACAATAAGAACAACTACAGCCAATATAATCCGTAAAATATTGTATAACTTCTGTACTAATGTTACAGAAGATGACATGGTTCTATCAATTCTGTTAGAATATGAAATTTTTGATTAATAGAAAAATAAAATCCTTGTAATATTAGCCATCTATTTGCGCTTAGTATAAAATAGCTAAGATTAATCAGGAATAAAAACTTTTTGTTACTATACAAAATGACACAAGCATCATATAAAGCAAAGATAACTCCTCCATTTGAAGAGTTAATCATCCACGATCAATAAGAACATGATTATTCGTGGATTGATCATTATAATCATTGATACAACACAGCTCAAGAAGATAGAACGGCATACTATGTGCGGAGAACTTGATAAGTCTGCAAGTGAATAACTCTCATCTAAGTCCGTTATTGAACTACAAGTTATCATTATTATTTTGATTACAGAATTAAAAACACCAGAAATTTAAACTTGTGGAATTGTAAAAAATGCACTTTTATGTTGGTAAAAACCTTTTGAAAAATTTTTTCCATGACTATCCTCTCAATGTTGATGAGCACAGCAACACATTGGTGGTGGCTGTGGAGAGTTACTACAACACCTGTAGAAGAAAGTTGTAAATGCAGTATCATTAACCATTACATAATATAATTTGATACACTACCTTACACACACTAAAATATATTCTGCTGCCAACTGATCGCCAAAATGACATAGTAAGAGACTATTTGATGTGAAAATTAAAATTTGCGGCTTGAATGTCTTTTGACAGAGAAAGGTATTCCAGGTGTAGACAGCATTTGAGATGCAACTCAAGAACACAGGGCTCATTTACAAACAGAAATAAGTCCAAAATGGTGACAACAGGAGCAAGCCAATACACTATCTTTAAGTCTTAAAACAGAAAAAGAAATTTAATTTGACCTGATAAGTGAGATTAAAATTTTTTGTACCATTTTTCTTTTATTGTCTGGTGTGTTGTTCAAATAATCTGATTCCTATTTCTCAAGTTTATGAAACAGGAAACATTGACAGCATAATAGAAATATACAGCTTCATTGACAAACAAAAATAAGTCACAAGTGACAGCATTTAGGATGCAAGCCAGAGATACAGGGCTTTCAGGATCTTATACAACAGAATGTACAATATCTGTAATGATAATGTAATTATCTTGATAGATAAAGTTACACCGGCCTGTTTCATAAAATCTCATAAGACCTGGAATTGCTGATTATAAGATGGCAACATTTTTTTTGTACCATTTTTTCTTTTTATTGTCTGGTGTGTTGTCATCAAATAATTAGCAATTCCCTATTTCTCAGGACAAGTTTTATGAAACAGGAAACAGGTCTGACAGCATAATAGAAATATACAGAGCTTCATTGACAAACAGAAATAAGTCACTCTGAAGTGACAGCATTTAGATGCACCAGAGATACAGGGCTTTCTTTGTGATCTTATACAACAGAAATGTACAATATCTGTAATGATAATTAATTATCTTGGCCTACAGATAAAGTTACACGAGGGCCTGTTTCATAAAATCTCACAAGACCTGGAATTGCTGATCATGAGATGGCAACATTTTTTTGTACCATCTTTTCTTTTATTGTCTGGTGTGTTGTCATCAAATAATTAGCAATTCCTATTTCTCAGGACAGGTTTTATGAAACAGGAAGCAGGTCTGACAGCATAATAGAAATATACAGAGCTTCATTGACAAACAGAAATAAGTCACTCAAGAAGTGACAGCATTTAGGATGCAAGCCAGAGATACAGGGCTTTCTTTGTGATCTTATACAACAGAAATGTACAATATCTGTAATGATAATGTAATTATCTTGGCCTACAGATAAAAGTTACACAAGGGCCTGTTTCATAAAATCTCACAAGATCTGGAATTGCTGATTATAAGATGGCAACATTTTTTTTTTGGTACCATTTTTTCTTTTATTGTCTGGTGTGTTGTCATCAAATAATTAGCAATTCCTATTTCTGAGGACAAGTTTTATGAAACAGGAAACAGGTCTGACAGCAAAATAGAAATATACAGAGCTTCATTGACAAACAGAAATAAGTCACTCCAGAAGTGACAACATTTAGATGCAAGCCAGAGATACACAGCTCCATTTACAAACAGAAATTATAATTTTTAATTTTACTGAATTTTTCTATTTTTTTTTTTATTTTTTCTTTTTTCATTTTCTTTTTCATTTTTTCTTTTTTTCATTTTTTTCATTTTTTCTTTATTCTATTTTGTTTCTTTTCTTTCTTTTTCACAATGGACATTGAAAAATTACATGAAAGCTAATCTTGACAATTATATACAAGCCTCATCTTGAGGAGTTTGTACTCAATCAAATTCTTTCATCTAATCCAATAAAATAAAAAGATCTTTGGCCAAAATTTTAAAATCTAAAGGAAATTTAACAAACTCTGGAGTTCCAGCCAAACAGTGAAAATGAAATTGAAGGTGATTATTGACATTATGAGAAGTTTGATTGTGTACAAATATCCTATACAACAGAGAGTCACTCCAGAAGTGACAGCATTTAGGATGCAAGCCAGAGATACAGGGCTTTCTTTGTGATCTTATACAACAGAAATGTACAATATCTGTAATGATAATGTAATTATCTTGGCCTACAGATAAAAGTTACACAAGAGCCTGTTTCATAAAATCTCACAAGACCTGGAATGGCTGATTATAAGATGGCAACATTTTTTTTTTTGTACCATTTTTTCTTTTATTGTCTGGTGTGTTGTCATCAAATAATTAGCAATTCCTATTTCTCAGGACAAGTTTTATGAAACAGGAAACACGTCTGACAGCATAATAGAAATATACAGAGCTTCATTGACAAACAGAAATAAGTCACTTAAGAAGTGACAGCATTTAGGATGCAAGCCAGAGATACAGGGCTTTCTTTGTGATCTTATACAACAGAAATGTACAATATCTGTAATGATAATGTAATTATCTTGGCTTATAGATAGAAGTTACATGAGGGCCTGTTTCATAAAATCTCATAAGATCTGGAATTGCTGATTATAAGATGGCAACATTTTTTTTGGTACCATTTTTTCTTTTATTGTCTGGTGTGTTGTCATCAAATAATTAGCAATTCCTATTTCTGAGGACAAGTTTTATGAAACAGGTCTGACAGCAAAATAGAAATATACAGAGCTTCATTGACAAACAGAAATAAGTCACTCCAGAAGTGACAACATTTAAGATGCTACACAGCTACACAGCCATACATACACAGCTCCATTTACAAACAGTTTTTTTTTTTTTTTTTTTTTTTTTTCATTTTTTTTTTTTTTTTTCATTTTTTTTTTTTTTTTTTCATTTTTTTTTTTTCCATTTTTTTCATGTTTTTCTTTTTTCATTTTTTTTCTTTTTTTCAATTTTTTTTTCTTTTTTTTCATCTTTTTTTTTCATTTTTTTCTTTTTTTTTTTCTTTTTTTTTTTTTTTTTTTTTCTTCTTTTCTATTTTGTTTCTTTTTTCTTTTTCCTTTTTTTTCTTCTATTTTACAATGGACATTGAAAGATTAACATGAAAGCTAATCTTGATAATTATATACAAGCCTCATCTTGAGGAGTTTGTACTCAATCAAATTCTTCATCTAATCCAATAAAATAAAAGATCTTTCAAGTCCAAAAAAATTGATTTAAATCTAAAGGAAATTTAACAAACTCTGGAGTTCCAGCCAAACAGTGAAAATGAAATTGAAGGTGATTATTGACTTGATGAGAAGTTTGATTGTGTACAAAATCCTATACAGCAGAGAGTCACTCCAGAAGTGACAGCATTTAGGATGCAAGCCAGAGATACAGGGCTTTCTTTGTGATCTTATACAACAGAAATGTACAATATCTGTAATGATAATGTAATTATCTTGGCCTACAGATAAAAGTTACACAAGAGCCTGTTTCATAAAATCTCACAAGACCTGGAATGGCTGATTATAAGATGGCAACATTTTTTTTTTGTACCATTTTTTCTTTTATTGTCTGGTGTGTTGTCATCAAATAATTAGCAATTCCTATTTCTCAGGACAAGTTTTATGAAACAGGAAACATGTCTGACAGCATAATAGAAATATACAGAGCTTCATTGACAAACAGAAATAAGTCACTTAAGGAGTGACAGCATTTAGGATGCAAGCCAGAGATACAGGGCTTTCTTTGTGATCTTATACAACAGAAATGTACAATATCTGTAATGATAATGTAATTATCTTGGCCTACAGATAAAAGTTACACAAGAGCCTGTTTCATAAAATCTCACAAGACCTGGAATGGCTGATTATAAGATGGCAACATTTTTTTTTGGTACCATTTTTTCTTTTATTGTCTGGTGTGTTGTCATCAAATAATTAGCAATTCCTATTTCTCAGGACAAGTTTTATGAAACAGGAAACATGTCTGACAGCATAATAGAAATATACAGAGCTTCATTGACAAACAGAAATAAGTCACTTAAGGAGTGACAGCATTTAGGATGCAAGCCAGAGATACAGGGCTTTCTTTGTGATCTTATACAACAGAAATGTACAATATCTGTAATGATAATGTAATTATCTTGGCTCATAGATAGGAGTTACATGAGGGCCTGTTTCATAAAATCTCATAAGATCTGGAATTGCTGATTATAAGATGGCAACATTTTTTTGGTACCATTTTTTCTTTTATTGTCTGGTGTGTTGTCATCAAATAATTAGCAATTCCTATTTCTGAGGACAAGTTTTATGAAACAGGTCTGACAGCAAAATAGAAATATACAGAGCTTCATTGACAAACAGAAATAAGTCACTCCAGAAGTCACAACATTTAGGATGCAAGCCAGAGATACAGGGCTTTCTTTGTGATCTTATACAACAGAAATGTACAATATCTGTAATGATAATGTAATTATATTGGCTTATAGATAGAAGTTACATGAGGGCCTGTTTCATAGAATCTCACAAGACCTGGAATGGCTGATTATAAGATGGCAACATTTTTTTTTTTGGTACCATTTTTTCTTTTATTGTCTGGTGTGTTGTCATCAAATAATTAGCAATTCCTATTTCTCAGGACAAGTTTTATGAAACAGGAAACACGTCTGACAGCATAATAGAAATATACAGAGCTTCATTGACAAACAGAAATAAGTCACTTAAGAAGTGACAGCATTTAGGATGCAAGCCAGAGATACAGGGCTTTCTTTGTGATCTTATACAACAGAAATGTACAATATCTGTAATGATAATGTAATTATCTTGGCCTACAGATAAAAGTTACACAAGGGCCTGTTTCATAAAATCTCACAAGATCTGGAATTGCTGATTATAAGATGGCAACATTTTTTTTGGTACCATTTTTTCTTTTATTGTCTGGTGTGTTGTCATCAAATAATTAGCAATTCCTATTTCTCAGGACAAGTTTTATGAAACAGGAAACACGTCTGACAGCATAATAGAAATATACAGAGCTTCATTGACAAACAGAAATAAGTCACTTAAGGAGTGACAGCATTTAGGATGCAAGCCAGAGATACAGGGCTTTCTTTGTGATCTTATACAACAGAAATGTACAATATCTGTAATGATAATGTAATTATCTTGGCCTACAGATAAAAGTTACACAAGGGCCTGTTTCATAAAATCTCACAAGATCTGGAATTGCTGATTATAAGATGGCAACATTTTTTTTGGTACCATTTTTTCTTTTATTGTCTGGTGTGTTGTCATCAAATAATTAGCAATTCCTATTTCTGAGGACAAGTTTTATGAAACAGGAAACAGGTCTGACAGGAAAATAGAAATATACAGAGCTTCATTGAGAAACAGAAATAAGTCACTCCAGGAGTGACAACATTTAAGATGCTAGCCAGAGATACAGGCTTTCTTTGTGATCTTATACAACAGAAATGTACAATATCTGTAATGATAATGTAATTATCTTTTTCAGATGTTACATGAGGCCTTTTTCATTTTTAAAATCTCATTTTTCAAGACCTGGAATTTCTGATTTTTAGATGGCAACATTTTTTTTTTTTCCATTTTTCTTTTATTGTCTGGTGTGTTGTCATCAAATAATTAGCAATTCCTATTTCTTTTCAATGGACATTGAAAATTATTAAACATGAATCTTGATAACTATATACAAGCCTCATCTTGAGGAGTTTGTACTCAATCAAATTCTTCATCTAATCCAATAAAATAAAAGATCTTTCAAGTCCAAAAAAATTGATTTAAATCTAAAGGAAATTTAACAAACTCTGGAGTTCCAGCCAAACAGTGAAAATGAAATTGAAGGTGATTATTGACTTGATGAGAAGTTTGATTGTGTACAAAATCCTATACAGCAGAGAGTCACTCCAGAAGTGACAGCATTTAGGATGCAAGCCAGAGATACAGGGCTTTCTTTGTGATCTTATACAACAGAAATGTACAATATCTGTAATGATAATGTAATTATCTTGGCCTACAGATAAAAGTTACACAAGAGCCTGTTTCATAAAATCTCACAAGACCTGGAATGGCTGATTATAAGATGGCAACATTTTTTTTTGTACCATTTTTTCTTTTATTGTCTGGTGTGTTGTCATCAAATAATTAGCAATTCCTATTTCTCAGGACAAGTTTTATGAAACAGGAAACAGGTCTGACAGCATAATAGAAATATACAGAGCTTCATTGACAAACAGAAATAAGTCACTTAAGAAGTGACAGCATTTAGGATGCAAGCCAGAGATACAGGGCTTTCTTTGTGATCTTATACAACAGAAATGTACAATATCTGTAATGATAATGTAATTATCTTGGCCTACAGATAAAAGTTACACAAGGGCCTGCCTGTTTCATAAAATCAAACAAGATCTGGAATTGCTGATTATAAGATGGCAACATTTTTTTTGGTACCATTTTTTCTTTTATTGTCTGGTGTGTTGTCATCAAATAATTAGCAATTCCTATTTCTCAGGACAAGTTTTATGAAACAGGAAACATGTCTGACAGCATAATAGAAATATACAGAGCTTCATTGACAAACAGAAATAAGTCACTTAAGGAGTGACAGCATTTAGGATGCAAGCCAGAGATACAGGGCTTTCTTTGTGATCTTATACAACAGAAATGTACAATATCTGTAATGATAATGTAATTATCTTGGCCTACAGATAAAAGTTACACAAGGGCCTGTTTCATAAAATCTCACAAGATCTGGAATTGCTGATTATAAGATGGCAACATTTTTTTTTGGTACCATTTTTTCTTTTATTGTCTGGTGTGTTGTCATCAAATAATTAGCAATTCCTATTTCTGAGGACAAGTTTTATGAAACAGGAAACACGTCTGACAGCATAATAGAAATATACAGAGCTTCATTGACAAACAGAAATAAGTCACTTAAGAAGTGACAGCATTTAGGATGCAAGCCAGAGATACAGGGCTTTCTTTGTGATCTTATACAAAAGAAATGTACAATATCTGTAATGATAATGTAATTATCTTGGCTTATAGATAGAAGTTACATGAGGGCCTGTTTCATAAAATCTCATAAGATCTGGAATTGCTGATTATAAGATGGCAACATTTTTTTGGTACCATTTTTTCTTTTATTGTCTGGTGTGTTGTCATCAAATAATTAGCAATTCCTATTTCTGAGGACAAGTTTTATGAAACAGGTCTGACAGCAAAATAGAAATATACAGAGCTTCATTGACAAACAGAAATAAGTCACTCCAGAAGTGACAGCATTTAGGATGCAAGCCAGAGACACAGGGCTTTCTTTGTGATCTTATACAACAGAAATGTACAATATCTGTAATGATAATGTAATTATCTTGACCTACAGATAAAAGTTACACAAGAGCCTGTTTCATAAAATCTCACAAGACCTGGGATGGCTGATTATAAGATGGCAACATTTTTTTTTTGGTACCATTTTTTCTTTTATTGTCTGGTGTGTTGTCATCAAATAATTAGCAATTTCTATTTCTCAGGACAAGTTTTAGGAAACAGGAAGCAGGTCTGACAGCATAATAGAAATATACAGAGCTTCAATGACAAACAGAAATAAGTCACTCAAGAAGTGACAGCATTTAGGATGCAAGCCAGAGACACAGGGCTTTCTTTGTGATCTTATACAACAGAAATGTACAATATCTGTAATGATAATGTAATTATCTTGGCCTACAGATAAAAGTTACACAAGAGCCTGTTTCATAAAATCTCACAAGACCTGGAATGGCTGATTATAAGATGGCAACATTTTTTTTTTGTACCATTTTTTCTTTTATTGTCTGGTGTGTTGTCATCAAATAATTAGCAATTCCTATTTCTCAGGACAAGTTTTATGAAACAGGAAACACGTCTGACAGCATAATAGAAATATACAGAGCTTCATTGACAAACAGAAATAAGTCACTCCAGGGTGACAGCATTTAGGATGCAAGCCAGAGATACAGGGCTTTCTTTGTGATCTTATACAACAGAAATGTACAATATCTGTAATGAT